>VXBQ01010291.1:326739-441372 GCA_013400175.1 Phainopepla nitens | reverse complement strand
GGGGGGGGGTGTCTGTAATCTAAATTTACCTGGCTGTGGGTAAATAGACATAAAAATTTGCCATTTGCAGCATTTAAAAGAAAATATGCCTTAGTTGAAAATGAAATCAACCACAAACCAGAAGTGTCATCTGACTTTTTGAGTTCTCTCTTACCTATCTCAGTGTCTTCCTGGTGAACAAGTTGTTAAACTTCCTTGTATGTTTTCATCACTTGAAATCTTTCGAATGCTGCAGATAATCTGTATTCGTGGATGATGTTTCTTTGTTCAGATAATGTCTGAACACCTTAACTGGACAGATTGCACATACACTCTAGTATTACCAAAGGCCAGGTGAATCCTGAAGAGCTGTGAGCAAGGGTAACTCAACTTCTGAAGGTTATCCAGAGATTTAAGCTGCATGAAAATTTTTGGAAATACCTACTCTTTACAGGCAGGGGTGCTTGTTTTTCTTGTGCATAATTTTAGGACCACAGTTTCAAAGGTACACTTAATAGGCTTCTCTTTCTGTACAAAAAACCTTTTCCCTCTTAATACACAATGGCACATTGGTTGATCTAGATAGCCAACATTTGCATGCATAGGCAGTAGATTCTGTCATTTATGCTGGTAGATAATAGAATTTACAGGCACAAAACTCATTTGGATTTGGCCTCAATAGATTGGGAGGACAGGTATTTAAGATTTGAGGGACAGATGCACAGTGGGGGACTGCTGGGGTAAATGATGGTTGAGTCTGAAATAGTGAAATGGGGATGCTAAGGAAAGAATGAAGACAGCGCTCATCTGTGTTTGAGTTGTGCTGAAAGCAAGAGGAGTTTATACAAAGAGCAAGGCAAGAATGATATCAAAAGTCACCTTTCGTTGTGAAGAGAACTTGAAACATGAAATTTTCTTCTCTGAAATATGTTTTTGCCCTATGGTCTCTGTCCAGTGATGGCCTTTAATCCATCTTTCATGAAATTTCAGCTAGATCCTAGTACTTCATGTCACTGATACCAAGTAATTTAACAGAGATTGTAGATATGTGAGGGTCAATCCTTCAACTCAGGTGAGATTTTTAGGCTCACTGAAGTAAATGCAGCAATGTTAGTTTTGTGCCAGCTGATGAAATGCTTGGATAGTTAGATTCTTTCAAAATTACTATATTGTAGAATATCCCTCTATTTGACTTTGGTCAGCCAAGAATAACATTCTGGTTCTGAATTTCGGGGACGTCATTTACAATGTAAGAGGAAGTTGGTATCCAGATCTAAATGTTTACATTTGAAATCACAGTGAAACAAAGCTTGGTACGTCCTCCAGGGCCATAACACAGAGGATGGTATCATCTGAAACCAGACTGTGAGAGGCCTATTACATTTTAATATCACAGTGGTCACTCAACCTAGCCCAGACTCGCTCTTTGCTTAAATAAGAGCTCACAGAAATAAATATGAGTCATGCTGAAGTCAGTAGTATTTTTCTTGTGGCTCTGTTTTGGTGCACTGACTGTGTAATATTAAGGCCTCCACAGCAATGCACTTAAACACAAGTAGGTGAAATATGGGGAGAGCAGAAGACCTAATTTCAAAGTTCTTGGGTTTGTCAGTTTGTGTTATATAGTATCAGATTGTACTCTGAAAGCTGAGGCCACAGGAGTCCCATTACGCTTTTTGGGCAAGATCCTCAGACGATGTAAATTGGTGTAGTGCTGCAAGACTAAGTGGAACTGTGTTGATTTCAGTGGCTCAGGATTTAGCCCAGTAGGTCTGAGATAGCTATAAAACCTCACTGTGTACTTGGAAAGTTGTACCCCATAAATGCTTCCATAGTGCAGTTTTTTATAGTGTCTATAGGAAACCCACTTTGTGGCTTAAAAACACTAACTACCCAAGGTGGACTTTCTGTTGTTCTCGCACCATAACTGTTAATACTAATAAGTGGGAGTTTAAGTGTACTATCTCTTAATGGTTTTGATCTTCTTTTCTTATGAAGAGTTTGTCACTCTGAACTATTTGTATATTGGACCATTTTTATAAGTACACAAACATAAAGAGAATATTGTCTTGGTGCCGTGTGTTGTAGAGTGTCCTTCTTCTGACAATGCCTGTGTTTACTTGCACAGAAGTACCAGGTTTATACATATATATATACACACACACACATGCACACGCAGTTAGTCTACCTTAAGTGTCCTCAAGCACTCACATTCCTTTCACTTGGTAACGAATGAAATGACAGTTTGAGAAGAAAGTGTTGTGTCTCGTTGTGTAGCTGTTCCAGGGTCTAGCCTGACCTCCACTGCATTCACTGACTGTGCCCCTGCTTTGGCATTAAGAGCTGAGGTGGTTTTCCAGACAGTCATTTGAAAGTGTTTTGTAACAATTACCTTATAAGTGATTTGTTTCTGCAAAGGGAAGGAGATCATACTAATTGAGCTATAGAAGCAGGCATTCATGTGCTTTTCTGTTAGTATACCGCAGCTCTTATTTTTGTAAACACAAAGATGACATAAGATAATCCATTTTTTCTGTTACACAAACAGTTCAAAAGAGATTTGTAATGAAATGGCTTCTAGCAATCTTTAATATTTCATAGTCATTTTTTGGGGTGGCGGGGGGAAACGCCAGCTTCAGTCCCCTGTTAATCTTTTTCCCTTGAGAGGCTTTGGGCTCTGGTTCTGATTTCAGTGTGTATTGGGCTGTGAGTAGGTTTGAACTTGAGTGTCTTCAGAAACCAAGGAGAACAATAGTGGCTGCACACTGTGTTGTGCTTCATCTCCAGTGAGTAATGCTGAATCGCTTGCACTGTCACAACCACATGCTTCCCTTGACGATCCTAATGGGTCCCTGCAGATCCAGTGGAGATCACAACACTGGCTGCATACATTTTTTAAGATTGTTTCAAGATATCATGGAACACATCCAGAACCCAGAGAGATGTTTTCTTTGGGGCCCCAGACCATGGAATGTTTAATTACTAAAAACAGCAATAAGAAAAACAGTTTAATCTTTAGAGAACTATTCGGGGAATAGGAGTTTGGGCAACTTATTTTAGAGCATTATTTCCCTCAAGGATAAAATTTATATAATTATAGTAAAATTGGGAAAAAGAATTGTTTGCCTTTGTGTTCTTTTGTATTCAGACAGTGTGCACATTGTACCCTTGTTAAGTGGACATTGCTGTTTCTAACCTGAATATTTTTCTTAGCTCTTTCAGTTCATACGCTAATCTTTGCCTACCTCGTAAAATTTTGATTGGGTGTTTGATACCAGTCTCAGAGGTGGTGTGTAATTTGGATTTCCTTGCATTTGCTCAGACATGATGAACCCAAATTATGGCTAGTAGGATTGTAAGCATATTGTGATCTGGGAAGGAATCTAAGCCAATAAGTGTAAGGCAGTCCAGAAGGTATCACACTTGAATGCAGTGAATACTGAGGGCATGTTCTACTCTAACTTTGATGACTCCTAGACTCTGCTGAACTTTTGAGTTAATTAGAGTCACAATGGCCACTAGATTTTTCTCTTGAAGCTCAAATATTTGTCTTGGGACACCTTTTCATATTGACTTGCCTATCCACACTTTAAATTACATAGCTAGTAGCAATAATTAGATTTTTATATTACTGAAAATGGATTTATGTGCCAGAAGACTCAAGAACGTCAGACAAAAACAAATTTTCAAAATGAGCCAACAACTGAAGAAATGGAAGTAGCCCTAGTGACCCAGTAACATGTATCCACATCTCTAAAAGTTTGAGAACTTGAAAAATTCAAACTGCAACTGAAAAGCTCTGTGTATCCCCAGGCAGCCTTCATTTGCATGATCAGCACTTACTCAGCAGAGTACCATGGGTATGTGAGACCTTGGTGTATTAAATGGGTCACATTTAACTGTCCTTGAACAATTTCTCCTATGTATTAAACATAAACAAGCTTTTTGTCATATTCAGCATCACTGTTCTTTTTTCTCCACACTTTCTTTGATACAGGGTAATTTTTCTAGAGGAAATTTTAGAGACACACAGTGAATATGTTATGCCACTTTCCTCCCGTAGTCTTGCTTAAGAAGTCTGCATTTCTCTCATTTTGTGTTCCTTGTTATTTTTTCTCTCCGAGAGTTGGATAATTCCATCTGAGCAAAAATTTATATTAAAGTTGGTTTTTATAGCTGAGAACAGTTGGGCAAATTGCAGTCTCTCTTAGTTTTCTAAATAGCCTTTAGAGACAGACAGTTCTTCTCTTGTCATGTAAATGCGCTGTCATGTAAAGCCAATGAGCATGGGTCAAGGTGTCTGTTGGTAACTGGAAACAAGAAGCAAGAGACTACTGGATTTCACAAGCTGCAAAAGGAAACAGTAGCAGAGTTCAAATGTAAATAAAGATGGCAGGAAAATAGGGGTTTTCTCTTTCACAATAAAACCCAAACAAGTTCTTCTTTAACACTCTGCTGTTTTCCTGTGATTTATTAAATAAAAGGCTTCTTCTTTATGTTACAGGAGATACCTTTCTGCCCATTACGTAATTTTTAATGGTATCCAGTAAACTTTTCTCAAAGGTAGTGAGTGGTTTTACACCCTGAACAGTTGTGAAAAGAACTCCATGAAGTCACTATCTGCTATGCCAAAATGTAAATCTTGCATTCAGTGAAGATAAAGAAGAGAGTGGGGACAAAACCCTTTTAAGTTACATTACACAGAGAAAGCTTTAAAAAGCATTGGTTTTAAGCATGCTACTAGCTTTGATGTAATTAGCTTGATGTTAAAACTCTGGTACACTAATGTCTGAATGAAAGGTACTGTAATTAAATTATACATTCTATTTGCAGTGCATTTCTGTTTTGCACATTTGTATGTTTACAGTCCTGCATATGCAAAAAAATCTTTGTTTCAATCACCCCTTTTCCAAATCCCATATATTGTGCAAGCTGTATGTCAAAATTGAGCATTATTTCATGTGAAATATGGGGTGACATGTCAGCAAAAGAATCAGGTTTGCTCAGGATTATTTGAAATTTGGCCTACTCAGTGTGAAAATCTAAACACATAAAAAGATCCAACTCTAGGGGAAATGGGCACTCCTAATATATACAGGACCTAATGAGCCCTGAAGATAAAAACTTGAATTTCAGCTTCTAAGTTTTAAATAACTTCTTTTAGAAATATCTTTGTTTTTTCAACGAATTAATTTTTTTTTTTAACAAAGCACTATTAGCATTATTCATAGTCTTCAATAGAGGGTTCACAGGACACTTTTACTAACAAATTGCCTTAAGGACTTTTTAAAATATTACCTTAACAGTGTTCTTAAATTTGTCTTAAAATAGTCAAATAAGGTGGATAACTCCCTTCAATGTGTTTTCAATTGCAGATGATGACACTTCCATCCAACAATTTTGAAGAGATAAGTTTTAATTACAGTAATAAGAACCACATGGGCAATGATTGATGCAAACCTGATGTGTTCTCTTACTTTATTAATCTTTTTAATTAGAGACAAAAGAAAGCTTTATCTTTTGAGAAGAAGAGATGAGTTGTGATGTTCCGTTGCACTTTTTTAACTTACAATAAGTTGATTGCTTACCAGAAGTTTTTTGCTTGGATGCAAAAGGCAAGAGGAATTTGTGCATTTTCTCTTCCAGTTTGCTTATCTTCAGCACTGTGTGGTGCCCCAATGGCACCAGACTGTTGTGATTATGGAGCTCTTCCCTTAATTTTACTTCAGTTCTACAAATTTCTTATAAGCAGAGTTTACAAACTCAATTAGAGAGCAAGAAGAGGAGAGACAGTTAAACACCACTATACGTCAGAGCAGTTGATCACCAAAGGGTAGCTTGTATGAGATGTTGAGAAAAACCTATGAGAGATCTTGTTCTTTAACTCTCCTTAGCTTTAGGAGCTGAGACATCTTAGCATCTCTTAGGTCCTCTGTGGCTATGGTTTGAAGCAGTTGTAGTTTAGAATGGTTGAAAGGCACACAAACGAGATGATGTTGATTCAGGTGCTAATGCAGGTCTTCGAAAGAGACACTGTGAATATTTTACCTAAATTGGTCTACAGGATTCACTTGCTTTGAGTATACGGAAGGTTAGATTCAGTTCCCTCTGGCTTGAGGTTATTTGCAAACTTACAGGTAAGGTTTGCCAGGATATGTTTGCCTGGAGTTTTTTGCCATGAAAGTACTATGAGTAAGATTAATGGCTGTGGTGAAAAAATAGCACAGAGGGTTTTCCTACTTACTATTGTTCAAATTCTTTCATATTATGTAAGGCCAGTAGTGTACCAAGTGATTTACTAACAAGTAAAGGCAAAGTATCTGCTCTTGGTTCATATTCCAACTAAAAATAGGACATCTCAGGCCTTTCTGGAGAGGCATGAAGAAATTTCTGGGCAGGGAGGGAACAGGAAACTTGTTCACATAGAATGTCAAAGGCAAAGCCAGTCTGTGATACCTGTATTTTGTGGTTCAGATAAGAACCTATATATTAACCTATATCAGCACAGGAATTGGTGACACTTCACAAAATGTTCTGCAAACTAGCAGCAAAAGAACAGCTCATGCTTTTGGAGACCTGAACTTCTGGAAGCTTCCTGCACTGCTTCAGCAATAGCATGTAAATAGCAGAGATTCCAGCCAGTGCTGTGGCTTGGTAGTCTATGCTCACATGTTAGGATGCTGACTTTGGGCCTGGTCCAAACACCTTTGAGGTCAGTGGAAGACTTTCAATTTCAGTGAGTGAACTATGGAGGTGTTTTGCAGTGCTTTCTTGTGCCAGCCAGTTTAGAAATGTTAGAGGGAGCAGAGAAGGGGAGAAGTTCTGTTTCCTGTATCAAGTCAAGGATGGTAAAAGGAATTAGTTTTTAAATTCTTATTATTTTTTTAGAAACATTTGCCAAAATACGTTTGTGCCTGTCGTCATATAAAATGGAGTAGGTTTGTAATAGGTGATGGTAAAGGTGAGAGAATGGCAATTTGTTAGAGAGGCCTCACTTTGTGAATTTTTCTTTGTGCGATAGAAGTGGGTGCACAGCTCACCATTTATATAAATGTTAAGTTAGACGTGGTCTGTTTTAAAGCCATTCCAGACAACTTTTAAGCAGACCTGCTAGCACTCAGTACCAGTCAAACTGTGACCTGGTCTGCAAATTAGTTCTCTGTGATTGCTTAAGTGGTGATACTTGCACCAAAGAACTGGAAAAGTTAGGCCTAAAAAAGATATATTAGGCTTGCATTAAACATGTTAGGAAAATAGTTGTTTTAGCCAAGCCCACTCATCCATCTGGGTCTGGAGACACAGACTCTCTAGAGTCTCAGTCTAATGTAGCAAGAGTGGCAGGAGGGAGTTGAAGTGCACAGAAAGCCTACATTTGTTTCGAACTCTCCCCATAGCATGAGGATGTATGGTGAAAACATGGAGGAAATACTGCATTTTGGGAGTCCTAGAAAGGTGCACTGGCATATATTCCTACATGTTTGTCATATCTAAATTATTGAGCAACTGAGTTTAGTAATAATGACCATGAATTAACCATCTGTCAAAGACAAGGAATATTTACCTTAACCCTTAGGCTGCCACACATGCCTATGATGCTCACAGCATTCCTTTGGTTGCTCAGAGTGGAAGTGTGGCAGTAGACCAAAAGTTAACATGGAGAGGTAAGGATACATTCCCTTCTATTTTCTGAGAAATAATTATCATTTTGCTCATTTGTTTCAGCCAAACTTTAGCAATATCAGAATTGTTTCTGCAGATTATTTTATTTTGAAAAAAAATGACTGCTTCATGCTGCAAATACATTTCACCTGTAAAGACTTGGGATCTTTTAAAATCATCTTTATGTTACCTGAGAAGAGATGTACATTGCATAGAAGACTTAAAACTGAAAATCATTGGATTTTCTACTTAAATTGCCCTCCATACTCCAGCTCAATCCAGCTTCTAAATGAGGCCATGTATATCTTTAAAAATGTTGTACTACTGTATCTTCAGAGTTCAGAGTAGTTTCAGAGGCCAAACTTATTTCCTTGCTGTGTACTTCACCCATAAAAGAAAAAAAAAGATTGAATGCTCAACATCCAGACCAAAGCTTATAAAGAAATAAGTCTAACAACTAATTTAGAAAGTTAGCAGGCTAACTGGTGGACATCTGTGTGGTGGGATTACTTTGGTTTGATTTCCATCTTTGGATTGAACTGGTTTCTGAGATCTGTTCTTCCACAGCTGACTAGTCGCTATTAGTTATTCTGGAAGTAGTAGTTAAAAATTACTATGACAGTCCCATTTATTCCATTTTGAGAACTGACTGGGTCATATTATATGAATGTAACTACTAGACCTATTTTAAAAATTGTATCTAATGATCTGGGGCAAGATTTTCAACCAAACCTATCCATTTGTTTGCTGAGATTTTATTGAGACAGCATTCACGAAGGTTGTCAATAGTCTAGGAAATGGATGCCTGTAGGATATTGGAAAATGCAGCTTGTCCCTGGATAGTTTAGTTTGAGGGTACAGTTTTGGTTGGGGTTTTTTGTTTGTTTGTTTGTTTTCTTCTAAAAATGCTGCTTTCCTGCCCACTTTCTCCTTTTCAGTCTTTTCTGATGAATTTAAGTTCTCCTAATTGGTTCACTTCGACCTTATAACTTGTAGAAACATCCATATGGAAAACATCAAGATGCTTAATGACTTTCATGATTTCTTTGGGACAGGAAGAGGGAGCAGGGGAAACAAAGGTCACTGATGGTACAGTAAACTCATTGGTATAACTGAAGTGATCAGTCTTTTCACCTGTCTCTCATGGTAGCTGCCTCCTTGCAGCTTGGCAGTTCACAGCTGATGGTAGTGAGAAGAAAGCCTTCTCATGCCTTGCCATGGGCTGTGAAAAGCTGAGCAGCTAAATGGCTGCTGATAGTTGTACCAGCTTGAAGAATTTTTGTAGATCTCCAGCTCCATGCATCATCTTTGTAAGAATCACTCCTGTCTGTTTGGAGCAGTTTCATGTTCCTTCTGCACAATCTGGAGTGATGATCTAAGCCCAAGCAGCTAGCAATAACTTGCAGTACTTTCTTGTCCCATAATCAGAGATTGTAAATGTGCTGTCGTCTGCGTTTTGCAGTCTTCTCAGTGACTGACTAGAACTACCCTCAGGCTGAGATCAGACTTTCTCCATTTCCCCTTTGTAAGGCTGCATTGCTTCTAATAGCTGAAAAAAAAATCTGAAACGGAAAGAAATACAGGCAACACAAAGAGAAATGGAACTTTTCAATATCAGCTGATGTGATCATGTGGTATGAGGTATGTTTTCAAAAGATTTCTCTTATTTGTTTCATGAAGAGTCCCATTCCATGGGTGGTTAATTTGGGCCACATTGTGTCTTACATTTCAACAACAGTTCATGCTGATATGGAAGTATATACCTTTGTCCTGCAGAATATTGTACAACGCCGTCCTTTAAACAGTCTTTATCTTGCAGTTTTAGCTTCCCCCCACCCCCCTTGAAATGTAGGTGGTCACCCAAAGTAAACAGAATTCCTTCTACTCCCTCCACATCTGCTATGTGTTATCTGGCTCTCACCTCTGACCCTGATATTCATCATAAGAATAAGAATTGCATCCTATTCAGCTGCTTGTGTGCACTTTAACTCCAGTGATCACTGGCTGTTGAAATAGTATGTGCTGGGAGGAGAAATTGCTGAGACATCATCGGTGTTCAAACTGGACTCTCTGCTTTCTTGTGCACTTTTGGATAATTAAACAGAAATCTAGGGATAAGCAGGTCAGCACAGTATACCAGGGGACAAAGCTTGGCATAATTCAGGATCGTAGTGGCTAGTGAACATAACAAAGCAAAAGTTCAACACTAACTCTTAATGAGAAGGACTTTTTGAGTTCTGTTTTTAAGCTGCTGTATCAAATGATATTATGCATCCGCATAGAGAGACAGTATCCTCTATGGAAGCGGTAAGCATAAAAGTATGTTTGTGATGCAAACAGTTAGGGATCCTCTTCCTTTCATTTAATAACACCACTCTCCATGACCTGGTGGTATCATTCAGGGAACAAAGTAATTTGTGTTGTGAGTAACAGTTTTAAAATCTGGTCCTAAATGTGAAGATCCATATGTTAGGATGAATAAAGATCTGGTCTCTACCACCCCACTAAATAAAATCCATCTGAAATTTTTCTTTTTTTCACAAGGATGGACAGAATTACTTTTTGGACACTGTGGAGGAAGAAGTAAAACTGCCAATTTGCTTGCCAATCATCAATCAATTAAAACTTTGGGAAATTTACCAATTATTTGATTACTAAAGACTTTATGCTACTTGCTTTCTTCTTTCATGGCAGAGGTGTGAAGGAGGAACCCCCTGGTGGCCCCTAATCTTCAAAGTCGTTTCTTCAAATGAATTATGATGATAGTCATAGAGCAATAGGAGCTAAATGTGAGTTCGACCTGTGGGATAAACTGCAAANCCACCCACCCCATCCCCAATTGTTTTGATTTTCAGAAAAAAGATTTGGGAACCGATGGTGTTATGGGACCAGTGTATTTTATCAGCTGCCACTCCTGCCCTTTGGTGCTACAAGCCTCAACACTGCTTACAGAAAAACAAAACCAAGACTTCCTTGTACCCACGCTTTCAGGGATTTCTGTCAGTCCAGCAAAAGCTGTTCTTGCATGAGCAATTACAGTCAGAAGGCCATCATGTGGATTACGAGCACCTAGTAGTGCTCAGTTATACATACCAATTATCAGGATATGAATAGATTTATCTTTTTCCTTTTAAATTGTTTATGCTTCTTCCCTTTCCTAGTTTGTTTCCTTGAGCATGTCTGTTTTTATATTTAGCAAAATTAACAAGGGATGAAATAGGTGCTGAGGATGTTAATTATGTAATTATATGAGCAAAGACATACTGTGTAATGGGCAGAGAAGAAAAATGACAAAGACCTTACATGAGGAAATTAAATCCTACGTTAGGTTTTTGATTAAGTTTCTGTTTTTTACTGTGTTGTCAGTGGTCACTGTTGACCTCAAATGTAAAGGTGAAGAGTTTTATTTCTTGTTTGCATTTATTTAAGTATGCACATGTATATCTGCTATATAGTTACATTAGTTGGGGGGGCTTATCAGCAGATTAAAATATAGGAGGCAGGATTCTCATCTAGCAAATCATCTGCTTGAAAAAGACTGTAAAATGAAATTAAAAGGTATAAACCTTAGTGCTATCTAAGTGGTTTCAGTTTGCACATTGTTAAAAATCATCCAGTGTCCTTTGGTGCCCTTTTCATCTTGTTTGTTTTAATACAGAAGACCAGTTAGTTTGAAAGGTAGTTCTCTATTGGAATTGACTTCTGATCACCCTATCACTTCACAATTCTTTATACATCAGGAACACTGGAAAGTATACGCACATGTTTGTAGGGATTTTTCTTTTCCTCCGGAGAGATTCAATTATTTATGCTAGAATTATTCTTATTGTGAGTTATTTTTATAATTGAATCAAAACTGTGTAGGTTGATACAGCCCCAAGTTACTGTTGTGATCTGAAAAATCCTCAAAATAGCTGAATAGAATAACTTTGTCACTTGTTTGTCATACCAGTTATGACAATGGGTCATTCTATGGATGTCTAAAATGATCTTTAGCCACATTTTATGAAGCCAGAACTGTAATCCAATAACAATTTTCTGGCTAAGTGCTTCTCAGTTGCCACTGGGGACTATCTGCATCAGTGTTGATGCTCTTAAAATGAGTTTAAGTTAAAAGGACACAAATTTCATATTTCTTTCCTTATTTTCTTGAGAGTAATCTAAGAAAATAATATTTTAAGTAATTGCATTCTGGTTCCTGAGGGATATCAGCATAATTGCATTGAGGATACCTTTATTTTTTATGCATTTATTTATTAACAAAGAACTACATTCCATCTGTAAACCAAATGATTGGTCCACTGGCACAAAACAATAAAGTAATGTAACTTCTGGTTCATTAAATTGGAATATAGGGATTGAATTACTAATTTATGTTGGTTTGAATTTCACATAATAAATTATAAGATTCTAAGATGTAAGGGAAAAATATTTCCCATAATGTAGGCTACCTCTAGTTCCAGCCAGGAAAATTTATATAAGACTCATTGAAGGTGAAGAAAGGAGAGGTACTGAAAACCAAGACTGGCATGGTTCATCTGGTGCTTTGGTGGGCACTTCACAGAAGGTTCAGCTGAAAAAAACTGAACCAAAACAAACCGAGAAAGCACAAACTCTTACTTACACTGAGAATATTCTGTAGGGGTCACTTTTAAATATGGATAGTGTGAAATACTGGTTTCTGAAACTCTGGAACATGAAGGTCAGGTAGCAAAAGAAATGAACAATGAGAAAGAGAGATGCTTCATAAACCTTTAGTGGTTTCATTTCATTTCTGTGTTGTCTCTCCTGCAATCCACTCTAGTGTTTTATTCACTGTAATCTTGAATTCAAAACATTCTTATGAATTTCAATCTGCTATTGAATTCACTCTATTCTGATCATTTTCGTTTGATTTCTGTGTTTAACAGTCTCTGGAGCTGTTTGTAGAAGCAAATACAAAACCCATATAAGACAATATGTTCTCATCAGTGCTTTTATGCTGACTGGATTCCTACTGGGACCTAGTCCTCTGATATTGCAGTTGAAGTGTAAGCTGGCTCTTATTTCAGCCCATAAGACCACAAAGAAGTCACTTTCTGAGAACAGTGTGTGCCTCAGTGTTACACCTCTTCAAAAGTTGTGTTCGTTTCCTTCTTGAGTAACACAAAGTGTTTCAAAAAGCATGCCCTCAGATTATCGGGGAAATATTAGCTAAGCTTTCCCTTTCTTACAAAGAATGGGAAATCTAAGCCACCTGTATGGCAACCTGTCATGAATATTTAGGAACTGAAAATTGATTTAATGAATTTGAGATGATGTGATGTTTCCATAATTTTGGCAGTGGAGCCACACTTATGAACTTAAACTGCCTCTCTCCTTCTCCACCCTGGCTTTTGGTTGGAAACCAGATGGGCACAGCAGGGTATTTGTCCCTGTTCTGTACCAAATCTCACTTTTTACTGGGTTTTAAGGAAGCCACCACAGGAAGTAGTTTAATACATCCATGAAATAGCACGTGACTTGCCTGTTCCACAGTCTTTTTCAGGTGGAAGACGCCATTATGATGGGGCAGTTTGCCTGCTGGAAGTCTAGACTTTCTCTGCAGAAAACTTATTTGAATACTCATTAACATACTTTGAACTACCATTAATTTTGATACACAAAACAAAAGATCAAGGTTCTTCCGGATTAAAATTTGCACATGCTTCATAGTAGAGGAGATTTCAGTCTCTTCTGACCACAAGGAGAGGCCTGCTCCTCTCCACCCTGGAGTCATGTGAGGGTTACGAGCTCTCAGGCGCATCAGCAACAATTGAGGCTCTCAGGTCAAAGCAAGGCCAGCTTGGATCAGGTTCCTCAACACTGGTCCTGTCAAGTTTTGAACATCTCCAGTGGCAGGGATTGCACAATATCTCTGCCCTACATCTCAGTTTTATTACTGTCCTAATGATGATTTTTCCCCTTTAACAATATTTAATTGCAATTTTTCTTGTTGCAACTTGGTGTCCATTATTTCCCATCCTGTCACTGGTGCACCTCTTTAGAAGAGATTGGTGCCCTCTCTCTCTCTCTCTTTCAATCTCTCCCAACCTTTTCTCCCCACTTTCCTACTTCAGATTGTGTTTGAGACCAGGTAAAGTTGTCCTTGTTGTGCTGGACCTTCTCTGTCTTGCAGAGCTTCAGAATTTTCAAGAAATAGTGTTCTACCCTTTGTAGTTGGATCTTTATTGAACCTCATTTAAACTTGATTGGTAAACAAATTTTTACACTCTTGTGTAAGAGTCAGGCTTTCTATTTCAGGGTCTGAAATGTGGGCACATTCAGGGTCTGTAAAGCGTATAATCTGGATTTGATAACCATAATATTGGTTTATGAAGGACAGGCCTTTGCAGGTCTTACTTTGGCTACAAAACCTCATGTCACTTTGAGTGCATTATCTCCCTGAAACTGTGTGTATTTCCCTTGAGGCAATGGCTGAACATCATGAACCTTGATTATTTCCAAAGGCTCAGGGAGGCCCAGGCATCCTGAGCTCTAGTTTATGCTGATAGTTCACAATGAACCTAAAGCTTATCTTTCTGTACTTCATTGACTCACAATATATAAGCATTTGCATAATATGAAAACTCTAAATGGAAGAAAGATGCCAATTATCAAATATGAAATGGATTTCAGGATGCTCAGGCATTCACTTTTCATTACAGATCTGTCCTTGCTATTCTTGAATCCTGCTGGGAGAATGCTACTAGGTTTTAAGGGTACTTGGCTGGAAAATATATGATTTAAGTAAGTTTAATCACTAACTATCTGTTTTGTTTGTGTGGTTTTTTTTTCTAGAGTTCTTGAACAGGAGGAAATCCAACACAAAGCGTATTTGCAGCATAGGTAAGTGACACAACTGATTATATGAAATTTTTGACAGTATTTATTGAAGTGAAATTGGCAGTCTGCAGATCAGGAAAGCACAGTGTAGGTTGTGCTCTAGAAGTACTAGGAAAATGAGAAATATAGATTTGGAGAATACAGCACATAGCTGTAAGTCATTCTGATGTTGACAGACCACTTTCAAGACATAAAAGTGTATTAGAAATGAGGTCTGTTCCCATATCAACTCTTTCTTGAATCTCTTCATTGAAACACAGGCTTCCAGATCTGTAAGTCGTTCTCAAATGCCAGATGGAGTTCAAGCTGTTGTTTCCTCAGCTATAGTTTTGTGTGTAAATTCCCTTCTCTCTTCTGTGGACATGTACACCCCTACAATCTCCAGTCAGCTGTCTCCTGCCATAGAGGAGTGTAAAAGATGTTTTCTTCCTTCTCCTTTAGAACAAATAAAGGAGTGGATTTATTCTGTTATTTTTAAGGGGTTGTTACTCTAATTTGGGAGTAATATGACAAATTGCTTGAAAAGTAAAGAGATTGCATTTCTCTTTACTGTATAATAGAAACTATTTTTCTGAACTATGTTACTGAATTGTGTACTTAAGAGGTTGTTCTGTGAAGAAATAAGTATCTGATCACCGGTTTGAGTTTATGTGAGACAGCAAGAGTGAGTTGATAGATAAATATGGCCTGAGATATTTTCCTCTCACTGATTCTTAACAGCAGCATATTATCAGATTAGGAATATTTTCATATCAGGGTAAATTACTGAAAATTCATACTTGGACTCTGTGTTCTAAGGAGCTTTTACTAACATTGGTCAGATGCAGCCCACCTGGGAGGACACTGTTGCTGATCATAATTATCTGTATTAATCCTCTCATAAGTGTCACATTCAAACCACAGCTCCCATTATCTTTTCCCATTCCTCACATCATTCTGCTTGTCCAACCAATACGGATGCCATTGCTCCTTTGAAGTGGATTTGCTCTTTTCAGCTCCAGCACAGGCATTTGTGCATATGCAGCTCCCAGCTGTGTTCCATAGGCCTATATTCCAGATGCCTGTGAGGACCAAACAAAGCATTGCTGTCTATACCACAAAACATATGAGAATACATCAGGAAAAGGAAAATATCAGCTGCCTGATAATAAGGAGCCCACTGTGGATGATGAACTATTGTAAGGAATTGTGGCAGGAAGAGAAAGAATCATATCCATTTTAAGTCACCTTTTTTTGTTTGTTGGTTTGTGTATTTTTACTTTGCCCTGAAAACTTAGAAGTTTTAAGCCTACTGCTGGGGCATCAGTTACTTCTTGTCTGAGGTATTGTATTTAATATTGTACTGTGGTATTGTGGACAGGCTGTGAGGGGGCTCTGTGTGAATTCAAGTGCTGTGAATTCAGTTTTGTAGCCAGGTAAGTGAGCTCTCCTCTATTCCATATATTTTGCTTAGAGTTCTTTTGTTCTCCATCAGTGATATGTTGGTGTCAGGATGGTGTTCAGTTTTGACAGAAGTTCAGGATGGGAGACTGTTTGTCAGTTAGGAGATCTGTGGGCATTTTCTGTCCCTGAAAGCGCCTCTGCGCTCTCTAATCTGCCTATGGGCTGCATGTACAGATCTGTGGGGACTGTGGGGTAGATGGGCTGTTGCCTCCTAAACACTGTCACAGGCTGCATGCCAGTATATCTGAGCTGTTAGGCTTCACACTTCATTAATTCCAACAGGGTCCTCTTTTGATCCTTACATGACCTTGCATGACAGGTTTCAGGGCATCAGAATTGTAACTCGGACTACTGGATTTGGTGTCAAGGTGAAGCACATAAAGTGAGACAGCTAGGGAGAAAAAGTGAAAGTACGGAGAGGACATTGCAAACATTACTTTAAAATTTGGGAGAGATTGCTTTCTAGACTGAGTAGCCAGCACTAGGGTAGCAAGGAGATTTAAAAAAATGGACTTGATATACAGATAAGAACCATTCTTAAAAACTTCAAAGAGCAAGTGGTTTCTGCCAGAGCACACCTAAACCGTATTATTTCAGCACACCTTAAAAAGGTTGCATCCTCTTTCATATTGCAGGTAACATAATAATATTCAGGATCTTGTTTTACCCCAGGAATATTAAACATAAAACACTGTTCCACACACTTGTTTCATAAAGTCTGGATTTAGAAGGGATGTCGGGCACTGGGTGTCCTTTTTTCTATGTTGGTGTTGGGGGAGTTGCAGTTCTAGTTTTAGCTCCAGCCCCTTATAAACTATACTAGCCTAATGTTGTTCAGCCAAAACCCAGCTATTCCATTTGTACTTTTTAAGCAAATTGAACCAGTGGAAGTAAAGCAGACAGTAGCAGTTTTTTCTCACTAATATTTTTAGAAATGCATTTGATAGCCTCACTGTTGTAGTCAAGAACAGCAGCCCTGTGGTTCTGTCATTTCTATTAAATGGCACTGCTTTAGGCTAACTGGCAGTAGGCTTTTTTCTATTCACCAAGCAGTTTCATTCAGATAACTCTTCTGTCATCAAAGGCTCCTTCTTTGGTTGCACCACAGTCATTATGACAGTTCCAGGTAAGAGTATTTGGCAGGGATAGCTCAAGGGTTCATTCTGTTCAGAATGTTTACTTTACCTGACATATCTTTCCTGGGCGATTAGTCATCTGTATATTATTTAAGGGAAGCTAAGAAATAATATTCTTCCCTAGGAGAATATTCTTCCCTAGAAACAGCTAGGGGTATTCTTCCCTAGAAACAGCTAGGGGGTGTATAATAAAAATAATAAAGAGTAAAACCCTCTTAGCCCTGAAGATATGCTAGGAGAGATGCTTGCACAGCAAGCAAAACACTGTGTAAAATAGTGTGAGCATGTGTATTCTAGGTAGGGCAGAGAATATTGACTATTATCAAGATTACCTGAAAATTCTCACTTAAAATTACTGTAAATGGGATTTTTTAAAATTAATTTCTTCACAAACTTTATATATTTGGGTTGATAACTTCAATATTGGGCCTCCTCCTGGGGCAAAACATTTGGAAAGACTATGATCAAAATGGTTTGGTTGTTTCTGGAAAGGAAGTGAATATGAATTGTTCTGTGTAAAATTTTGAGCACTTTTTCTCCCCCGAATTGCACTTTTCTTTTGCTGTTTCAGTATACCATCAAAATCTATTGTCAAAATGTGATCTTCTTTCCTTGAAGTACTGGTTCCTGTTGAGAAAGACGCTATTATTTCCTTATTTCATGAGCTGAAACAAATCTGTCTGTAGAGCAACTCTAAACATTCCTAGTGGTGCTACTGAGTTACAGGCTTATCAGTAGGATTCCCTGCTATGGTATTTGTGGAGAGCTGGATAGATCCAAATTTTTAGAAACATGGTAATTTACAAATAAAAGCTGAGATTATGAGTTGGGAGTTTAAAATCAGGATGAAATCTTCTGGATAATGCGAGTACAGCGCTCAGTTATTGAGCAGTTCAAATATTTTCTTCAAATATATAAAATCCAATATTTTATTTTTTTCTTTTCAGTTAAGTGTGTGCCTTCAGGCCCTTTTTATTGCATGCTCTTCAGAACTTGCTCTAGAAACAGAACTATTAATTTCCTCCTAGGTTTCTGCATGGCAGTCAACACTACAGTGCTTCAAAAACCATTAATGAAGTTATTTTCACAACACCCTCATGAAATGAGGAGGAATTATTGTCCTCATTTGACAGATGGAGACTGGGGCGGAGTAAATCAAAGTTGAAAGCACCAACTTATTTGAGAATCCTGTTTGAGACATCCTGCTCCTATGTTTTTTACAATATTTTACATTGGATAGTAAGCTGAAAGCACAGCTCCCTTTGATTTCAGCTGCATTTATGAGCAATCAGCACTTTGAGCAAGGCAGACCCCAGGTTTCAAGTCGGGCATGGAGCACATGAGGAACAGACAGTTGATAGATGACCTTGATTGAAAAGCTTGGCTTTAGGAAACTTGTCCGGTATCTCATAGACTCTAAACTCTTTGAGGCAACGTTTTAACTACCTGAAGTAGGAAATGGTCTTTTTTTTTTTCCCCTTACCTTCCTCACTCATTACATAACTCTGAATGTCAGCAATGCGTAGCGCAGCTCCTCTCATCCTTGGGCAGCAGCCTTCTGCCCTGCATTGATTCATCCCACAGACAAGTCCATGCCACGCACTGCGTAAAACAGTGATCTTATGGAAAACTCGGTTTGCAATTATGTAAATGTACTGGTTTTAACTGGGGTAGAGTTAATTTTCTTCACAGTAGCTAGTATGGGAGTTGTTGCATAATGTGTTTAGCCAAATGCCAAACTCTTGCCCTATCTTTGATCATAAACACTAAAGTCTGAGGTGTACCACCAGAGAGAGCTACAGGGTACTAAGGAGATAAGGAGTATGCTGATGTAGGGTGGCTCTGCGTGTGTTTCGGGAGGCAGATGCAGTATGAGCAAGGATGATTGCTGTTTAACTGTACTGATTTCCTCCCATTCCCCATCTCATACCCCTCAGTGTTATACCTAGATCTCCAGCATTCTGGGGTAAGGAGCACTATGTTTTGCTTGTGTAGAATTTAGTATAGAGTGGTCTTGATCAAGGAACTTCGGTTGTTTTGGTAGAATCTCTCTGCTTTCATGTTATTCATGTTATCACCAGAAAAACAATGAGTCTTAACTAGGTAATTGAAGGATTTTCTATATGGACTGTTCTCTATGGACCTCTGCGGTGGTGGTCACAGTTTGCTGTGTATATTGCCCAGCTAGAGTGCTTTAGAGAGAATTGCAATTTGTTCACTAACTTTTGTTTTTCTTAAGTGAATTTAATGTGCTCTGTACTATTCAATTTACTAGTAGTTTATTAAAAGAGAACATTAAATTGACCTGTATACCTGTATCACAGGACTATTGTGAAGATTAATAATTAGATAATGTTTATAAAGCACTTTTTATAAGTGAGAAGTGCTATAAAGTGCTAAGTATTATTATTGCAGCATGATAGAGATCACAAAACACAAGTGAATCAGCTCTAGGTTTAATCCTTATAAGGCAAAGCATACCAGGGGCAAAATAACATTGCAGTTATTTTTCTTACATCCAGCACTTCATTAACTACCACATAGGGTTATATAACTCTGTGAGAGTCTAACTTAGTAAAGTTTATAATCATAGCAGGAAAAGTTCTCACGGGTTTTGCAGGCAAGGCTTGTATGTACAGTCCTTAAGGTCACACAGAGTTACTCCAGCTATGCTGCACTATTGCCTCCAATTGCATGTAGGGACATCATGGCCCAGTTTGGCACTCTCCACATTAACCCCTATCATGCAATGCCTCTGTCTAGGTTGGATAATACTTTGCACCAAATACAGCTCTTCCCTACATGTAAAGTGGCATAATGCCATTAAATGCATACAGACATCTGTGTCTTCTCAAGATTTTACTGTGCTCTCTCACCAGCTCTTTTCCACACTCCTTGATCTCTGCTTTTACTCTAAATTTTTACTGAAGATGTGTGAAAGACACCCCAGCAAATCCACCACTTTTTTCCTGGCTGCAGTCAAGTCTTTAATGTCTTTCAGAAAATCAGTCAGCATTTTCTTTCCTCTTTAATTCTCACTTACTGCTTATCTTGCTGCAGGTGGCCTACTACTACTGCTGCAGTCATTGCTTTTCTTGAGGATGCCATAGACACAGAATATTTTCTCAAGTCACATTCTGGCACTGCCTGTTTTCTTCTTCATCCTCTATAGGACATTCTTGAGCCAAAACCTTGAGAAGCAGTATTTATTACTTGATATAGCTACCTGCTGAGAAGAGGAATGTGAAACAGATTCCCTAAAGAAGTGGCATGCCAAAACTAGGGAAAACAGTCCATTAAGAAAAATCATGTACCTCTTTCAATTGGATTTAAATTCTCCTTCTCCTAGGTGCTTTTTTAGAGGATTTTGTTGTTTTGTTGGGTTTGGTGGGGGTTTTTTTTGGCTTGGTTTGTTTGGGCCTTTTTGTTTGGGGTTTTGTGTTGTGGTTTTGTTTTTGCTTTGGGGTTTTTTTGTCTTTTTTTGGTTGGTTGGTTGTTTTTTTGTGTTTGTTTTTTATTTGGTAGGGCTGGGTGGGACACGATGTTTCTTGTTTGGTTTTCCCTCTCCCTTCTTCCTATAGGAACTGCCAGTAGATAGCCTCTTAAATCCTGGCTGCTGGGATGTGGACTCACTCCTTAACTTTACACTAACCACCCTAGATGAAAGCATTCCTCCATCTCATCTTTTTTAAAAAGGCAAACAAGTAAATGTACACCAGAGTACCATGTTCCTCAGTACAGTTCACAAGCAGACTACTGCGTTGAGTTTAATTCATTTCTTTGCTTCTGAAATGTGCAAAATATGTATTAATATGTCAGATCTTATATGAGAAGTGCTAAAGAGAAGCTAGTTTCCTTGAGCTGCAGATACATGAGCTTCAGGGGAACAGTTTCTGGATACCTCAGGCAGGTGTTTGTTAGGATCTAATTGCAGCTCATTGAGCAAAACTGCAAAGCACCTGTGCTGAAAGAAACCTGCAGTCACAAGAACCCACAAGATCATGGATACCTGTCCACATAGTTTAGCCATCCTCAACCTTACCTGCTTCGGGGAGTCTCTGGACAGCTGTATTGGGGTTGTTTCTAAGAAGGACTCCCATCTGCCTTCATGTCCAGATGCTGACTGTGGTTCATACAGATGCTCTGTGGACTAGAACAGGTGGAGGCTGATGAGAACCACAGCCCTGTGCTCTGCCCAGGTCCACAAGCACATTCATATGTGCAATGTAGGTAGCTGAGGGTGCCCTGTTGGACTTCTCCACAAGGTAGACATGTTGGCCCTCCTGTGGGGAAGAAAGGCAAGCAGAGGTCAGCTTGACCATAAACACAGCCCACTGTTTCTTGTAAATATTGGTACTGTAACTTTGAGAAGTGCTAGAATGAAAATGTAGATGAACAGGCAAAAAAACTTGATTTAGGGATTGTATTTTACCAATACATTTCTATACTTGTGAATTTGTACAGTGATAGCATTTCTGTGTGGGTAACACAATGAGGAGAGGGAACTCTAACTCTGTAAAGGAAAGGGAAGATCCACCTTGTCTAAATTGGAACCAGCTGACTCCAAAACCCAACAGGGTGGGGAGGGGATTATTTATAGTCAAAGCAGCAAGGGGAGGATTATTTATAGCCGAACCTGGAAGCAAGGCGACAGGTGGTGAGGAGCGCTTGGGTCAGACAAAGACATCTGCTGGGAATGTCAGAAATACAAAGGTAACTCTGTATCCAGTAGTAAATGATAGGACAGAAATTACAGCTGACCTGGAGGAAGAAAGGTTGCAGAGGCATATTTGAGGGAAGTAACAACATGTCAGACAAAGGAATTAAGTAAAAGTAGGCATGCTGCCAAAAATAAAACCTATGTACCACTGAGAGACCTGAAGTAAAAAGCAGGTGAACTAAGTGCCTGGGATGAAAGAGGACTGACCTTCACCATATAAATGTGACTCAGACAGTTGATACTAATGCAATATTGTAGTACATAATTATTAGCTGGACAAAATAGATCAGATGTTGGAGTATTTCAGTCTAGGGCTGTAAATGCCATAGAACCAGCCATGAGGATGGGATGTAGATTTCTGTGGTCCAACCAGATACTATTTCTCAATGGAAAGGTACACGTTAACTTGGCTGGGAACTGCTATTCTTGTAGTGCAGTGTTATAAAATATTTTAGGAATACCTAAAGTTTGTGTAAGATTTTTGGTGTGGAGTTACTTTTAAATTAGAAGAAAACTCACAAAAAAAAAAAAGCGCGTTATAGTACTTGTTGCCTGCTCAATGAAATGTTGTTGAATGCCTGATTCTGATTCTCACTAATGTTGCTTGCTGTTACTCTGGCTTTATATAACACAGTCAGAAATACATAGGGACTGACTGTTTGAGTGTAAAGAAGGGGTAGTGTAAATGAAAATTGTTCCCTGCCTGTGCAGTTGTGAGGAGTATTAATGAGGTAGCATTTACCCATTTATAAAATGGCTTTGTGTGTCAACAGGCCAAAGTTCAAAGAAGCAGTTTCTTGACAATTCAGAAGATTAGGCCAAAGATCAGGTCTTCAGACAGGCACAAATGGAGAGCTCTCAGTCATACATTAATTGCCTCAAGGTATCTATCTATAGTTAGTAATAGCCACAGTATAATTAGTTTTCATGTCTGTGTGAGAGAGAGCACAATAACATTTGTGATTCAACACTGAGAATCTACTGCTGGACTCTTTAAACATTCTAAAATATGCTTTTGGGATGTTTGCAGTGTCTAAAGCAAATTCAGTGGGCTAGAAAAATCTCTTACACTATCTTGTATTTTGGTTATTTTGTGTTTTAAAAAGAAATAATGAAAAAATATGAAGTTAAAACAGAAGAAATCTAGATACAGTCAAAGAAAGACTACTGTAGAAGAGACTTGGATTTTTAATTCAAAATGGGGGAAGTTGCAAAATGAGGAAGTCTCATGCAGAGGAATTTTTTGGGAGAGGAAAGGGAATGACTTGACAAGCAAGATATAGAGAACTGGTCAAATGAAATTTCATGCAACTTTTAATTAACATATAGAACTCATTGGCATAAGATATCACAGGAGTGGAGAACTTAAGAGGGTTGAAAAAGATCAGGCATTTGTATGGATAAAGAGAGAATCTAAATTACATTGATTAAAATAAAAAACATTAATAAAGATATAAAACTTTATGCTTGTGGGCAGGAGCCAAACACGTATGGGTAGGGTTCCTGGGAAACTTCTTGCTTGAGGTGATTATTCCATAATATTCCCCTTGGATTTTTTTTTGCCTTTTTTTTTTAAATTTTGGTTTCCTTTATAGCAATAGGTACTGATGCAATTGAGAATCTGCTAAGAAACTGTGTTTCTTTGCATTTATGCCTGTGTAGGAGGGAAGAAAAGGGTGGCACGAGAAAATGCTCCTATTCAGTGCTTCTCAGAAGGAAATAACCTTTAGACAGTTGTAGAGAACACAAACAAAGTGCTGTAAGTGTCATCAGGGCTGGCTCCTGAGTTGTGTGGAAGAAAGACCTGCTCAAATTTTCCTTAGCTCTCAGGCCTTCCCCTCTGCTGGTTGAGGCAGGGGGTGAATTCTGAGCAATGCAGAGTATAAATGACTTTCTGGAAACCCTTTGTGGTTTTGCCCCTGTCTTCTCCTTCAAAATAAGTTTATCGTTTGAAGTATGTACAGAGATTATTCCTGCTCAAAAGCAATAGTTCCTCCTACATAACCTGCCTCATACCAGCACTCTGCAGGTCACAGGATGCGAGTGGTCTGTCAGTGGCAGTGCATGTTAGGTCTGTGGCCTGGGGGCCTCAGTGCAGCCCCTAGCCTGCCAGGTGAGACAGCAGAGCAGATGTGCTTTCCACCCTGCCCTCCATCCAATTGGGACTGCATCTAGCCACATGGTGGTTTGCTTCCCTGACCTCTGTTCTGCATTGTGAGATAGAAGATGCAGGGAATAACTGAGAGTCTTACCAATTAGAAATAGCAGTAGGTTGGTGCTAATGTTTTAGTCATTTCCAAAGGTAATGCATTTAATCCTGCCTTTCGCTGTTGCTTGACCCTATGGCTGCTCTAGCCACTTCCAGGCACTGAATTAATCTGAATGGAAATATGAGTCAAAAAGCACAGTAGCCACACTGTATTTATTATAAATTTGAGAAGGAAGAAGAAATTGCTTCAGCACTGCCTCCTTTTCATACTTCATATCTCTAAAAGTAGCCAGTTAATTACATTCCATGGTTACTGCTATTGTAATATGTGCTTATTTGAAGTGCAAAGATAATCATCGATTGTATACTCTTGACTACACTATTAATGGTTTCAATACCCACATTGTGTTTACATTTTATTTTATAACTAACACTTAGCCATTGTGGTTTTAACATGTAGTAATTCAGTGGATTCCGTCTCCATGTAATGCCCTTGCCATTTCATTCTGCGGTATTAAGTGTTGTTTTTCTAGGAAGGTCTTGAAATGTGGGGCATTATGTATGAGTTATGCTAATTTGTTAGGGCAATGAATACATTAATTTCATTAGTAAATGGCCTCAAAGCAATAATTACCAGTGTAGGTGTGTCAGAAACGATCATGTTCAGTTTTGCCAGTTAATTATTAAGATTTTGTTCTAAGGGACCCAGATTTGACATCCAGCTTCAATTTAGCCATAAATAAAAGTCTGAAGTGTATCAGGCTGAAGAAATCTAGCCAAGAACTTGTTTTGCTCTTAGAAATTCCTACATTTTGTCTAATTGTGACTGCCAATAAGGTGCCAAAATAATTAGTGCCAGTGCTATGAGGTTTGTACTATACCTCCCAAAAAGGCAAATCATAATGAAAATAGCAATTGTGCTTTCTCATTCCTCTCATCTTGCCTTATGTTACAGAATGTTGAATTATTCAATGGCAGTACTACTTGCTAGTGCAGTAGTAAATTTGAAATGGCTGCAGTTTATCGTTAAAGCTTACGGGTGGTTTTTAACAGAGTTTACTTCTAATGGCCTAATTAGAGTTCTAAGTTATATCTGTGCACTTCTTGAACTTTACATGGCTAGCTCCATGTAAAGGAGACAAACGGAGGACCCTGTTCACCTGGATTACTTTCCTTAGATGTGACCCTATTTTTAATTACAGTCACCTGTTGGGAGCACCTAATAAACCATTGCTCAGTCATAATGTGCTTTTAGGCACCTTAGAACTGTATTTTTTCCAAAGGAAACTTGAAATTGAAGAAGGCCAATGGCATTCTGGCTTGTACCAAGAGCAGTGTGGCCAGCAGCACCAGGGCAGGGATTGTCCCCCTGTGCTCCAATGCTGGTGAGGCCACACCTCGAGTGCTGTGTCCAGTTCTGGGCCCCTCTCTACAAGAAAGACACTGAGGGACTGGAGCGAGTCCAGACAAGGACAGTGGAGCTGGGGAAGGGTCTGGAGCACAGGTCCTGTGAGGAGCAGTTGTGGAAGCTGGGGGAAGCTCATCCAGGAGAAAAGGAAATTCAGGAGGAACTTATCAGTCTCTTCAACTGCCTGAAAGGAGAGTGTAGCCAAGTGGGGGTTGGCCTCTTCTCCCAGGGAGCAAGTGATAAGAGGAAGTGGCCTCAAGCTGTGCCAGGGAAGGTTCAGGTTGGACATCAGGAGGAATTTCTTCATGAAAAGGATTGTTAAACATTAGAATGGGCTGCCCAGGGAGGTGGTAGCACCGTCATCCCTGGAGGAGTTCAAGAAATGACTGGACATGGTGTGTATTGCCGTGGTCTAGTTGGCACGGTGGTGACCATTCCGTGTTTGGACTTGAAAAGGCTCGGAGGCCTTTTCCAACCTAAATGATTCTTTGGTTCTGTGAAAAACTGTGTACATGAGCTGAGATCCAGTTCTCAATTGTTAAAATTATAGCAAATAAGAATCTCCAGTGTTTAACTTTTGTGGTCTGCTTTGTAACATAGAACCAAAGAAAGAGGGACAGAGACCCTCTGTTCTCATCACTGAAGCTACTTACAGCTTCTTTTAAAACATATTTTATATATTAAATTGCAAAGCTGAACTTTCCAGATCACTATCGAATAGTACTGGAAAAAAAATAGGACTGATTATTATTTACTTTTTAGATATATCAGCAAACACACTGCATAACTCAGTTGTATCATAGGAAAATGCACCATAAATGGAGGCAAAGGACATACAGAATTCCATATATTTCCTGTTAGTGGATTTGAATAACAGGTGCTCACAGCAACTATTTCAGCTCTGAAATATGTTTTAGCTTGAGTGCAGGACTCTAGCTAAGCTCTTCAGATTTAGAGTGTAGACCATCATTAGTCTGGTCCACAGTTTGCTTGCTGACCCTAGTTCATAATCCCAAGCAGAGTCAGTGAATAATGATATGACGTCTTGGTTCATAGATTTACAGGTACAAAGAGTAGATGTCTAATTGTGGCTTTCTTCTTTTGCATGATGGATAACTTTCCAGTAGTTAAGCTTATATTCGGTTTGCCTTGGGAGAGAGACAAGCAAAGGCAACTTATGGCACAGTGAGTTTTGGTGTATATCTGGGCAGCCTGGTTACTTTACCTCCTTCCTGGTCAAGCTCCTGAGAATCCTAGGAAATCATGCAAGGAAAAATAAGTATTGTGCAGTAATTGTAATTGTAGGCCAGCATATCTGTTTCTCTTGTTGGATGACTTTTATTTTGGACTGCTTCTTTGCTTCTCTGGTATTTGTTTAGGAACTCAGAAGCCAAGAGAATGAGTTCCTTTCTGCCTCAGATTGTGCCCTTCTCCCAATATACTGTGAGGAAAATGAGTCTTCCTTGTTTATTGGGCAATTAAGTGAAACATACGGACAGTATTCCAGCAAATCTAGAGTAGCAAAAATCTATCAGAGCAACTTAGAAATACTTTTCACCACAGAGATTCTTGAATATATAGACAAAATCCCTTCTTAAATTTTATAACCAAAAAATAATTCCCCTGGGAAATTAGCTTTTTTGTAAAAAGCTGTCGGTAGCAAAGAATGTTTTTGTTCTCTCCCCATGATCAAATATCCTAGTCTTTTATGGAATATATTGCCTACTTACATATTCTTATTTTTCACCCTTAGTATTGAATTTAAACACTTAATGATTGATTTAGTATTTATTGCATAGTTTAATAAAAGTTTAGTGATGTAATGAAGCTGATTGCAGAGATATATCCCACTAGAAACTCATTTACTTACAAATTCAAATGCTAAGTAAAATAAACAGCTTGGCTTTCTACTGACATTTTATAGCCACCTTAAGGGAAAGGTGGGGATGGCGGTTGTGTTGCCATGTGGGTTTAATTCATGAGCTTCCACTCAGAGTGCTCAAAGGCAATACAGTAGTTGAGCCAACTTTCTCTGTTAAATTACAAAAAGGGAGAATTTTTTTTTTTACCAAATACAAGGGATCAACTGCAGCTGCAAAAAGGAAATTTAGAATTATCATCATACCAGTATCAGAAGGTCCTTTATATTTATAGCTTCATAAAAGTTCACAGCTAGAGTATTTGCTGCCAACTCATAAAAGAACTAATGAAAATTTCTGCAGATCTTTTTTTGTGGACAGTGATTTCTTAATCCCCTAAATCCTGATGAATTTGTATATTCAAAATATTTGTAAAAATGGATGGAGAAGGACTTTGCAATTCTTTAGTAGGGTAGGTCACATTTAAACGCACTAAGGGCCAAACTGGGCTACAGTCTTATTTGGGTAATATCACCATACTCCAAGTGTATCCATTAACACCAAGACAACTGTTTGTGACAGTATTATTCAAAACAAAAAAAAAATTTTTTTGAAAATATTTTAAAAAAAAAAAAAAAAAAAAAAAAAAAAAAAAGCTGCTTTTTCTGAAGGGGAATTGCTGTATTGTTTGGATAAACTTTATAATCATAAAAATCATTATTATTTCAATATTTTAAAAGTGTAATTAAGCAATAAGATTCTTTGAGATAAATAGTATTTGGCAGTAATGAAAACCTTGTGTTTTAATGTACCTCAAAGGGCGTTATAACTCAATAATTCACAGATTCTTTAAGCTTTTGTGTCTAAAAGCAGAAAGCTTTTTCTAGTTACATTCCTAGGAGTATGAAAATTAAATTAATGTTTTTATCTCCAGTTGTGGAAAACCATTCCCAAAAGAAAAGCTAGTGATAGTAACAGGTTAGGTGAATATTTATCAAATTTGAGGGTAATATGAGTTTTGGTGATTTCTTCTGGCTACTGATCATTCCTCTCTCTCCCTCAACCCCCGTTTTTTGGAGCATCAAGGCTGCCCTAAATTCGTCACTTCTATATTATCGCTCTCTTCTTCCCTGTAGCCTGATCTACTTGGAGACAGCCTGTGTATTGTCGTGGTGGTCTAATGCCAGCTGGCAACTAAGTACCATGCAGCCTCTCACTGCCCACTCCTCCCACCTTGGTGGGGAGAAGAATGGGGCCAAAAACATTTAATCCTTGGGCCTGAGATAAAAATAGTTTAATAACTGAAAGAAAGATAGCAATGACTGTAGTGAAAGGAGAGAGAGATGGACGGATGGACAAATGGACGCACAATAAAACTGCTCACCACTGGCTGACTGATGTCCAGCCTGTTCCCCAGCAGTGATCAGCAACTTCTGGCCAGCTACTCTCAGTTTATATACGGAGCATGGTGTTCTGTGGTGTGGAATATCCCTCTTGCCAGTTCAGGTCACCTATCCAGGCTGTGTTTTCATCAAGATTTTTGTGCACCTGCTTGCTAGCAGAGCATGGGAAAGTGTAAAACGCTTGAGTTAGGGTAAACATGATTTAGCAATAACTAAAACATGAGTGTGTTATCAACATTATTTTCATACTAAATTCAAATCGCAGCCCTGTACCAGCAACTAAGAAAATTAACTCTATCTGAGCTGAAGCCAGGGCCCGTATTTTTGAAGTTTCTTCCAAGTTTAACTTTTATGTAGTGAGAAATGTTCTGGATTATGATAATAAAAGACTGTGAGTGTGTGCCAGCAGAACAGAAAGGCCGTATTTCAGAACCAGAATGTTTCCAATCCTACTGCTGTAAAAGGATTTCTCTCTTAGAAAGAGGAGTTTCTTTAATTGAACATACTTCCCTTTAGGGGTAAAATGACTTGCATAGGTGTGGCACTGGTAACTAGACGAAAATCTCAACAGGTTTTGAAGCTCTGTAAAGAGCAGCATCTTTTAGGAGCTGCCCTTTTTGGACAGAAATGAGGAGAAGAAGAGTGGAAAGTGATGGGGAGAAAAGCTCTGTTAGTTTCACCATGCTGATTCTTTAGATTTCTGAGCTGGTGAATAAGGGCAGTGTCTGTATTTTCATCTGTGTAGTTGTGAAAACTTGTGAAAAAAGCTTGCTGTTTTTTTCTGCCAAAGGTTAATATAAATGCAGTGAAATGTGACCTCTTCTGTAGATCCCTCTGAGACACACCTACCAGAGCTGAGCCATTCCGGCTGTCCTCCCAGCTTGAGCCATTTTATCATTTCGCGTGCAGTGTGTCTCAAGCTGTGAAGCTATTTGTTGAACTAGGCCATGTTACTGTTTGACTGAGAGGAAGACAAATTGTCCATATTATCCCACGTTATCCTTTATTTCCATATAATTGTTTTAATCTTTGTTTTGTATTAAATGCACGAAAGTGTCCTGAGAGTACCTTTTTGTTTGCTATTGTAGGTGTCTCACTTGGAGTCCAAGCAAGCTGGAAATGTTCAAGGCTGCTTTTTCTTCCTCTCACTGGTTCACAAAACACACTTTAAACTAAAATATCAGTCATTCTCACTGCAGAAGTCTACTTTCATATAAAAACAGGTGAAGCTGTGTTTCCCATCCATCTCATTCTGAAATGTCTACCAAATTGGGTTAGGACAGTTTTAGTGATAGTTTTGGCTGGAGAGATGTGTCATGCCAATCCCACAGAACATCGAGCTGTTGCTGGGGGGTCATATGTTCCAGGTTAAAAGGAGCTGGGGGTGAGGAAAGAAGGAATATCATATCTGTGACTAACCACTGCTTCCCGTCTTGTATCTCCACTGCATTTATTTAAAGAGAGTGAACAAGTAGTCTTACACAATGAAAATGACAGTCTCCAGAAGTTCTGAATGGTCAAGATATTAATGAGAAAACACACAAGAGTCTCCTATGGAGTGCTTTCAGTTTGACACTCTACCGAGAGGTTTTATGCCCATGTAGTGACAGCTTGTCTCCAATCTCAGTGGACAACTGCTTGCAGCTTTCACTTCTGGACTCTTTAATTCACAGTGGCACTTTTGGATATGTCTTTGTTTAGGAGTGGTTACTCCGTGACGCTGTCCATTCGTACACTTGAACTTCACTGGCACGAATCTGTTAGAGAGGACTCCCTTGGGAATACCCAGCCAGGGAGCACACACTTGGATATAATGGTTCCATGCCAGTCTAATGGGAGGGAGTGAGGCATTAACAAAACAGAAACTGATACGAGAGGAAAATATGGTTCTGGAGAGCTTTTCTGATCAATTCTGTGGAAGTAATGACAACCTTCCTGTGGAGCTTAATGAAATGTTATAATCCATCTATAAGACATCTGTGGGATGCCACAGAAAGTCTGTAGAAAGTGTTGCTTTGTATAATATATATCCATATAGGTATTCTTGTTTGGTTTTGATAGGAGGTGAGACAGTGGCTGAAATTAGTGGGGTGGCAGAGTTGTCTGTGCATGCCCAACAGAACAGAGAAATAAGGAAACTTCATATAGTTCTTTCACAAGTTGTTTTTAAGCCTGAAATAGAACTTAGTCTTTATGGGGAACAAATGTCCTAATTTCACCAGATGTTAATATTTAGTTCTATGGTCCCTTTAAAAACAAGCCCAGCATAAAGGGGAAAGTCATATTTTTTGACATTTTGTTTATTAGCATTTTATCTAGGCTAGTAGTAAATGAATAGACTTGTCAGCAGAAATCTCAGGGTGAAGCAAATAAAGAATCTTAATAGGCAGGGAGAAACAGAACTAATGGCAAATTCCTCACAAAGAGCTCTAATTTATTGGTTTCTTTTTCATGAAGATTCTGTTCTGGATTCTGGCTTTGTCAGAAGAAACTGCTGGATGATGACATGGATTCTCAGAAAAACCATGCTGTCTGGTGGGAAAGAAAGACAGGAGGAAAGAAAGTCTATTTCTTTTAACACTTTCTTAAAAATACTTCACACCACAGAGTGGAGTTTTCTTAGTTTGATTTGTTGGTTTCAGTGAACTTGCTAAGCCTGAGTTTGTAAAAGTGCTGTGAGGCCTGATTCTTGTAAGTGACTGCAGTAAAACAATAAATGAGGGATTCTCTGGATCTCTGTTGTGCAAATGGTGTGGAGCACTGGGTTCAGGACATGCAGCTTTGTTGGAACTGCTTCTGGCTTGCTATACACACCTGTACCCATAGGGACTATTGTCACAGCACTTTGGGGCCAGTAGAGTTTATGGGAGCTACAGCACTGCCTCATTTCCTCTGCTCACACTGGTTACACCAGCCTGTTCTCCCAAGCAAGGGAAGAAACTGTAAATTCCAGAGTTACAACTATGAAATTTTTTGGAGTATGCTTACTAGTTACAAGCTGGATATTTTCTATTGCTCTATAGAGCATACAACTGAATTAAGTTGTGTAATTAGTAAAGTAGGTGTCATCTACACCACCTTCCTCCCAAATGCATTAGTGTGATTGAGAATGTACATTAACAACTCTTCAGCCAGGTGGGCATGAGGAGTTGTCATGCCACAGTACATTAGAATTAGCTGTGGACCGTTTCTCAACAGAAGTCATTATTTTTCCAAGACTAAAACTTCTCTGACCCAACCCATTCAGCTTTCAGTTTTATGTTGACAGTATCAGAGAAAGTGCAGTGTTTTCAAAAAAGTAATTGCTGAGTGACCTCATAGGGCAAGTTCATCCTTGTATTCCTTCCCTTGCCTTGAACAAGGGAAAGGTGCAGAATGTAAAGATGCATCCTTAAAAGTACTTGAAGTCAAGATGGAAAAAGATGGAGAGGTAAGGAATGAAGTAGAACAGGACAAATGAAATAAATTTAGGGAAATAATCTGTTCCTTTGTTTCATTAAATTTCATTTCCCAGTGTTAAACTCATTCTCTGGTCCTGTGTCATTATCACCTGACCTTATCAGAGTGCCATTCTGAAGCATACAAAAATAGCCCCCAAAAACAAGCAAACAATCAGAAAAACACAGGGAAGAGAAAAATGCTGAATCATGGCAATCTAGAAGTTGTATATTTTTAATCTGGTAGTTTGCTTGTATTTTATTTTATTGCTCTGTTGGAAACACTCCCGGCTTATTTGGTAGAAGAAAGAATCAAAGAACAGATTTAAGTCATGTAAAGGTAGTAAGACTCATTTGGTAGTGGAACTCATTTGATTGTGCAGACTAGTTCTATGTAGTTTGTTTTTCTTTCTCCTCTAACTATGTTCCTAAAATGAATTCCTTCCATAAATCCAGTACAATAACTTCTGTTTCAGTAAATGCCTGTCAGGCTTTCTCTCCTGCTGGAGAAACAACCTTAGAAATCAAAACAACTGTTGTAGCAACTTAGGAAATGCACTTGTACTTTGTCCTGCATTTCACCTTTTCTTTGTCCCACATCTTGAAGGAAGAAGGACAGGACTCCAGAAATGTGGTCTAACAAGGTTGTAACTTACATTATATTTCAAGGAATTATCTGATCATTGTTCATCCAGCGCAGGTCATTCATCCTGTTGTAATCCACTTTGCAAAGGGCCCGTGTCAGCTCCCTACCCCATTAACCAGGCGTAGCACCACTGCTAAGATTTCGCTGCTCTCCCCTCATGCAAGGCAGTGGCAATTGACTCCTTAGTGGTCAGGAGATTCAAAGTTTCAGCCTCATCCTTCAACTCCTTTTATTAGTAAGTGCTCTCTCCTATACAGCTGGAGTTTTGGCTTTCTAAATGGCAAGAAGCCTTTTTGAAAAGTTCTGTACAAAGAATGACTTGCTGAATTGCTACTCTTCTTTTCTCATCCCCTGAAGAGGAATGAAAAAGAGATAACATGTTTGTTGTTTGTTGCATTGGTCACCATGAATATGCTTCTCAGTTCCACAGACACTGTATGATGTGCGTGGGGAGATTCTGAAGTGCAGTAATTTTACTATGCTAAAGCTATTATCATTTTTTGAGACTCAGTCTTCTGGATGGAAACTGAAGGCAAAAGGGCACATTGATCAGGTCTTTTGATTTAGTAGAGACAGGAGGAGAATGGGGGAGGAAAAAAAAGACTTGACATCTACAGTGCTCAATGTCCTGACACAAATTCCTCTTTTAGGCCATGAGAACAGAGTTAAATTCTGCTCCCTTATAGTACCACTTTTTCATCCTAGATACAGGTTCTTCATCTCTCATCTCTAACTTCCTCAAGGATCTTGAGTACAACAGTGAAGTCTGGATAGCTTGCACACTGTTGTTTGGGATTTTTTTTTTTAATTTCTGAATGGGACATTAGCTTTATGAAATTAACATTAAAGGCAGCCTTATTTATCCACATTAACGTGAAATTAATTTCATATTACTAAATTAATAGGGTGATGAAACATTTAGTTCCTTTCAATACACCAATCTCTGAAGATTTAATTAAAAATATCCTTTTATATATCCCAATTTCCTAGTTGTTTCTCTATGAAGCAAAATGTGATCAAGATATTAAAGTCTTGTACTTTTTTTTTGCCTGGACCACTTGTGTTTTGGTGTAGAAATATGTAAAACTTATATTCAAGAGGTTGTCTTCTCAAACTACTTTTCATAATGATATTTCATCAGATGATATTGATTTTCTGCGTGACATTATCTTTTCAAACTGACTTAGGACTGAAGTCTGATATTTGCATACTCAAGATGGAACTCTGTAGCTTAAGAGTGTTTCTGCTTATGTATGGAATTTATTTTTTAGTTATTATTTTTACTTAGGGGAATCTAAAAAACAAGTCCTTCCAAAATTATTTTCTTGACTATTTAGGTGATTTTGCTCCCATGTTTTTATCCAGGGGAGCTTTCAACAATTTCGTCTAAAATATGCTCTAGTAATATGATCAGGTGATGATTTGTACATACATTGGATATAATATCCTTTTCTTGCAGGCATGTAATGTATATTTCCTCAAGGAGAGAGTGATGATTTTTATTTTATAGCAGACAAGACAGGAACGGATTATCATTAGAAATGGGTGAGGGTGGGTCGAGTGCCAGCGCTGTGCTACTTAGATTTATATTGCCCAGCTGAAAGAGGTTACACTGGAAGAGATGCCATGCTGGATATCTATGGGAGAGCTCTGAGGGTTGATCATTTAGTAGCTGAGCATTAGTGAAGTGCTGTTAAGTACTTCCTGCTGGAATATAAACAACCTGCCAGGCAGATTTAATGTTTCTGTTCTGTTTTTCTCTTCCCTTAATCTCACCACAATTAGTTGAATCAAAGATTAGTCAGAAGTGACTAGTCAGTCACTCCTTTTATGTCACTGAACATAAATGGACTATATGAAGTGCATTGGAATTTTCATGCTGGCCATCCCTTCAGTAACCAGAAACTGGTTTTGTCAGTGATTGTCAGAACAATGATCTCCTTGTTTGCATCCTTGTTTGCTCCCATAACAGCCTCAGATGTTCTGTTTTTTTGGCTTCTCCAATTACCAGTAAATCTTGGTGGAAGTAGATGGTAGATTCTCTTGACTTCAGCAATCTGGCACACTACAGGAAACTGAGAAGTGCAATGGTCTTATAAGCCCTGGGCAAAAAGCTTTGGTGTCTTGGTTTCCACAGCATTCTGCAGGCCTGGTGTGTTTCACCAGCACTTAGGCCTGAGTGGGGAGTTGTGCTGCTGCCTGCTTGGTGTAGCTGGGTCTTCAGTGACCCCATGGTTTGGTCTCACTCACTGTTACATTTCAATTCAGCAATTTTACCAAGCTGATCAGGTTCTCAGAAATTACATTCTTCTGTAAGGGCTAAACATGCAGCTAAAATGCCCTAATTGCAGCTACACATTGCTTTTTGAAGGACTCTTACTCTCCCTTGATCTTCTATCTCATACTATATTTTACAAGGAGAAATGTACCGTGTTTTTTCCTACCACAGCCATAATGAAGTTTACCACCTGTTGCCCATCTCAGTGGTGTATGTGGGAAGTGTTCTGGTGCAGGCTGTGGTTAGCAGAGCAGAGCTTTGACAGATCTGTGCAATGATATCTCACAATATGGGGAAAACCTGCAGAATCTGGTGCTTTTCCTTGCCCTTAGGAGTCAGCCTCTGTGAATACACACTTACACAGTGAATGGAAAGTGGAAAGATGTCCTAATTTCTTAATTCTTCTATGTGAGTGATGTAGGTCACAAGTAAAATCTTTTTTATGACCTGCAATATTGGGATTGTATCTATTTCAGAGCTCATTAAGTTTTGATAACTGAGGTGATTTAATGACACACTGTAACATAGGCTTTCTTCTTCAATATATGTATATATGTTTGACATGATGTTTTACGTGTGTAATTCTGATGGTAAATACTGGAAGGAAAAATTAGCTTTTATTTTCAAGCAAAGGATTGGGGACAGTTATCATTTTAAAGGCAGGTTTAAAATAATTATTAATTGAATCTGTTTCGTCTATAATGCCTATTCTCTAAAATCATACCTTAAAAATGAACACTATTTTGTTTCTCTTCCCCTAGTTTTGTACAATGCAGTTTTTAATTTGATCTCAATTAGTCATGTCAGTGTAGTTTTCTGATCCCAACATCCAAAATCCTATAGTTTTATTGTGGATGGGAATTTGGATAGGAACTGCTGTGCGGCAGAATGGTGGGTTTTTCAAAACACTTTTACTAAAGACCATGATGAAATATTTTATGCCTGTCCTGTCTGCAGTAAGGAGATGTGGAATTAAGGAGAGGTGTAAGATATAAAAGCTCCAGACCTGCGCATGATTATTTATGTTAAATTGAAATAAACTATCTTGCTCAATGAGAGAGTTTTCAGCTCTAAGGGAAGATTTATAGTGTTTCTCTACCTGCTTTATTTTTGCACAGGAGATATTGGCTGTAGAGGGGGGCATAGAGTAATGCTCTGGCCTTTCATCTCTGGAGAGAGGGGGATTTGTAAGCTGGATAAAGGTCAGTAGGGAATATTAGTTTAGTTGGTGATGTCAGATGAGTTCTCTAGATCACACAACCACTGTGCAATTGACAAAAGTATGGTAATAGGCTTTGGTCTGTCAATTTAATGAGATATCGAGGGGGATCAGAAGGATCGAGAGGTTTTTAGTATCCAATGCAGTGCTGTGCAAAAATCTCTCACAGAAGAAGGGAGCTACTTTAATTGTAGCCCTGAAAAGAAAATGTGACTTATTCTCTGGAGCTCTGATCTGAACTGAGGTCCACACTGCTCTGAGGTATCCAGACATACGAGTTTGTTCAGATCATTCCACAGTTTGTTCAGATCATTCAATTTCTCGCCACACCAATTTTCACCCTTGGTGCACCTTGCAGGGAAAAAATACCAAAAGGCATGCAGATAGCAGGATGGTGAGTTCAAAAGCTGATATGGTGCTTTCAAGTATGTTTGTGCTACAGATGAGGACTGTCATCCTGGGCCTTCAGTGTTACCAGCAGACTCTTCCTAGACAGAAGAAATTGTAGAGCTGTTGGTCTACAGGCTCTTTGCGTTTTCCTACTAATAAGCAGTTAGACATAGCCTTTTTGTGATGATAGTATCATGAAGAGGGCTCTAAATTATTAGAGTAAGTAACTAACGTGTTTTATGTGTTCTCAAATTGTCCAACAGCTCTGCAACATCTTGGAAATAGTTATTGTTTGAAATTTGCACTCAGAATAATTCCAAGAATATATTCTTGGGTTTAGACAGGTTCTTTGAAAAAAATGATTTTTCATGTTCTGAGAAACATATGCACATTTTTTAATCCCTTAGATTATATTGAATTTTGCCTATCCATGGCTATGCAAGGTTGATTCTTAGAGTGATTTATTTTATTTTGGGTGGGAAGTGTCCATTGCATGTTTTCCATCTCTTCATTAATTTGATGAACATTTGTCGCTCAATGCATTCCTTGTATAGGTTTTTTTGACAGCTAAAATCACAGCTGCAAATGCAAGTACAAAAAGTGACTATTTGTTAGAAGCAAAAATTTATTTTGAAAGTTTTGAAATATTGTGTACTGTGTGATAGCCCAAGTGTTGACAATGTGCTCTGGATACCTCTGTATGTGCTGGTTCTGGCCTCCTCTGCATGCAGGTCACTGGATGTGTTCACAAGCAGACTGCACACACAAAATGTTACCACATTGCATCTTTCTATTGTGGACATCAAGTAGAGATTTGCATATGCAATTGCCTTTCAAAGTGAACAATGCTGTCAGACTCTTGCATACAAGGACCTGGAAACTGCAAATCTTCATTTCATTTCTCCTGGGGCTCTTTGGTGAGAGTTGTTCTTTCTTTTCTTGCAAAATGACTGCAAATACAAAGATATGAGTGCTTTTATCAGCATCGTAACTATTCTGTGAGAGGACTCCTCACATCTTAAATACTAAAGCTATGGAAAACGAATTCATATTTTTGATATCAATTCTTCTTTTTGCCTATTTTAAAATGATTTATTGAAGTAGAAAGTCAGATGATGATAAGATAACACTGTTTAGAGGTCATTAAAGAGTTTTCAGGAAGTTTCTACAAAGGTAGTGGTTTTATATTGTCAGTATGATAAGAAAACTAACAATTTATGTCAAAGTTTGCAAAATGTGTTTGTCTGATAAACAATCTACTCAAGGGAAATCAATCATATTTCCTTCCCAGAGTGAATTGTATTTTTCATGAAGTGAACTTCAGCAACTCTGCACATTCATGTGTTTGGTATTGCAGCATCTTAAAAAGCATCTTTTCTTGTTGCAGTGCTTGCAGTGCTGTGTATGGCTTGGGACCACATGTGGTACCAGGCAGTAATAGCCAGAAGCCTTTGTTTTGCAGAAACCAGGGATATATGTTCTTCTTTAGCCAGGTGAGAAACTCAGAATGTGTTTCTTACCTCAAAGGAAAGATGTTTCTGTGAAACAAACATGTGATGTGGGAGATGGTCAGAGGGGAGTTACAACACAAAGCTGCTTTATAGAATACTGTTCTGAAGAAACATTCTGCATCAATATAATTGAGAAGCATATTTGGCTAAAAACAACTAAAATATAGACTGCATAATCTACCTTCTCACTATTTTTCTTAATGTGCATTTCAGCTTATTACAGTAGAAATCACTTCTCAATTGCCTTGAGCTGAAACAATGCATCTGAGCTTGGGTTAAAAGCCTCTAAGTGCTTCTTTACTTGAAAAAAGTGAAATCACACTACATTAATAGAAGTATTAATTAATTTGGCCTCATTTTTCAGTAGAATTAGCATTATTGAAAAGTCTTTGCCATCTTAAAGTTAAACTGTACTTAGTTAAGTGACAGAGTTTCATTTGTAACACCTAGTGATGTGTCAGATAGTGTAGAAAATTATTGTCCAATTTGGAAACCTGAGACATTACTGAGAAATGCTGTGGGGTGCGTTATAATGAAAATACCAATCCACATTAGCCATGGTTGCCATAAGCAAAAATCTTAATATCTTGGCCAAACCTACTTAAGGTTTGTGTAATAAACTCACATTCCTAATTTTATTAGGGATGTGCCAAGTTAAGCACTTTGCTGGCCTTTGGACAGATTTATAGCTTGACTTCTGCTGAATTAGTGTTGACTGACAAGAGGCCATTGTTTTATAGGATGCTATTTAAATAAAAACCTTCAGGGTATTTCTGTAATGTTGTCACTTCAAGCCCGAACTGGAAAAAAGAAATGTGTATTAAGGAGGACTCTTCATTAGTTTTCAGGAATTTAATCTAAGGCTGTCAAATACTTCCTTATAAGGTAAGATATTGTAATTGTTGTAATGCAATGGACAAATCCCATCTTTGTTCCAGGTTTTAGTATGAAAGAAGTCTGTTGGACTTCCTGGAAACTGGGGAGGTAAAAAATTACTGTTCATTTTTCCTTGACTCAGTTGTGTGTAAGGAAGACTGTGATCCTCTTTCCCTCTTAATATCAAAAAGGCAGTTGATAACTGTTTACTTTGTAACTTTATTATTGTACATCCCTTGTTTCTGGCAAAATGTGTCATTTTGTATTTGTTCATTGGCTATCATGGACCAAGAAGCATTCTGACATTTTCATGTGTAAAGCAGCCTAGTTGTAGACTAGAGAAATGGTCCTTCCTTTAAAAATGTTGGTTTGAACAGTCCTTCCTCAATATAAAATAAATACATTGTTTTTAAAAGGTGCATCTTTTACTGTTGTGATTCAGAGCAAAATATTAATTCAATTAAATTGGTCAGTGTCTTACCTGTGGTCATTGTCTTGTGTAGCTGATTTGACNAAAAAAAAAAAAAAGAGTTATTCCTGCCTCACTGAGGTACTGAAATTTGCAAGGGATGGATACAACTAAACTATTTTTTTAGAGCTTCAGAACTATTATCTGACCATTAGAAAGCCTTACTTTGTTACAATTAAATTCTGAAATATGTGAAGGAAGTATGATTAGCACCAAAATGTCATTAGTTGATCCATTTAAAAAAGACATGTAAGGAATCAGCTTCACTGGAGAGAATGACAAAAGGCACACATAGAGTTACATGTGAAAGATTACAAAATGGATTTGTTTTAGGGAAAGAGATATTGTACATACTGATTAAAGTCTATGTAAATGAAATATTGGAAATATGCCAGTCATACATAGCAGTACCACTCATGCACCAGATCTCAGGTATGTTTCACTGATTTTCTTAACCTTTGTGGTGACTATTACATACACTAATATACACACCAAACAGCTGCTCAACCCAGCAAGAGTATGGCAGGAGACTGAAATCCTGAGAATTCAGCAACAAAATCAGGATGTGAGTCCCAGCTAGTAGAAGAGCAGCTGCGGAGTAGCTGCTGTCAGTTTTAGTAAACTCAGTGTAGCAAACTCATGCAGAGAATTTAGTGGACTGTGTCTAACCTGTTTAGATATAAGTTTAATATGAAGAATTTTCCCTCACGTTGTTTGATCATCATTATGTATTGCTGATGAAGCTCCATCATTGTGCACGGTACTTTACCAAGTTAGTTTCATTAAACGGTTCTACTGATGAGTGAAATAACATAAGGTTTACAGAGCCTCGTTCCACAAAAGTGCTGACGCATGCACTAGGGCGTTCATGTGACTGCAGGTCACTGATGGAGCTGTTACAGTGTTACATCAGTATTCCAAGGATGACATGGGAATGAACCTAACCACATGTTCATTAATGTAGTAATCATAGTAGGTGATAATATAACTGGGTTAAGAATCTGCTTGAAATTGTTCTTATTGATAATCGATCTTCCCCATAAAGGAACACTTGAACTAGAAAGAGTGGTGGAAAAAATATTTTTTAAGTTGTTTTGCTTTTCTGTGGATAAGTATAATTTAAATATTATTTAAATATCAAACAAACCTACTGTTAAGGGTAGCAATTAATGAACTAGGTGTTGTTCACTGTTATAGCTGAGGGTCCTGGTCCTTTTCCTAGTTCAATCAATAGTAAGGTTTAATTGGAGCTGGGTTGCATGCTACTGTAAATATTTTGTCTTTCAATAATAAGTCAGGAGACTTGTCTGGATACGTGGTCAAGAGTAAGTCTGAGCTTTGTGAGATAGGATTGGGTGTGTTTGTTGGTTTTCATGCTGGAAAGATCGCAGACTGGCATTGCTCAGGTTCGTTTTGTTGGTTTAGCCACCTCTTCCTTCTGCACATGAGAGGATAGTGGGTACTTCTATTGTTTATGTGGCAGTTAATGTATTCCATTGGCAGAGGTTCTTCACTCCTCAGGACTATAGCTGCCAATTCTACTCTAATTAGTAAGCATTAAAATGAACTCCCAACCTCACAAATCTTTCCCTGACAACTTCACACCCTATTAAACCCTAACTTTCTTGCACCTTAAAAATACTTCTTTCCACAATAGAGCACTTTACTTTATGAGTATACCTATCGCTCTTGGTAGAGTCTACCATACACCTGCTTAGCCTAAGAAATCTTGGCTTTCCCCAAAAAGAATTCAGAAACATTCAAAGCAGAGGCTTAAATTAAAACAATTATCATGCTTTAAAAGTATGAGCATGTGCCTGTTTAACCAAAACCTGTGCACATGGTTGGGTACTTGCCATGTAATTGTTTGGGTTTGCAATTTAAATGTGTATTTACACATTGCTACCTTCACAGCTTTTAAAACATTCACCTCTTTATATTTGTGTTCCACACTGCTACACAGTATTTCCTTTTAGCATGAAGAAAACTTTCTCTTTTTTGTCAAATGTGAAATGGCCGCATATGTGATACTACATTGAAAATGGGCTGTAAAGGACAATTAGAAGGTATGCAACAAGCACATATAAGCTCAGGTGCTTCTTATGTAATTTTTCCATCAACTTCAGAAGCTATGTCAGGCTTAATGAGAAGAGAAGAAATCTAGGAATCAAGGATTGAGGAGGAGAGCTCTCCTCCAAAATGCTGCAGATATTTGAGAGCAACTCAAAGCATTTGCTGTTAAATACCACCAAATTTACCAGATTCCCAAAAAAATTCATATAAATCGGGTTTTGAAATCTGTGGGTTTAGAAGCTGCCATCTCAAGGAAAATATGTGGGAAGCAGGTCTTGGGAGTTCCCATTCCTCTTCTCCATGCTCCTGCTTTTAGCCAGGGTCTCTAAATTAAAATGCATCAACACCCTGGGAGCAGAGATCAGAAATTAATAGTGAAAAGATCAGTCTATGATTCCACATCTTTATTTCACCTTTTACACTATTTTCTTTCTAATGCTGGTTGCTGGAAACTGGAGAAAAACCATGTCCAAAATATCCTTATGTATCTTGTCGGTTAATACGCTGCCACAAGTGCTGGGAATTTGAGGTGGCCCAAGAAAAAAAAGGACCAAAAAATGGGATCCTCCCACTTCCCATCTGACTGGATTTTGTAAAAGAGGACCTGGCCGCTGTTTCTTCTGTCCTTGGGTGAAAACCTGCAATGGAAAAATGAATAGTGCTTTTTACTTGCTCATCAACCTGGGAGATACATCAGGTCTAAGTTTCTCCAAAGGGCTAAACCAAAATCCAGTCTTCTTGCAAAGGAAGTGTTGGTGAAGTCTTGCATTGATCCATATTTTTATTTCTAAGAGAGACTTTTGATCTATCCTTCGATTTTTGTAGGCTATATTGAATGTGGGTTTGGTTTAGATTCAAACTTCAATTCCTTTTGATAAAGAGAATGTCAGCCAGTCTTCCTGGAATGTTTCTTTTAGTGCTTTTGTTTCCCTAACAGGTATGTAGCCTCGCTTTGCATCATCTATTAGTATCCCTCTTCTTTCATCTGTCCCATTAAATTTGGGGTTCTTTCTCTGCAGTCTGAAGATGCTCTTGCACAAGTGATGTCATCTCTAATCCTATTTTTCATTTGTATCATGGTTGTTGCTAACCACTCTTTAAATAAAAATACAACCCAATTCTAATATGTCAAGGAGCTCCATGGGTAACCATATAATTTCAAAATGATACTGATTTTGTTTATATGCAACATAATCTTTTACAGTTCTTAGTCTTTATTTGAAGCATTGCAAAGTGGATTTTTATGAAAGGTATTATAAAGGAGTCCTTGTTTTTTCATAACAGATTTGAACATTAACTGATCAGAGTTCAGATAAATAGTCTTTACTCTCCATTAAAATATTTAAAAGCCTTTGGTAGGAAACTGGCGTAAAGATCCTTCATTCTTGTTTAATGAACACTTGTTGGCAAGTATAACACTTTAATAGCTTTGCAGAATGAATTTTGTGTGAGCATCCTCCATTTCATTGTCAGACACTTGTCCAGGTGCTGGGAATTTATTGGGAGAAGCATATTTTTACTCATTAGTTCTGTATTTGATTACAGAACAGTAAAATATGAACCACTAAGTCCCCGAGGCATAGCTGTGTACATTGAGATTAGTAATTGCATGTCATCGTGTTTTCCATTGGAATTTATATGAACAGATAGGATAGGTGCTTCTTAAGTAGGTTTAAAAGCAAAGCAAATTTGTATTTAATCTTTTTTGCAGGCATATTTTCCCTAATGGAGTAAAGGTTAGGCTAGATGATATATTTTAAATATGGGTTTAATTTATTTTTCTTCTTTTGCCGTTGTTGAAGTATGAGGTGTTCTTTCTGACAGATTAAAGGCAATATACTGTAGCTGAAAAATTTGACTCTGTATGTGCTAATATAAACACAAAGACTGGTGTTGTTGTCGGCAATGAATGTTTATGAATATATGTTTATATACAATATGTAGGCAACGTTTTTATCTTTAACCAGCTTTTAATGCTGTAGCTATGAATGAAAAACATGTAGCAGATTCTAGGGATAAATTTTATTCCAACTGAATAAAAGAATGCCATGTCTTTAGTTTGCCTGTTTTTCAAGGACAGCTAAAATGCATTTAAAATTTTGTATATTAAGAAAACCCTCAAAATAAAAATGGAAATTATCCCAAAAAAACCTTAATAAATAGATAACAAAATCTTTTGGGTCATATTGAAGGGTTAAACAATGCCAAATGTGCCGTTCTGTCCTGTATAAAAGTGCTCATGAATGCGTTTTCAAAAACTGAATCTAACGAGGTACTTAATAGTCACAAAACTGGCACATTTGTTAATTAATGTTCCTTACTGAATTTTTGCTGATGCAGTAAAGTTTTAAATGGAGAGAATTGTTAACTCAACATGTACTTGAACCATCATCTGTTTGGAAACTTCCCCTTTATTGACATGAAATACCTGTGTCTGAACACTCAGCGCAAGGCCTTGGTTAGCACATCCCCACCGCTGTGAGGACGTAGCTGTGTCTGTGGTGTGTGCGCACTGGGTCTGTACAAGGCCTGCAGTATCGTGACTCTGGTCAGCGGGGAGCTCTGCTGGCAGATGAAGAAATAATTCCCCTTCCAGAGACTGAATGAATGGGTGCTGAGCTGAGCTCCTGCCGTGCCATCCTGGGCTGCACATGCAGGCTGAGTGCCACCAGAGCAGGGCACTGCAGGATGCTGCTCACAGGCCCCCCACTCTTCAGTCACAGCAGCTGATGGAACTTGCGCTAGTCCTTGTTGCGCGTGTCCGTTCTTAGTGCCATGTACCTGTGTGAGCAAAGTGGTCAGGGGATGATATTCTCATCCCCTGGATGTAACTTGTGCAAAATAGAGGTTTACAGGATTTAGAAATGTCAATTTGAAACTAGAAGGAGGAGTCTGTATCTTAACAATGTAGGCAAAATGCAATTAAAATAGATACTTAAATTTGAGAAATAAATGTTGAGAATGGGTAGTAAATATTGCTTTCTTTATTTTTCACAGTCATGTTCTTCAGCAGTAGTGTGTAGAGATGATAGCGGCGATCAGGGGAGCCCAGAGTCAAAGATGAGTCTTCTTAGAAGATTAATGCTCCGTTTATTGTTAATACAGTACTACATTTATAGGGTTATTCACAGCGTTCACGCGACAATTATGATTGGTTACAGACTATTGTTCACACGGTGCTTTAGCTATAATGATTGGTGGGGTGCTAGTGGGGTGCCTCTGATCACACCTTTCTTGCACTACAGACGTCTCTCCTCAGCATATTCTGCAGTGGTTCTATTATGATCAGCATATTCTACAGTTCTCAGCATTGTCTACTGTATTCAGTATTCTGTGATTTAATACATCCTGCAGTTAATCAGTACACTGTGCTTCATGTTCTCTTCTTCTTGTTGCTTTTCTCAGCATAGAGAAAATGTCCCTTTGCTATCTGACACGTATGCAGAGTTGTGCATTAGGGTCTCCAGAATCGCTAAATGCTCTGCTTCTTCCAGAATACTTTCTACAGTAGTGGCAGTGTATTTCTTTGCTATTAAATTGCCACTGATTTCACAGTACACATATTGAATATACTACGTGTTACAGAGCTGAGATTCAGGGGGTTTTGAGAGAGAAGGAAATGTTGAAGGGTAATTGGAGCCACACAGGAAGAGTGGAGGAGGGATCCAGTGTAGCAAAAGAAGGCTCAGAGAGGAATATAGAGGCTCAAGGGGAGCTGAAAGTGGATCAAAACAGGACAAATGGAGGTAGAAAGGATCAAAATACCAGGGAGAAGGAAAAGAGAGCATTGTAGGTATATACAATATTGTTAGGAGAAAAATGTGTGATCAGACAGGATCAGACCAATTTTGTCCTGGCTGACACAAGGTCAGAGGAGCAGGAAATCAGAAGCACTGAAAAGGTATTTGGATCCTAAGGATATGGGGAAGAAAATAAAAGTGAAGCAGAGAAAGAGCTATTAGACCAAATATTTGAGCTGCATGAGGGATGGAGAAGTCATGATGTCAAGAGAGCTGAGTGGAGATCAGGAAAGGATTACATGTAAAGCTACCAGAAAAGCCAGGAGTGGGCCAGAAAAGCTTACAGAGATTTGGTCAGAGTGGCCAGAGGGGCAGAATGATTCCTGTTATTCAGCATACTGCAGTTAGTTCAGAAGCCCTTACAGAGCAACTCCAAGGGTGGAAGTACCAAGAACATTAGCATCTTATATGGTAGATCTGATTCATTAGCAAAATCAAGGCTCTTGCTTAATTTATATCCCATGAGGATTTGGTTTGTTAGATATTGTCTTAGCTGCTGCTTTGGAATCCAGTAGTGACTTTTCAGGATGACTGCTCTGATAAGGCACAACCTAAGGATTTAGGCAGCTTACCTTCTGAACATCTCAACATCCAGAGGTTTATGGCCAGGGTCTCAGCATTGTTTTAATAATTTATCTAAAAATAAACTGATGTCTTGAAGCAGGCAGATCTTTTGTGCAAGTCTTTATACAGACAAATTTTACCTGAAGAACATTATTTAATAAATTTTTGCTGTTGTGGACTACACTGACCTAGGGGCTATATCCCTGCTTTGGTCTAGTGAATATGCTTCTGCCTATCCTGGCTTCTGTACAGACTTTGTCATTAAGCCACAAAGGTGATCCATTTCATAATCGTTTGCTTCAGATAGCTAATTCTGCCAGATGCCATCACTTGCCACTGCTGATGGCATATGTTTGTCAGTCCTCCCAGCACATAGCAAAGAAACTTTCTCAAGAGGAAAGCATTGTCATTTTATCCTATTCATCCCTACTCAAAACCAAACTGAATGGCATTAATTATCACTTCAGGTAGTAAATCAGTTTTTCATTCCTGAAAGGAATGGTTCATCTTGAGTCCCTTTGTTTTGTATAGCCAGAGGGCTATTACAGATGGTATTGAACTCATAAGAATCATTTCAGTGTTATTCCAGCACAAAGCAGATAATAAATCGGTAACCTTGTTTTCCTAAAAAGCCATGAATAACTGTGGCTTTAAATTGAATGATTCTGCTCTGCCCTACTCCCTCCAACTCTAGAAACATGTATTCAGAATCTTACTTTAAAGTCAAGGCAAAGAGCTGATTGACTGTACTGACATAATTGTGTTAATGACAAGACACTGAGAGTACATTATTAGATATGTCGCTTATCATCACTTTTTATTTGGCTCTGATCTGCCAAGCTCAAGTTATGCTTCTTATACATTGTGGTTTCAGTCGGTCACTTAAACTGCTTCAGTGTTGAAATAACATTTTTTTACAGGTCCTGTAGCTGTAGTTCAAGACAAGGAATTCTTCCAGAACATCATTAAACTGTTCAAAGTTTGTTCTCACTGACAGGCATAAAGTTTATTCACTTAGCAAATTATTTCTTTGAGCAGTAAAATGATCAGTGAAATTACTCTTTTTTTAATACATGGATCCATTTGTTAATACCAAATTAATACCAAAAAAGCGTTTTAATCTACAAAATGTATCTTCTGTATTGTCACAACTGAGCTCCTGTAGGCACCATCTCAAACTTTTGAAATGTCCTGTTGTCTAATGGAAGAACATGCAATGGTAAATTGAGACTTTTTATGCTATATTGTGCTTGATGTGAGTGTAGGTCAGCAAATAGTAATGTTTAAGCAATGCTATGGTATGGGAGGTATCAAAAAGGTTACCATTTAACCTGGTGTCGTTCTTCCCTAGCTCATTCCATCATTCCATAAGAAAAGCATCATTGTTGAAAGGTGAGTAGCAAATGAACAGTTAGAACTCATAAATAAGGTGTACTTAGGGACAGAAGCCATCTCAGAGTTGCAGATATTCTGCATTGTATGGGGATACACTTCTGTCTGACTAGTGCTAATTAGAAGGCATAAAGCTCTTTCATCCATCCTGGTAAATTCAAGACAGAGGAGGTCTATTCAGCACAGGCTCATTTTGCTTGTTTGTTTGGCAAAATTGCAGATGAGAAAGTCAGTATTCTGAAAAAGTTTGGATTCAGACCTGCAGCTGTTGAAATTTTAAATTAACTCCTTTATGTTTGTCAAGATCATGACATCTTCATTATAGCACAGTTATCCTTCCTTGGAGAGGGTTCACCTCCTGTGTTAGTGATGTCAAACTTGAAATAATAAAAAGATCGGGCAGATTTTGTCAAGGCTTATTTATATCCAGAAAGGGCAGCTTTAAAAGGAATCCATAATAACTATAACTTCCATAATGTTGCTGAAGAATCACTGAGGTGATGATCTGAATATAATTAAATAATTTGTATATTCAATGCACATGTGAGCTTTCTTTTTTTTGTGACTGGGAAATTCTCTCACACAAGTCTTTCCAGGAACTGGGAATCCTACAGGCTATTTCAGTTGGAATAATTAATAATAATTGTTCTTATAGCAGCTATAAATGCCTTGAAAGTGGTGTTAAATAGTTACAAAAATATCCTAAAACCATCGGTCGCAGCTATTATAATCACAAGAGGAAAATATACATTTGTGATCAGACTGATAGCAGTCAAGTTCAGTTATGCTGTCAGTGAATGAAGCAGTCAGTTATGATGCAATGTGTAAATGCTTTTGGATTTACAGTCTAACTCCCTAAGTCACTGATTTTTGACTAGCATGAAATAAAATATTGGTAATACTGACTCAATACATATGACTATCATATGACAGTTTTATTTTCTTATTTTTATGGAACATTCTGACTGTAGAGATTCAACAAGCTTGTCAGGTTGTTCTGCAAAATGTTAGGATAATGAATCTGTCTAGTTATATTCTCATTCTGTGATAGTATTAAGAAATTACAAAATGATGCATGCCTTCTTTGTCTCTCTGTAGGTATGCACACACATACCCTGCCCCCCAAGTGTACAGTGTGTACACATCGATACAGGTATTTATTTGCCTGTTGCGTGTGCTGGGCCATACATACATGCACGTACTTGTAATATTTGCTATTTTGCCAAAATAGCTACCTACTGCCATGTAGAGTTTTGAAAGGCTATTGTAATGCCTTCTTTGCTGTTGTCTGGAATAGTTGTTGACTTTCTTTACTAAGTTAAAAAATCCTGGTTTGAACTTAGGCCTGCAATACTTTAAATACTCCAAATTATCAGATGCGTGGACCCTGTACAGTAAGTACGGGTTTAAGTGTGAATATTAATTTAAAGATGCACTGCAGCCTCCTACCACATGGGATAGCAAAGGTCTGAAAGATCAGAACTTGGATTATCAGATCTTTGGAGTAGTGAATGCATCTCAGGCTCCTGTATATGATGCTGACCTAACTCTGTACCTCAATTTTCAGATGAATTACACTCAATTACATAAGAGTGTAATTTTAATATGTAGCCTGTTTTCAGATCACCATTTGAAATTTCAAAGTCTAGGTCTGTATTTTGTAAACCGAAGCAGGCTGTTAACAGTGTCAATGGGATGAAATTGATTCTCTGAAGAGAGCTACACTGGTGGCCCTTCTGGTTTGTTTGTTTTATTTTGTGTAAGTGTAGGCTTTGTTTCTGAAAACATAAGTACTTACCTCTTTGCATATGCGTAGTTCCACTGAAGTCTATGGGGCCTCTGATAATCATTAAATTAACTCTCATAAGTGCTTCCAGACTTACAGATTTGGATGGGGAAAAAAGGCAGTAAAAGCAGATTCTCATTTTTAACTTCCCATTAAATCATCCTGTGTGATTTCTGCTCATCCCTGTGACATAATTCTGGGGTTTTCCCCTCCTCATTTAGATGTATTGCTTTTGGTTTTGTTTTTTTTTTTTTAAGATGGAAACTCTTTAAACCTTGGTAGTTATTTACTTTGGGCTCAATGTCCCTCATGAGGGAACCACAGATGTATTTTTTCCCTTGGAAAAAAAAAAAGAATTAATTTTTCAATTTTGGACTAAGGGTTCATGTCAAAGATGAAATAAAAAATAATTATTTGTAAGCCATATTAAACATTGGCCATTAAAAAGGAAATTGAAACATGTCATGTCAAATATCTTGAGAGAGAGAGAAACGAAGGGAGGGAGTTGAGAGGCACATTCCTTGAAGTAACTAGAAAGAGTCTCCTGGTGAAATGGAGGCATCCTGGGGATCACTGACTTTAATTAAGTAGAAATGATCAAGGCACTGGGGTACTTCCGGGGGATTAATGACTGACTGGGAGACTTGATGGCCTCAGGCAAAGCTGTAGGCCATTAACCCCAGCCAGTCCTTCGTTTTTCAGGAAGTGCCCTGTGCCAAGGTCATTTTTCCTATTATAGCTAAGGATGGATCTTTTCTCTAGTCTCATGAGAGTCATGAAGTCCATGATTTTTGTGTTGTTTTTTTCCTCTTTTAATATCTCACTTATGACATATGGGGATATTTTTATTACATTGCTTGTGCTGTAGTGAGAGAATAGCTTGATACAGTTCTGGTCCAAATTTTATGAAAATTACGTGAATAGCCCACCTGCATATTAGCCAAATGAGCGTCAAAGGATTAATCAATACCACAAAAGCACAAGGAGGTTCAGTACCACTGGATTATTAAATTTGATCCCAAAAATAACATTGCAGCCTTGAATAAGTTTTGTTAGTGAAAACAGTCTTGGATCTTTGTGGATGACTTGTACTTCTAGCATCCTGTGGCAGAGTTTCAGAAGCTGTCATATGTCTTTTCACTTCCCTTTCACCATTGTTTTTCACAGAGTCTGAGAGATTGTGAAAAATGATCAAAACTGCCATTTTCTTGAGCCATTTCTTTCATGTGGGAGAAGGTACAACCAAGCAATATATTTGTACTAGTAGCACAAACTGCCATTCTTTCCCTCTCCATAGTTCTTGGATCCTTTATGCCCAATAACCGCCTTGTCAAGGGTTTCCCATCCTAGCGCCCTACACCATAAGCAGAGACATAGGAAAATGTTGCCAGGGATGACAACCATGTTCAGAAAAGCATGGGAGCATTAATGTCCTCCTCTCACTGCATCCCACCACACTGATAGAAAATACATTTGATATTATTGGACATTGTTGCAACTGGAAGAGGAAACAGTTCCTATAAAACATGGCCACTGCTATAGGGTGCCCAGACTCCAGTGCCTTGGTCCTGGTTACGGGGGAGGGGGGAGGTCAGTGCTGTGTGGGTGTGACCAGGTTGTTATCCTATACCAGGCGTGTCATTGCTGGGGGTCGTGGTTTTGTTCAGAAAGGGCAAAGCGCTGGCATTAACTCCTGCAGGCTCGGTCCTCCTGTCCCCCCTCTGTTCTCTCCAGAGAGCACCTGTGGACCTCGGGTGCTGGAAGGGACAGCAGTGAGAACTCAGTCCCTCCTAGTGCTGAAGCAACAGCGCCAGCCAGGAGCGACTTGCAGGGATCGGTGTTCTTCGCTGTTTGGGGCTGGGAAGTGTTCACCACGGCAGCTCCACCACCACATTGCCTTTGTTCCCAAATGTGTGAGGCCCGCGAGCGGGAACCATCACAGATTGCCTTTGTCTGGGGAAACCACACGGGGGTGACCTGCACAGAGCAGCCACCATCGTGGTTTTGTTGATGGTGGTGAATACCATTTTGTGGGTAAAACACCTCTTTTTTGTATACTTTTGCTATTAATATTGCCATAGTAATGATTTATAATTATTGTTAATATAACTATATTGAGCATGTCTTATTCCATTGCTTTGCGGTCGTAGTAAGTTGTTATCTCAATCCATAGTCTCTCCTTTTTGTACCTCTCTTATGGGAAGGAGCAGGGGAAGGGGAGTGGCTTTTTTGTAGCTTAATTTCCTGCTCGCATAAAAACCAGCACAGTATCACTTAACATCAGCAGATTCTTACTGAGCTGGGGACTTTGGGGTTGTGCATCTTGGGAGGTGAGCCACATTGCTAACCAGACCCTCAACCACCCTATCTACCCACCTATTTACTGGAAAAGCATCTTAGAAACAACTGCTAAAAATAGAATTGTTGATTAAAATAAATTAACCTAAAAAGCTTTTAAGCAATAGATCAAGCTCTCCAGCTTTATGAGCTAAAGGTAATTAGAAGCTGTCCACTTAATACTCCTGACACAGAATACTGTTGCAGCCATGTAAAATTTTATTGCGTAACTACAGAGGTCAGAAGCAAAGAGCAGACCCTGTGTCTCATTTAAAAACTTCTACTTCAGCCACTGTTCCATTCCATCTTATCTTGAATAGCTCATGCTGAAATCAATTCATAATATTTTGCTTGTTACACTTAGAGAAGTTATCACTTACAAAATGTGCCTTAATAGAAGCTTGGGGAACTCTAGCCAGCCTTCTGAACAATATACATTTGTCGTCAGCTCAGAAAGCAGCTTACCTGGAGAGGAGCCAGCAGGGCCGTGTCAGAGAAGGCTGCCACAGTGGCAGACTGACAGATGCCTACTCTTACCTGCCTGGAGCAACCCGGCATCTGCGTGTCTCCCTGTCCCTTGTATTTGTCTTACCTTAACAGGCATGTTCTCTTTCTGTGTGGCAGGGTGTTCTTGGTCTCTTACTCTCTGTCTCTGGCCTTTCTACATCTACGTCTATTTGCATATACTATCCTGGATGCTTCTGTAAAAGCAAGTAAGAGTCTTTTCCTAGTGCCTACATGAAGGATTCTGATACAGTGTTAACAGTCCATAAGACCTAATAGTTTCGTTATTTTAGAAATTAAAATTACTAGTGACTTCCACAGGGTTTTTTTCTCTATCCAAATCTTTCTGGTTAATTGTTTAGACAGATGCTGGACTTTAAATTGTTATATGTTAGTATATATTATTGGTGGGAAAGAAAGAATTTGCACTGCTACTGTGCCTGCCATTTTTCTGGTGTCTAAGAGCAGAGAAGAAATCCTTCTCTTTTTATTTGTTTCTGAAAGAGCAGAGGCAGCAAATGCCTGTGCTCTTCTTAAGAGCCATATCGAAGATGCCAAGTGAGTTTTCTTGTTCTTTGTCTGAAGAGTCCATGAGGATGCTCACTGCATTCTTTCACTGGACTCCATGTCAGATGAGCAGGATGCTTGATTTTGCGGGTTAGGGTTGTGGAAGGCACAGACAAGGTTTTCTTAACTAGAGAAGTAATGGGTAAATAGATGCTTTCCCTGCATTCAGGGGAGAGGATAGGTATATGTGTGATGAGGGGGAAAAATAGTTGGATGAAGTAACATACCAGAACAGTTATGTTTTAAGGTATCTTTAGTCTGAGGAGACCCAAAAGCTTTTCAGCCCATTTGCCTGGTACTGTCATGAAACTTTTTGGACCAAAAGTTATGTTAGTAGCACCACGATATGCGATGTTGTTTTAGAGGAAAAGCAAAGAGTAACTTCTCCAGTTGAAATGCAGGGGGAATTTTAGGTATGCAGGATGTAATTACCAGAACTGGAATTTTGCCAGTTCACTGTGATTAATTTAACACTCGTATTCTTGTTAAAATTGCCATGGATTTTTTAATGATCAAAACTAGTTAGGAATGGGCTTTGACTTTCTGTTTCACCTACCGTAAGTAAATGCAAAACACCAAGAAAGTCAGCTATGTTATTTGATTTGTATTCCACCAGCCATTGATGTGGAATTGCCTTACAAACATTTCTACCAGAAGTTTGTTTTGTAAAATCAAAATATTTCTTTGCTGTTATATTTATGTAATTCATTTATTTATTTTATAGAAGCAGAGTTGTTGACATGGTGATGCTGCTTCTGTGAAAGGCTTGTGGGTTTGTAGTTGCCATTGCCCCATACTAATATGAAATTTAGTTGTAATGACATTTATAGGTTGGGTTTCTGAACAGCTGTATGTTTTACATAAGGTATATTTCTGAGTCACCTTATTCTGATGTGTTGTAAAATACTCCCCAAATCTTAGCGTTGATACTACCTTTTTATGTATAACTTACTGATAATATTGATGAAAACGGGCATTATTTAGGGTTTCTCCACAATTGGCATCAGTCAAAATGAGCGTCTTCAGATTAATTCTGTAGAAGCAGAGGACTAATGAAACCTGTTGAGTTTTCTCCTCCCAGAGAAACTGAATTCCACTTCCCAAGCAGACTGATGCCTTCCAGGATTACTGGCACTAGAAATCTCATGGCTAAGTTCTGTGGAACCAAAACTCTGACCCAGCAAGCAACATTTGAATTTGAACTGGATACTACAGATCAGAGGTTTATTTAAGAGATACAGCCATTAATCACCTGTACATGTACTCGCTTTTGTAGTGTCTGTTCTAGAGAAATAGGCATCTGGAGAAATCCTCTGAAGCATGTTTTATAATTTAGAAGAGAAAGTGGAAGATAGCTTTTTCCTCCTTAATATTCCAATGAGATTTGTAGCTTAACCAGAGATGTAGTATAAAAGCATTTATGGTTCATGTTATATTAATACTGTGGCCTGATTATCAAAAACCATTACTCCTGGTTATCTTGCCCAGGCTGAACTGAGCTGCTGTAAGTCAGGCAGATTCCCTGTACACAGTATGTTCCATGTTTATGAGAAGAGTATTTTTAAAAGGGAATTTCTAAAATTATTTTCTTTTAACAATTGAATTTATTATAAATATGTGCATTCAGAATTGCTCTTCTGTGTGCAAGGAAAAAGCATAAAGAAACTGGACACTCAAAATGTCACTAACCTTTCCTGACTCTGTTTTCTAATGGACAGTTTTGGTCAGATGTAGGGGTCTGAATTTTGAAACAGATGTACTGTTTACTTCACCCTTGGCAGAGACACAATAAGCTGCTTGCTTTTCTTTGCTGTTTTGTTTTGATTTGTTTTCTCTCTTAGTGATGTGCCTCATGGCTCCTTTTTTATTGTAATGATACTGTATTATATACCACAACATTTCCCTATGGACTAAAGTCATTGTTTCAAAGTTCTTTGTGGAGATGCATGCATTTAGGATTTTTTCCCAGCAATGATTTCATTTGTTGTAACCTCTAATGCTATTGTGGTTGGCTCTTTTAATTTGGTGCTCCCTTACTGTGATACTTTCACAGGGCTTGTTTGTTTGTAGAAAGAGAGTAAAAGAAAGAAAAGGAAAGCACTTCTAATAAAGTATGGGCTTGGTCCCAATACTAATTTTCTTGTCCTGGTTATCCATTTTTATTACATGTGCTAGTCCAGTAGGAATGTGACAAATGCCGTGTGCCCTTACTATCCAATGCACATGGGAATAGGTTAATTCATATGTTCCAATGCAGCCCTGTAATTCTCTTGAAAACATAAATATAAGAAGTACATATATAGTGCTGTCTCTCTCTTCTTATGCTGTCCTTACTTGAAGAATTTTCCAAAACCTTTGTTTCAGTCAATTAGGTTTTTCAGCATGAAGTCATTAGAAAAGTAGTGCTGCCAAGTGTTTTGAAATGTAGTCTCTTGCACTATTTTTTCCTCTTCCCATCAGAGAAAACAGTTCTGTATATTTAGTCCTCTGCATTTTAATTTGGTGATCCTAAAAGTACAGACTGTGTTCTGAATCCAAACTGGTCTTTAAGGTAGCAGGTTTTATGGATATTTATATTTTTTGTTATAATTTGCATGAGAAATATCAGACCCCACATAATTGCTGCTTTGCTGTTATGACATGTACAAGTAACTGTTTCCAATGTCAAAAAGTATGATTTGAAAAGAAATTTAGTAACAGCAAAAGGGTGGGAAAGCAAGCCCATTGCCAGCCCATCAAAGTTTCATAGCAAACTCACAATCATCTGACGGAACAAAATGCATGCACCAAGTGGGATCCCATTAAAACTCCCTGGAAATAGAGTCAGCTAGTCACTGGAGCTTCCACACTATATGTTGAGCATTATGCCATTTTGTTTGGTGTCTAATGAAGTATTAACATGTTTTATATATGATAGGTTCTAATTGCTTCATTATCCGTGCAAATCAGAAAGGCAAACTGTGCCTTATCATAAAATCAGTAACTAGGCCATTTAAAAGCAAGACTCTGAAAAGCATTATTATGTCCATACTTCTTCTTTGGCTTGTGCATTCTTTTTTATGACTTTGCATTAACTTGTACTGTTTTCTCTATGGTTGTTCCTTTGGATTAGTCTTAGGTTAAAATAAGCTTATCACTGGTAAATTCGGGGGAATTTTGTGGCTTCTGGAACTCAGTCCAGCTGGAGTAGAGATATCATTTCTGTTAGCAATAGACACAAATGGAGTGGGAACAAGGGGAGGTAGGAGGAAGGAAACAGAGTAATGAAACTCTGGATCTGCTTTTCAGCCCATTCCCTTACAAAGCTCATGTAAGTCCAAGAACTGCAAGGCAAAAGGGGATTTCTGGGTGTGACAGGTCTCTAGTTACAGTGCCCAGCAGCTGGGAGATGAACTGCATGTGTGCTGGGCTGGTTTCTCTACCTTCATACTGCAGTTGTTGCTGGATGGGTCCTTCCAACAAGGAGGTGACTGCAGTACTATCTGTCCTCCAGACTATTCCATCCCGTCATTAAATGGGGGATGTGAGGGAATAAGAATTGAAAAATCTTTCCACTTTTCTCATGCCTTATCTTTCAACTGGTATCTGGAACTTTTCTTGACACTCTTCTTTAACTCTGGTGTTTTTCTGCCAATAGGACAGAAGATTGATAAATGTGGCTTGGATTTAGCAAATAAATCAATAAAAATAGTCAAGCCATCTGCAAAAAAGGAAGATGAAATCTAGGAAGAGAGGCAAAGGCATGAGTAAAGCTGCAATGCAATTTTAATTAGCATGCCAAATGCAGGTACTGCAGGTGTACGAACTAGGAGACTGGGAAATATTTTACTGTAAACATACTTCCAGGCTAACTAGCAATGCTAATGTCAAGGTAACAAAGAAATTCTGCCTGCACACTAATTTCTCACTGCAGCTGTTGGGGTGTTAGATTAGAAGCCTGTATACCTTTCCCAAGAATATTAAAGCAGACTGTCTAACCGCCTGTGTTTGTCCTAGTAGCCTCATTCTTGCTGCTAGCAGAGCATGTCCCAACTGTTGTCAATTTATCAATGTAACGTGCACTAGTGGGCACAGTTTGAGCAGCCATTAGGACAGGTGCCTCTATCCATCACAGCCAGTCACTTATTCCACCTTGTCAGGAAAACTAAATGGAGCTTTTGGAGAAATGTAAACAACTCTCTAATGGACAATCAAAGCACCACTTTCTGAAGCAAACAAGAGGAAGGAATCTGATAGACGTTCTTAGATTTTAGTAGTATTTTAAGTGTTAAAAACCTTTTTAATATGTTGCAATTGAAAAATGGGAAAAGATTAAAAACAACAAAGTCAGGTACATACACTGAGAAAATTTGGATTATGGGCCATTAACATTCTGTGTGAAAAGAGCACCTCTTATGTTAGAGAAATATGACTGTCTTAATTTCTGGTAGGCTGCCAACGTGAAAACAACAGCAAAAGAGGGCACCCCAAAATAAACTCAGTATATCTGCCTGAGAGGGGCTTTTCTTGCAAACTTTTCATCTTGATAAAAATGAACACACAATTAGGCAATTTCATTTACCAAAGAGCACCTTTGAATTCTGAAAGATTTAAAAATTATCATAATGATGCTGATATACATTGTATATACAATTTGCATACCAGTGAAAAGTGATTCTCCAGTGTAATCCCAAGGCCCTAGTAAATGTATCCCAGCAGCACTGGTCATAGAGGTAAAGATGTGATATGGGGTGACCCGAGAGAGGACCCAGGCCTCACAAGTGATACAGTGTGGAGCTGGTGACACTAATAGACTGGCTGTGCTATGACAGCTGCATCATTTTCTCATGACACTTTTTCCTATTAATTGGAGGTGATAATTTTTTTTTCTATAGAGAGCTGATGATCAAATTAGACATCCTCTGTGAAGGGTCTCTGCCTTTGTTGTTGCAGTGCTTTTCCCATTGCGGAGAGAGGCAGCAACCTGCAAGGAGCAGGGAGATTCCATCAATCTTGTGCCATGCTTGTGCTTCACAGGCTTTTTGCAAACCTAGTAATTAACTTTTGTCAAGCTCCATAAAAACATTAACAGGGTCCTGCTGGCCTCTGTGTTTAAAGGAACATTATTCCTTTTTAAGTACAAGGCACCCAGTTTCTTCAGTAGAAAAAGATCTTGCCCCCACCCCCAACTCCCACCCTGTTTCAGATGCAAAGTTACTGCAAACACTGTAGCAGGAGCCCTGCTCAGGGTTTGTAGTGTATAGTTTATGGATTTAATTTCTTTTTGGAAATAAAAGATAACTTCCAAAGAAATGACATGAGTACAGAGCTTGTGTAATCTCCTTTTGCAGTGATTTTTCTTTGATTGATGTGCCATTAATACTTTAATTGGTAACAGGTGCAGCTGATTGTTGGTTCCTAAGCTGAAAAATCTGAAATTGAACATAAGGCTCTGATAAATTAATAAACTCCTCTTCTCCAAACAGTTGTTGCTATGAAGGAACTAACTTTCCATGAAGCGCCGCTCCATCAAGCACACTGAATACTTTATGTTAAAAAGCAAAATGTTACTTAATGATAAATTAAAATTACACTAACAGACAAAGATAAAACATAATAATGACACCCCCTTAAGGAAAAGAAATCACTGGAAAGCACTGAGAAAGTTATCTTGTGAAATGTGTTGTTTCTGTTGGCGCATCAGGGTGGCCATTTGGATTCCCTATCACATTATTAAAGACATCACCATCCATGAAATAAAAATACATTAGGCATGTGGGGACAGAGTGGGAGGAGAAGAGGTGTAGCAGATACTGCACGAAAAAGTTTTTCTTCTGTTGCTACTACCATCCCAAAATGTGAATTAGACCTCAGTGGTAACTGTGAAAACAATGAATATGAATCTTTTAAGAGCGATGGGTAAAATTTACCCTTGGAAGACAAGCACATTGTTTGTCCACCAATGAAACATGCTTAGGCTTATGGAGTCACAGAAGTATGGTGTAGTTTTCAGCAGCCCTTACCCAAAAGTCCACGTTATTCCTTCTCCCTCATCCCTTGTGGCCCCGCAGAATGCCAGTTGGGTTTTTTTGTTGCACAGGTAGGCTTTGCTGTGAAGGGTGTCTCAATCTTCCCTTCTGTGGGTTACCTTGGAGAGACTCAGGGATATTATTGTAGATTAAGTAATGTACCGTGCTCCTTTGTTAGTCAGATACCAAAATCCTGGACAAGCAGCTGTTCCTGGCAGACTAGTGACTCCCAGACCTGCCACAGCTGAGAGGATGAAATAATTTTATTCATTTGTGAAATAGATTCTCCTCACTGCTAAGATACTGATAATTTCCCTGTGCTCAGGACCTATATTGTAAACTAGTATTTCTTTATCTAGTTCCATATGTATTATATATTAATGAAATTTTGTTGGAAAAATGGGTCAGTTTCTTAATACCCCAGGGCCCAGGCTGTGATGAGCATCAGTGAAATCACTGGTGATCTGGCAAGTGATTTCATTGAAAGCAAAAAATCAAATTGGTTTTTTGATGTCTCATGCCATATTATATGGTCTCCGGTTTTTATTGTGGGTTTTGTATACCACAGATAAAGTTGAACAAGGGTGTGCATTTGCAACTTACTGTGTGTGAAAGAAGAGAGGGAAGAAGAGACCACTGAGAAAACCTGGGCGTAAATATACAGTGCTACCTTTCTTAAGGGTTTTCATAGACGGGGTTGAAAATGTTGTGCTTGCTAGCAGAGCAGAGTAATGGAGGTACACTCTACAGATGGAGCTTCTAATCAGATTAGCAGTAGAGCAGTTTGAAAAGTGCTTTGGAATAAAAGGCATTATATAAATGCAAGCCATTATCACTATGGGGTATATTTTTCTCCTGATGTGTGTGCATAATTCCCTCCAGAGTTAATGGGAGATGCATGAATGCATTGAAGGGAGACTATACCTGGTAGTGTGCTCCTTTTCCACTAAAAAACCTAGGAAGATAAAAATTTTTAGAGGGCAGAAAATGCTAGATCAGTTCAATAAGGTGTCCATTGAATATCAGTCAAACTGGCCTACTGAAAACTTTGCCACTGTATATTAAAAGCAGTACATTGTATCACAAAGAGATAAAGAGATAATGGCAGTTCAAGTGATTCAACTGGTAGAAGAAATTATGGGAAACTGGCATATTAAGTGACCTATTAGCAATTGTTTGATTTTTCTGGATTTTTCTTAAACATCTCCAATTCAGTGTGTCAGGAATATACATTTTGTAGTAAAGATTCATTCTAAAAATGAAGTTAACATTGTCCAACTGTAAAGTGGGGTGTCCTACCCAATCCTGAATCTTTCTTCTAATATTCATACAAAATCCAGGAAAAGAGATGGCTGACATCTCTCAGATTTTCAATGTATTTTGGAATTTTCGTGTGGTGATTCTATGATCTCAGGTTATTACTCAGCTAGACACTAAATGGGATCATCTGAGCCATCCTGCAAAGCTAAATAACCCCACAATCAAACCCTTGGCAGAAAACACTTAGAGGAAAACTTACTATATCTGCTTAAGATGCCAAATACTCGCTTGATTTATAGTTGGTTTTACATGACTGGAAGCAACTACACGCTCACTTCTCTCCCACTGTCATTCTTTTAGTGCAAATATGTGCTCGTGCACTGGATTTTGATTTGGGCTCAATCTCAGACAGTGAAGTTACCAGTTCTGCCTTCTCACTCCAGCAGCTATCACCCTTGTCATAAGCTTCATTAGAATTACAGTTTAAAGCAGGATTCTGCAACACAAAGTCCTACTCTGAGTCAGCACCTGAGGCCATTACAAGGCCTGCAACAGCTGGAATAATACCTGAGTGAGCCATTTCAGCCTTTTAGAATAGCCATACAATTGCCATTTGCTTATGGGTAACACTGCCTCTAAATAGAACATAGTATTTCTGTAAACCCTATTAGTAAAATGACCAAATGGTACAGAAACCAAAAAGTATATTGTCAAGAATGCTGGGCAGATTTTATGTCACATGGCAGGGGGGCCAAGAAAACTGAACAGCTATAAGGTAAAAATACAGACTACAATTGCATTTGAAGTAACATGCATTTATTTTTATTCATTAAGTGTTTTTCTGGCTAACTCATTAGAAACCTCACTTCATCTACTATCCATTTTTGTCAATGCAGACCTTAAAAAAAATGATCTGTACAGATCCCCCAACATGTGTTTACCATATACCATGCATGATTGCAACCACTCACAACAAGGTAAATGGGGGAAACTATTTCACTGGACTAAGTGAAGTCATGCTAAGCTAAATAAGGTAGTTTTAAAAAAATCTGAATCAGATTCATTGTTTACAGAATAACTTATTAGTATCTGTATGTTAAGCTTTTGTCAGGTGTTTCATTATAAATCCTCATTTTGGAAAGTTTAAAACTCCAGGGTAGCATTGTTTTAAATTACAGGAGCATAGATTTTACATAACTATAATGCTGTTTTTTAAAAAATCCTATACCTAAAAATATCTTTATTTGCTTAAATGAAATTTGGCATGCAAGCAAGCCATAATGAAAAACAATTGGAGTATTTTAGAGGGAGGGGGACAATAAATACATTTTTTAATACAGAAGAGTTATTTCATTTTTTAAACTGTTTACATATGCTTGGCAAACCAAACAGCCAACATACTTGAAAAGCTTCTTAGGAGGGGGTATGCCCGGTACCTGAATATGGTCTAAAACCTAAACAATGGAATTATAAAGTAAGCTGGTTCCCTCCTCTCTGAATTTTAGCCCATGAAAAACCAATCACTTCCTATTAGGAGCCATGGAGAATGTTTCCAATTGAGACTAACTTTACAGAAATTAGTCACCTTGGCTCAGCCCCTTGGAGGCTCCATTTTGTGTCACCCACCAGAGCTGCCACCTGTGGACCATCGCGGTCCCTTCCCATCTTGGCTGCAAAAACGTGCAAGATGCATCTTCAGCTCAGGCGAATCTAAGCACTACACGGGAGACTGCTCTCTTGGGGGAGATAATGTGTGGCTGCAGGCTCTCAGACCCCAAATTGCTCCCAGACAAATTTGGTTTTGGACATTATTATTTTGGTGCCAGATAATTGTATTTAAACTTTCAGGACTCCCTTTCCATGGTCATGGGACTTCCGTTGTAAACCTGTAGCTTTGTCATGATTTCATCCAGTTTTGCTATTTGCAACCATTTAACATTCCTTTAACATCCACTTGGTGAATACTTTATTCAATACCTGTGATAGTAAGATGTTCATTACATATTTTTATCTAATCTGATAAAATACTCTTTGAGCCAAGTGTTATGCGCTCTCAGAAAGTTTATCACTTTGGAGTTTTTGTCCTGTAATCCCCAGTGGCATAAAAATAAGTGGGATCGGCATCTAAGGCAGCGTTGGAAACAAAAAAGGTTTATTAACAACAAAAATAACAAACTCTATAGAGAAAAAGCCATGCTAGAGGCAAGGAGAGTCTTGTCTCTGCTAAAACACCCCAAAAATGCCACGAGGTTCCTTTGTTCAATGCTTTTAGTAGTAATTGTTCAGGTGGGACTTTTGGCACTCGTCCAACCAGATAGCTTCAGGTTCGAGGTGAGGTCCAGAGGGTCCTATGAGGTGTCCTGTTTCAGCATACATCCAGATGTGTAAAGAAAGTTCTGGCTTTTTCGCCTTTTGAGGGAGACAAAGAGAACCTCAAATCCCTTCCCAATCTGGCCACCACATCCTTGGGGGCTACATTGCAACACTAATTACTGAAATTCAAATTCTGGTTAAAAATTATCTGCTCATATGAGTAGCTGCAATACTTTTTACGAGTATTGTAGGCAAAAGCATGCAATTGTACGTAGGTAGTATCATTCCAGGCCTCAGCCTCCCAGCCATGTACTCTGTATCCATGCGCTGCACCTATTTCAGCTTTCCAAAAACATCGAGAGAAAAGGTGGCCCATAAATTTCAAGTGCAATTGTGCCCATTGCATGACTTTCACTGTTTCATTAATCTCATCCAAATTGTTCTTCACCACTGGTAGTTCTTGCTTTTTGTTGGTTAAGAAGCTCTGCCTAGAAAGTGGTGTATGAAGGCCTGTGCAGTGCACTGCAGTAACACTGGCTGGTTTGTAACGTTATTGCGTGATTAAATTAGTTTTAATACAAAGAGTTTAAATCAGTTGTTGACTTTAGGGAACTGACTGATGCAAGGGCATTTTCTGAGTAACTATTTGTTACACAATAATGGTTTAACTTTAGATATAAAACTTTCAGACCCAAACTGAGCTCTGTTAGTGATACAGATTTTGTCTAACATACATTATGAAACCAGAAAATTAGGTCCCATGGCCGTAAACCTCACAGAGGGAAAGCAAACAGAGCATGAATCAAAAAAGCTCTAGAAGGTACTAAACTATTGGTAACTTATAAAACTTATAAGTTAAGGCCAAAAAATCCAAGTATCAAACACATGTAGCTGTTAAAATCTGTGTGAAGTTAGAAGAAAAAGCTGAATCCAAAACAAAGTATGGAAGTGTAAGACTCCTAACTTAAAGATGCAGGTTAATATAAGCTATATCAAAAATACAGTCATCAAAAAGAGACCAAATCTTTTTTTAATTCTTTCCCACTTTATACTCCAGTTGTGCAATTTGTCAGGTCAATACAGCACGTACAGCATTGACACCTCTCATGCTGTGTGTGGCCCTCTGCAATTTTGAACCATAATGCCAGCCTTCATTTTTAATTTCTTGACTCTGTCTGGTTTATACCTTAGCCTGCAGGTATTAAAAAAACCCCACAGATTTTTTTATTCTGCCTTTTGTTAAAAATACTGAACTAAAATCTTTAAAAATCTCTGTTTTAAAATCCCCCAAATACCAGTTATTGACCTGATCATTTAAGTTAAGCTTTAAACACACATATTGACCTAATTAAGTTAAAACCTATTTAGGGAGTTTTAAAATATATTTTACTGCATCATAGTCTATAAGAACCTCATCATATCCATTCACATTTAGTTTGTTAAGTACACATTTGTGCATTTTTAAGCAGCTGCTGTAGGGCCCCTTTCCAGTGAATGTGGCTATGCCATTGACAGAGTTGGTTTGCGAAGTTTCCAATCTAACATGTCACTAGAACTGAGTATTCTGCATGCTTAATAACCTTTTTTCTAATGATTTAAATCACCGTGAAACTTAACACAGTAAAGAATACAGGAGATAAAATAATTAAAAATGCATGTATGTCATTGAGCTTTTCTTTCAGTCCTGAGTTATTGAATGCATTTAAAAAGCAACTACCAAAAGTATCCACACCCATTTAATAGACTGAGGTCCTACAAATAATTTTTATTTACAATTGTATAAGGTGAGTTTGCTACAATTTGAGTGAGGGAGAGGGAGGGAACAGTGCAACCTAGAAGCAACCAAAAGGATTTTGGTTTTGTCCTGAAAGTTTGTAAAAAAATTTCTCTCTTAAGCTGAAAGGTACCAAGTTTCAGCATGGAATTCATTTTTATGACTGTGTTATAAAGCCCCTGAAAACAGGGGTTTCAAGCAAGAATGCTGACACAACCTTAAACACAGTGTCAAAAAAGGAGAGAAAAGGGGTGCTGTAATGCATATAACTTGTTTTCTTTCATTATTGCTTCCAAATAGGCAGCTTGTTGCCTACCCTTAGGCATCAGACTATGTTTTAGGCATGTCTCATCACAGTCTTTCTACCAGGTGTGTGGAAAATGCCTCATGCAAACCCTCTTCTGAAATGAAACTGGTAGCTCACTCAGATAGAAAACACTGAATTATTTCCTCATTTTTTAATGGGATTTTTAATCTGAGACATACAGTCTCATGTAATTTGGATGAAACAGGCACATAGCTCATGTCTTAGCCGTTCTTTAAATCTTATTTTAGGGTATGGTGTGCCACTAAAAATGGGAAAAAAGTAATGATGAGTTGCTTGTGCAGATTTAAAGTACAATGTAAATTACTAGGAAAAGATGATGTGGAAAGATCTGTATTGGTTTTGGCTATATTTATATCCTGACTTTTTAGGTGGCTTATTTAGTGGTTTGCAGTGAAAACAGCTTGTATCATGTGTTGCTGTAAGTGTGAGACTTTCCACATTCTTTTGTCAAGAAAACTATCCGATAAAGAATTGTTTTTCAGAGAGCTGAACTAATAAAGTACAAGAAGTTGAACATGAAAATGATTAAAAACTTCTTCAAAACTTTGCCAAAAGATAACCAGTGAGGCAAACCAAATTCAGTGAGAAGAGATCATAGCATGGCTACCTTCTTGTTGAACAAATCAATTAAATATACACTGTACTGAGTCTTTAGAATGCTTAATGTTGGGTTTATGTTGAAGCAGCATTATATAACTGGAGAAATCTCTGGGAAGGCAGAGAGACCTATTTAAGTTATGAGACTTTTTTATAGCATCGGCAGCAACAATAAATAACAATTCAGTAACTGTGAGATATTAAAGGGAAGGGAGGGACAGGGTTTCACTGTTTTCAGTGCTGCTCAGGCTTGGGCTTTATTTCCACCTTAAAATCTTTACCTGGCTGTGATCTGTTGTTCCATTACTGGAGGGCAAAAATGGGAGGAATTGTCTGGGCTAAATTGCAATTAGGCAGCCCTGAGAGAGGCTGGCACCAGTTAACTTGGGATATTGGAGTGAAAAGGCCCGTAATCAGCCTTCGGTCATGTAGAACAATGCATAAAATTAAATTGACATTAATGAATAATTGTGTAATGAAAATGGAAGAGGAGAGTTAATTGCATGTTACAGTGAGTGTAATGCCTAGATAACCTTGCATTTAATGCTATTCTTAGCCCTGCTGCCAAGACTTCTACAGAGCCTCTCTCTGCAGGAAGTCATTAAAGCTGTGAGTAGATAATGCAGGCTCAGTGAAACCTAAGTGGCAACAATATAACAAGAGTTTCTTTCAGACCTTAGTGTTTTCAGAAAAAAAGGGCGTGTTGAGGTAATTTGTACACATCAGAATGAAAACAGGAAAGTCAGAGAAATCTATTTGTAGTTTGTAGAGTTCCGCAGAATTTTCAACTATTGTTGAAACCAAAGTCACTTCATATAATCAAAGACAAGACTAACCATCAGTGCTTGCAACATTGTAAGCATCCAGCTGTCTACAGCTAAAATTGTTGTTAATCACCTAGAACACTTGACATTAGACATAAGGTGACAGTGGGAGACGTCTTCGGCACTGTCCTGTTGACACAGCTGGTTTTTGTCCAGAAAAGCAGAATGAAAAAACTTGGTCTGTTTTCTGTATCTTTGAACATCAGAATGAATAACTGGTTTTATGTGCCTGGGTATTTCCCAAACATTTAAACTTGTGTTCTCCGCAAAACAAGATTCCATATCTGTGTTTCTCCTTATAGGATTTTGTAAATCAGATCTCAGAATAAGGCTTTTGTTTGTTTCTTTTTAACCTTTTGGATGTCCCAGGAGAGTTTACTCCAACAGAGATACTTGTTTTTGCCTTAGGGACATTGGTTGCTATCATGATGTATTGATTACAGTGGGATTGTCCTTCAAAAATATGACCCTGCTTATAATGTAGACTTACCAGTCAGGAAGTTAAAAGGAATAGAGGAAAGCTTGTCTTGTGAAAACCAACCAACCTCAAAACAATCAAGGATCCTGAAAAATACACATTTTTGGATGTATATAGTTTTGTAACTGCTTAAAGATATACTTACATTTCCACTGTTAAAAGTGAAATAATTTTCATAAAGTCAGTAGTTTATCCTCACTGACATTACTACTGCATTATGATTCTTTTTGTAAAGACAAAATGTGAAAACTTAGTTCAGCAATAGGGAGTGATTGGAAAGTGATTCTATTCGAAAGGCTACTCTCTGCTTGTGAATACTACACTAACTCATCAACTTTGACTATGTGTATTCGGCGCACAGTTTGTGTGTTACAAAGGGAAGAGGAGCATCATGTTACATTTTGGATTTTGACTAAGATTTGGGTAACTCATCATTTAGATGAAATAGGTGAGCATTTGGATTCAGCCTCTATAGATAAGTTGATGACCTGCAGGCATCTTATCCACTAAAACTGCCTCCAGGTAAAACAAGGAGCAGAATGATACTTGCTTGGACGATTTTCTCTCTTCGTAAAGTTAAATACTTGCCATCTTAATTTCTGCATTTCTGTCCTTATATTCTTTGGAAATGGTATAGAGAGTTCACATTACTACTGAGAGTGATATAAACCATTTGTTGTCTGGGATCCGGACTCAATGGGCATGACCATGAGAACGGACAGAAACTATAGTGAGGAATTTTATGGGTTGCACCTCCGTCTGAACCACTGCTTTAGACATTCTTAAAAAAAAAAAACCAGAACTTACCAGTGGTGCCACCATCTTTACCTCTTCCACTTAATTAATGGCCTATGGCCAAGAGACAGAATGAACCACAAAGGTTTTTTTTTAACTGCCAAGTGTTGATTAATATTAGGTGGTGATGAGAGTTGTCTGTGAAACTGAAAGGCAGCAATGAAACTTTGCAAAAGAAATGTTTTTTTTTCCAGTGCCTAAATGATTTGTAGACCTCACTGTAACAAGGTAACATAGCTGAAGACTGTAATGAGTTTCAAAAAGAATTTAGACATGAGTACAGGGCAGTGAGAACATGCACATTAAAACCAATAACATTACTAGAAGTTAAGGGAAACTTCCTGTTTCAGAAGGCCTTGCATTGCTGCTTTAGGGCATTTGGCAGTTTCCTGTGGGGTAGCTGGTACCAGCCCATACTGGAGGGGACTCCTGGGCCAGCTGGAGCCTGCTTTTTCTGATGTTACCATTCCTTTGTCCCTGTTTCATTAATTGGCTCCTTCCCAAAATGCGGCTCAGAAATACAAACGTTACTGCATAGAGTGGCCATTATTGTATGAAATGGTCTGTCACTGAGGCAGAACCAGATAATTTAAGCAGTGACATATTTTCTGAGCCATTCTTACTGCAACAGTTAAATTTTCAGCTGACTTGTAAGGCTGCTTGCTTCAGCAGCTTCTTCCTGTCCCATGTAGCCAGTACATGTGGTAGCTACTCTCTCTTCCCTCTCCACTTAAAGGCTCTGCTTTCTTCACATCTTAGTGGAACGTGTTCTGGTTTTGTGCAGTTACAATTACATTTCCAGCAGACCCAGGCAGCCGGGTAGTAACTCAGCTTAGAACAAAACTTTTGATTATTTTCTGCTAAGCTATTGTGCGTGACAGCAAAGATACTTTGTGCAGCGTACGAAACAGTTCATGCATTTATGATCCCTACATTTCTTTCTAGTTGCCATGCTGTGCTCTGAGTGTTATGAAGGTCAGCTCAGAAAATATGGCCAAAGTCTTTGAACTTAAGTGTCTAAATAGGGTCGTGGATATAAGCAATCTGTTTGTAATGTGAACAACTTTGGAAGCAATCCACTTATTGTTTCGTGATTTTGGTGGACCATTCAGATTTTCTGGATATGCTCTGAGTCATGCAATGCCCTGTTGAGCACATTTGCTATGAAATTCAGTACAGGGATGCTTGCTATTAAGATTATCAATGTGGCATGGATGATATTGTTGACAATTTCCACATACTACACAAGGACCTCTGAGTAACAGGGATAAATGCCAGTAGTAAATCGAAGCTTGTGTGAGTACTTTTGCTTGCAAAAGAGTGAGTGTAAATTGTTGTCTTGGTATGGATATTAATGCTTTTGCCAGAGAATGTGGACAGGGATAGGTGCAGGCTGATGTAAATGGGGGCCATGCAGCCCTGGGACTGCACCAGGTGATGAGTGCATGTACCACCTCAATGTTCAGGGGGAACCAGAAAGTCTTCTCTCCTTTCCTTGCGCCCACAGATGCTGAAACATCCATGCTCTGAGAATGAAGGGATTAGGAATTCATTTCAGCTGAATCCCATTTTAAATTTCAGTGGGGAATCAATGCCAGACAATCCCTGGTACTGGGATACTTCAATTTTGACCGATGTATCTTCTTTCAGTTTCTACTTCTACTTCACCTGCTGCTTAGTGTGATGCATTATGTAAGTGGTATTTTTGTTAACATGTCCCAGGATCTATTCCTAATTCATTTTTCCCATGGAATGAACAAGCTGTGTTTATTTCCTTTCTTAATCTGCCTAGCATGTGTTTTAAGTTGTTCAAACAACTGAGCACAGAATTGTCATATCAGATTCTTTGAGACTGCAGCACACTGACAAAACATCTAAACTTCAGCCTTCTGCTACTCTTTCCCTTCCATGGAAACTGCTATAAGAAAATGGAACAATTAAGTCACTTTAAAGTCATTACCAGTTTTATCTCCTTAGGGGAGCATTAATTTTTTATTTTCATTTTCTGCATTCTTCTCTCCTAGATTCAAGGATTTTGTATAGTTTTATAAGGTGGAGCTCTTTGCTTTTAAAATATGTGGATGTGAGTCCATTTTTACTGTTTGCTTTGTGCTAGTACCAGTACATTAGCCTCTGTGGATTTTGTTAATCCAGATTTACTTGTGTGAGAGTTGACTCTGACCCAGAATGTGCCTCATGCAGTGCATTTTAAGGAATGGGAATGTGCTTTCGTGAATTCTAGCTGAAGCTGAAATAGATGTTGAAGCTATAAAGGCAATATGTGAATCCTCTAATAAAAACCCATAATTACATTGACTAGAATTCAGGGAAATAGCTGAACTATATTCAGCAGGAACCTAACATTTTGCAACTTTCTGAGTGGCATAAATCAGTATATTTAGTGAATGTTTTTAGCTTGTTGTCTTCTTCGTATTTGTATTTGTATTATGGAATTGATCTGATGACTCACCAGACATAGGATTTTGCTGAATTGCTTAAAGTTATGAGTTTTAATGGTCTTTCCCGAATTCACACATTATTCTGACCAGATTACTTTTCTGTTTTCTCTTATTTTCAAGGCCTGTGGGCTTTGATGAGGGTCAAAACAAAGGAAAAGAGCAGTCAAATGCAATTTGAGGAGTTTTATTAGAATAGGTTATAAAATAGGGGGCAGATGAACCAACAGTTTTCCAAAGCATTGGAGAATAGTTTAAGAGCATGGCAGAGTTTTGCTGTTGACAAATTGCTGATGAGGAATGTAAGTTTTGCTGAAGAAGACCTACTTGTCCATTCCTGGGCCCAAAAAAATGATGACAATGAAGAGAAGTCCAGTTCCTCATATAACCCATGTTTGACAAGCATGTAAAGAGGATAAGGAGCATTTGATCACAGGCTGTAAGCATTTATCATTGGGAAAGGAATATGATGAAGAAGATCTAAAAAAGAAGCAAAACAAAGTAAGATTCCAGAAAGTTTAAGTTTTTAATAGTCAAGTTTTTAATAGTCAAGATAACTGAGTGTTATAACAGGTCAACAGCTCTTGTGTTTGCTTTTTGCTGAATAGTAAGCAGTCATTAATTGTAGAGGTTATTCTATAAGTTGCAGGCTGGTTTTGGCAAAGGAGGTCTTAAAGGATGACCTTTGAGTTCATGGCATGCAGTGCTCACAGTACTGGTATGTGAAATGCAGTGCTGGTACCATGTGAAATGCAAGCAGCTGTGGATGCACAGATGCTGAAGATTAAGAAGTGCTCTTATCCCAGTTCTGCCACTGGTTCTGCTGGAAAAAAAGAGCAGGTTCTTCATGAAAGGAATCTTTTATGTTCTTATAGGGAATATTTGCTTTTCTAGCAATTTATCCTGTTCCTAGATATTAGCAGTCATTTTGTAATGCATTCCCTGCTCTGGTTGGATAATCCTTTCTCTTTTAAATGGACATATGTTTGGTGGAGAGTTTATGGAACAAAGTAACTTCTGTCTGAAGCTTAAAGAAAACTGAAGGTAGACTATTGTTATATTGATATTTTATTACACTATTTGTCTAATATGGAGGTGCAAGAAAAAATAGCTTTTGTTTCAGTTTTTCATAGCTTTTACACAAATATGTTGATTTCACAGAACCAACTAATCAATTAAATTAAGTTTTCTGATCTTACTCATTTTTAATAGCTCCATTATTCACTGTATCAAAAAATCAAGAGGATGATAAGATAATAATTTTCTCTTGGAACTGTGGAAGTTTCTGAATTAATTTAAAAGATACTGAATCAAGAAACACATTGGTATGATTGAGGAGCTGAAGCTGAATCTTTATTATTCAAGCTTGTTAAACTCAGTTCAGTGGGACCAATGAATTACAGCTATAGCTGGAACCAAAAGGATCAACAGTTTGTGCGTAAGTGATTGGTTTCTCTGAACATAGACGCTGCACATACCTTCCTACATTGAAATCAGGATTCTAACTAGATTAATAAACTATGTAAGTAGATGAAGAGCTGAACAATTGATTAGGTTAAGGAAAACAAACCTTTTCATTAGGTCATTTTTTTAGCTATGCAATAGTTAACAAAACACAATGGTCACATTGACTCTTCCTTTTTTCCATAGAAATGTGCATAAGCTTTAATCAGTATTAAATACTTGGCATGTCTTTTATATGCTATTTAAATTAACTCACTACAAAAATTTTAGTATGTTGCAATAGTAAACTTTGAGAACAGATCTTTTTTCACCTTGTTAGAGTAAAATTTTGATTTGTTTTCTCATAACTTACCAAAATAAGGAATATGTTATGCATTGAACAAGGTTAGTTCTATTTTAGGCTCTACGTCCATGATGATGTAATTATTTAATACTTAGAAAGTTTGACTTTTCTGCTGTCATGCGGTTCCTACAAACTTACACCAATGATTACTAGAATTTTAATTGCAATGGTACAAGCAGCTGGAGATTTTTATGTCTCCTGCATCTGTAGCAATTATGTAGGATGCCACAGCAGTGGTCATTTAAGAATTCTTGACATTATCTACATGTCTTATCTTGTTTTTTGACCATTATCTATGGTCAAAAAGCAATGATGAGAGTGTTAGTGTTTCATCCTGAGAAAATGCCTGCGAATGGGTTGAGTGGATGTAAGCTGGCTCAGGTTCAGCCACCTCAACATGCTGATGCTCCTCTCACCTTGTCTTTGGTACCTGTTGAGATTGCCTGACTATCTACATACACCCTAAGCCTGGCCAAATCTGTGACTATGGTTATGAGGTTCTTCTCAGATTTCCCTTTTCTGTGATGAAATGCTGATAAAGTAGCTCAGAATCAGCATCACTCTGGTTCTCACTGCAATAGGTAAGCTGACATCTGTCCTTGGATTCTGGGAAGAATCTTTCACATCAGTTAGACTGACTGAAGTGAGCTCCATCTATTTCTTTAGATCGGAAAATGTTTTCAAATTTGTTGGAAGTACTAACATGGGGACTTTTTTTTTTTCAATATTTTGCTGTAACTACTACTGGTTACTATAAATTGATAGTTATTTTTGCTTGGACAGTGATTCAGAACAACAAAGGCATCTGCTGCAGAGAGAGCGTCTCTGACACATGCTGATATGTGATTGTACCATTGCTTGGACTTGGACTCTACTTTCCCACCACCCCGAACATTATCAGCCATACCTGAAAAAAATCCTGGCTACTGTTTGAATGCCACCTTTTATTCTGTTGTCATTTTTAAAATTTCCGTTCCTGTAACATACATACAGGCCAAAATATTCTCTTAGGTATTTAGATGGTTAAAAAGACAAATGCTTAGTGGAATTTACCAAATGTCTGGACTTTAGGGCTTTAGTCCCATTGATTTAAATGGAAGTCAGGATGGCAACTTCCTTAGGTGCTTAGGAAAATCCTACAAAATTACACATTTCAAAGTCTGATCTTTGGGGCTTGTGTTTTCTGGAGACCCGGGAACAAAAGAAATATTTTTCAATTTTCAACACATTGTGTCTGAACAGACTTAATGATTCCCACTCTTTTATCAACCTAATATTAATATTGCATGCACCATCACTCTCACTTTCTTCCCTGAAAATTGTCTGCAAGTAGTTTGCTTCAGCTCATGTCACAAGAGCAACAAGTCTGAGGTCTACCAGACAGAAGAGTGTTTGAGAGTTAAGAAGGCCTTGCAGAAAAAGCAGCGCCCTCTCAGTATGTTTCCATCTGAATAAATATGTTTTGTCCTTAATCTGAGTCAATATGCGAACTTGAAATAACAAGTTTTTAAGTATCCAGCACCTCCAAAGATTTAGAGCTTTGCCATTTTTAGGCCAATGGTTTAATTGCATACATTCTTCCATCCTTCCTCCCTGAGAAATTAGAGAAATGGGATGAATCAAAGGAGACTCCATTCAACCCAAACATATTATTATTAATGTTTTCTTTCTCAAATGAACCAAAAAGAAGCTCAAATGGCCGTACCCTGATTTTTCGGCATGTTCATATTCCTTTTATAAAATTTTATCACTCTGGAGAGAACGAAACAATTACCAGTTTACAAAACCATTACTTTTTATTTTGTTATTTCATTTCTGTGCATTGTCCCTTGCAAGCAAATTAAGCAGACTTTTAGCTGGCAGTTGGGAGAATGACACAGGGATAAATGATACTGTAACAAGAAAGGAGGGGCTGATTCAGCTAGGTGGGGAAAGCTGGGATTGCACCACGAAACACAGGGTAACTTCTTGTAACACAGTCTCATTTAAAGAGCAGTGTGTCAGTTTAAAACTGCAACACACTGGTATACAACTTTAAAAACCAACAAACCAAAAAATCCCAAACTTACAGAAAACCAAAACAAACAAAACAAAACATAACAAACACTCCAAAATACTTCTTTCAGAATTGTGCAAAAGTTCTTAATGGTATGAATGGTTCTGATCCAAGCTACAGACAGAGAAATTGCTCTACTGATTAAACTGTTGTTTACAAATATGAACTAGAACATCCCAGCTGTACTCTTGGGAACCACCAAATGTGAACTGAAAATGTTGCTCTTAGCCAGTGCTGAAAAGAGGATGCGCTTTGTTTTAGGATGACTCCAGGATAGACATTGTTTATTTTCTCATTCTCCTCTTGAAAGTCCTTTTCATGTCCTATCACTCATTGCCATGTCTATGTACTCCTCTCAGAGCTGGTGTGTAGCCCTCACCACGATACAAACTGCATGTTTATGTCTTTCCATGTTCAGAATCTTCTTGAGAGTAATTTTGTCCCATATATTCATATATATGAAAGCCTGGAAGTCTGTCCACAAAATGGGCAGTGCAGTGCTGGACTTGAGCTACACAGCAGCTGAAAGGAGGGCAGTGTATAAGCCACATTTTCATCAGCTTCATGTGTTTTTGACACATCTGATGGTCATCTGGAAACCTGATCTGACCAGAGGGTGAGGTGAATTGTTCACAAATTGTCATAGGGAAAGCTCCAGAGAAAATTCTCCAGGAAGAGATAATACCAGAAAGGTTAAAGCTGTCCTTTCTCTCTTTGGGTACCTTTCACCTAAACTTAGCTGAGACCATCAAGAGACTTATGAAGAACACTGACACAATCATACATTACTTACACAGGGTGTGTCTGCTTCCTGTCATGTTTTTAGCTCATAAATACTTAAATCTATTGATACACTGTGCTGAACATAGCTAGAGATTAATACAAGGACTATACAATTGCATGGTGCCCAGTGGAATCTATAACATCTTTATGTTAAGGAATGTGTATACCTCGTTTTCTTCTTATAAATGACAAATGCTTCCTGCCTTTTTTTCCCATCTCAGCTGTGCTTTAGCTATGTCAATATTGAAATGTTTGCTCAGCATAGAGATTATTATTCCAGTATGGAATTTTTATGAGACCCAGGCCCACAGCTGACCTTCCTTACATGAATTCTGACACTACCTCACCACGAACTCTTCCTAATTGCTGGTTACAGCCTATCATTACAAGAAGACACTTACAACCAGGGAATTGAACCAGTATGGTTGAATCTGTTCTGGGTCAGATCCAGCTGTGACTGAAGCTGTTTTAGCTGAGCTCTGATTCCAAGCCGGTAACAGTTTATTGTTCAGTTCACAGAGTCCCTTACAACAAGGGGACTCCATCTCCTCTCCTTTCCACGAGCATCACTTTTAGTCTTGGGCCTGCACTGGGTTTTTTAAAACCTGAAATTTAGTATGGGGGATCATGTTGCTGGTGAGAAAAAAAATGTTGCCAGGAGTACAAGTGGGCCAAGGACTAGCCAGAGGAGTGGGAATGATAGAAGGGTCAGCTCACTGGCAGGTAAAATCTCCTTTCTCTCCCTTGTGAAAACTCAAATCCATCACACATATATGTCTTCTTGCCACTAGGTATAGTATTGGAATTGCTGGAGGAAATTAAACCTAGTGAACAACAGTCAAATGAGAAACAGCAATCACAAGAAGCAGTTTACCTCAATCTCACCTTAGCAGGTAGTCTCTGAGGGTAGCTGATTCCCGGGAAGAAAGTTTGTGACCATCTGCTGGTGTTCAGTGTGACAAGGGAGGGAGAAAAGTACAGACATGGGAGACAATGGTGGTTTTTAAAGGACTCTTAACCTCTAGCTGTCCTCTTGTTGATGGAATGTGCCAAGGGATGTTGCTGTTCAGCTGAACTTGTGTTTCAAGCTGGAAATGTCTTTGTTTTGCTTGTTTCAGTTGAGATCTGGGATCAGCAAAATTTCCAAAATAATAATGTAAGTTTTCTTCCAGCTTTGGGAAACATTTTGAAACAGTTCATGGTTCAGGTTTAGTTTGACTTCTTTTCATAATGGAAGAATGAGAAATAGGACTTTCTTATTCAATCACTGACATTGATTTTAGATGAGAAACTGCAGAAATATGTCAGATGTGCTCTACTCTATAATAAGTTTTTATTTGCAGTTAATAAAGTCGACAACACAGATTACTTAATCATAGTGGAAGCCCCTGACTTTGGTATCAGTCTCTGAGTGGGCATTCACATGATTCTTGGTACAAAAGCAAAGGCTCTGTGTCCTTTAGCTGCACTCTTGTCTCAGCCCAATTTCTGCTGGAGCAGCTTTGTAGTGAGGCATTCAGTTACACACAAGAGACCGGGTGTGGTGTGCTGCTGTCCCTACATGCAGATCCCGTTTGCAAGTCAAGTGGCTCTGTGTGGTGTGCAGGGCTTGGCCTGCGCTTAGGTTGTTTCAGCTCATCTGACTGCCTATTGTCTCCCTGCTAACAGTGCAGGTGCTTGCTTGAGGTCATGTGAGCATTGTCCTAATTCTGGGACTAATTCAAGCAGCTTGTGGTTCTGCTTTGGTTTTGATAGTTAAGCAAATGCCTGTAGAAGACAGCCTGGGAAGTGCATGTGCCACTGACTGACCATCCTGGTAAGATGGGCCGTAAGTATGTCTCAGAGAAAGGCCACTGAGCACACGGCATCAAACTTGATCTGTTTGGGGTCGCCAGGGCTTCTGCAGAGGGAAATCCGGCCGCACTGACCTGCTCTACCAGTATTAGCATGCAGATGAAGAGCCAGTAGAGATACAAATCTCAACTTCAAAAAGCTTTTAGTAGTTTTCCTCACCAAACAAATACATCTGAACTGATTCCAGAAAAAAAAAGTTCTTTTTCAGATTGAAATGCAGTAAAATGATAATAACCATACAGATTGAAATCCAGTAAAATGATAATAACCAAAACATAAGGTATAACCACGACTTTTCAGGATGTGGAAGAGTTGGTGGTGTCATCTTCCAGGGTTTGGAGAGGAGAAGGAAGGGATGAAGAACAATCAAGGTGAGAGGGAGATGACCAAAATTTGCAAAACCATGAAGGAAGAGGATGAGCTGAACTGCTGTTCACCAACTCTCACAATGCTACAACTAGAGGCACAGATAAAGACAGAAGAATCATTTTACAGTAAGAATTCCTTGTAAGACAAGCAGTGAACTTCTGGAACTTGCTGCCGTAGGTGAATGAAAGTTGCTAGAGTGCTGCTATCTCCTTAGTAAAGTCAGAGGTGACATACTGTCTAGAGCAGAGACACTGGTAGAAATAAAATCTTTCATTTTAAATTTCTGTAAGGATGTGACATGTAGCTGGTAAACACAGTTTTCTCTATAAAGACAGGTATATACATATGTATGTATGTACACTCACACTCACACACACATGTATATTTCACTCTACCTCTTCTATTAGGGAATTCCCCTGCCCTACCACATAAATATACCAACTCTGTAACTGCCTCCCCTTCACAGTCTTCTCAAACCAAACACAGGCTCTCTTCTGACTAATGAAGTCTTGAGATTTTTGTTTGCTAGCAGCAGAAAGCTTATTGACATTTCACCTTTTTTTTGTTATAACTGGCATTGGGGTTTTAAGCTGTGGAATGTTTCTGGCAAGTCATGGAATGGTTTGATAGTGTCAGCAATCTGGCAAATCTGCACCTTCTCAATTTGGAGTCACATCTAATAATTTCTCTCCAGGAGAATATTTCCAGATACATTGTGGAGAAAATATGATCAGATGTTGTCTATTTTGGTTACTTCCATGGGAGCAGTAAGAAAGCAAGGAATGATGCATATCTTCTTCCCTGATAGAATTTTAAACCATATTTCAAGTGTGGGAATAGCAGGAGAGTGCTTTCTGTGAGCTGTTACTGTGAACAGAACAAGTGTCCTTCATGACTGATCAGCCATCAACTGGAAGATTTTGAATCCCTTATTAACAGTTGTTACTGGTAAATGCTGCTTCCAAGGAAGGCAGCATGCTTACCACCTGTGCTCATGGTGGCACCATTAACTGGTACACAAGTAACTCTGCCTTACTTTGCTTATGCAGACTGCTTCCCCTTTTGCCACAGAGCTTTGTAGTATTGATATGCTCTTTAACCCCAGTGGCTTCTGGTCACAACAGTAACTTCTTCCACTTTTTGTCCCTTCTGTGCTAAGAGATGTCTGAATGGTGCTCACCTGCCCCAAGCAGTCCTACATGCTGTTGCTCCCTCATCGGGTTCCTGGCTGGGCTCTGCCCAGCGTGGCAGCACAGGCCAGTTTGAACACATTCCACCCACACAGCTCTGGCTTCATAGCTGGGTCTGGATGGGATTCAAGCTCTTTGATTTAATTAGAAAGTTGTGTCTATTTTGGGGCCTACTTAATCGACTTAGCAATAGCCCTTGTACCCAGACCCTGCCCTACTGTCAGCATAGGTGCCTCCTGATAAATCTCAGAGTGCATTTTTGGTCACTGGAGAGCATTTAAAATTAATATTTGATAGATTTCCTTATGTCATGCTGCTGCTGCTGCTGTATGTATATTAAGAAGAGAGGAAGTGAAACAAGGTTTAGCAAGTCATATAAGATTAGCTGTGTGGGACTTCATGGCATATAGGGAGGAGGTCTACTATAGAAGCTTGTGTCAAGTATGCATATCTTTTCAAATGCACTTTATGCAGTTTTTGTTGCTGAATGCAAAAGAAATGGCCACTGCAGTCATTTCATTCAATATTTCTCTCTCTCAAAGAACAAATGGTTTGGAGTGAAAGGGACAGTTGCACCAAGTTTGTCCAAGTGATGCAGTTGGCTGGTAACCAAGAGACAGCACCATTCCTTGCTGCTTGACTGCCCTGCAGAGTCAGCTGGACCATGTGGCTTCACTTCTCTGAGTATAGTTTCTCCATCTGTAAAATGAGAGCACTGCAGAGCAATTAAAATCAATGGGTGAAGGGGCTGATGTAGGAGTTGCATGTTTTATTCTACAGTTAAGGTAATACAGGCAACTGTACTGTAAGAAAACCTGTGCATGTAGAAATTATCTCCCTGTCATTCGCACCTACTTCACTTCTCACAAAGGTATCAAATATTCTATTAACATCATTTTTAATGATTGTCTACATAGGCGAAGATCTGTGTCACATAGTTCTTTGTCAGAATATAGGTCACTGAGCCAATGAAATTGCTATGACTATGGAAAAAAAGATTTTATCCGCTTGGGGTTGGTGTGGGGGGTGTCTTTAAAAAAAAGCTGGGCTGTAATCATATATGGGAAGATCTTAGTGTCTGTAATTCTATCCAATAGCCAGAAGGTGGTCTGGAGAAAGATTTTGCATACCTCTTACACATAACACCACTAAGTTTGCCTTAATCATCTCCTCCAGCAAAAAGATTTAAAGACAGCCTCCTATCTTAAGAAAGTAAGCACATCAGAATACCCTGACTTTTTTGTCTGCCTTAGTGGTGGATTGAGAGATTTGAGTTTCAGCTGACTCCACAAACACCTCTGTATTACTGCTTTTCATCAAAAAAAAGAAAAATAATTGCAGCTTTTGATACCTGTTGTCATTGATGCTAGTGCTGGACACAGTGACCTGTCATGAACAACTGAAAAGAAAGATTTCATGCTTTATTTTCTTCAACTTTTTTTGGGGAGATAGGTTTCTTGAATGTTAAAGAAAATTAGATCAAGGATCAAGATTTTTTTTTTTCAATGTTTAATTTTACCTCAGCACCTGTAGGACACACGCTATTTGTGGAGCAGAAATCATAATTCCCAGCCAGCTCTCCCATACTTTGTACCAAACCTTCCTATTTGTCAATGTGAAAAGTTCAGTGTTGAATCTTGTTACAGATGTTTGTATAAGTGCCTGTGGTCAGGAAAACTTATGTCCTGTAATTGTCAAGTTTCTCAGGTTTATTCTGACAAGAATAAGCATTTTGTTCATCATGTTCACCTACTATATAACACAGTAGCTGCTTTAAGAGTTTTGGTGTTTGTGCATTAGTCTGCTTAATACAAAGTTCTGGAGACAGGTTATATTAAGTTGCATTGTGATGCTTTTGCAGTTAGGGGCCATCTTGAATCTTTTTTTGTACTAGTGCACGAAGACCAGGGAAAATCTCTATTCCTACAGCCAAAGAAATACAAAATTTGTTCTCATTAGTTTTCCTACAGAAATAACATACTGGATATGTAGTAGAAAATGAAAGGATGTTTTATGATTTTGTTTCATGTTAAATTACTTTCAAAAATATATTAAGATCAGTTATATAACAGGAAAAAAATGTTCGTACTAATTTCAGTGTAACTCTTGCTGATCTGCACTGGAGAGGCTGCCTAGACAGACAGCTGTGTGAAAGGCTTTCCACAGGTTTCTCATCTTGCAAGCATTGATCTATTGACAGTTCCTGTGTGGTGGAAGTTTCTGAATGAGGACTCGCATATCCCCATCTTGATTTTCAGAGAAAACAAACACGTGAAAACTAGACCATATTTCATCTTTTTTTGGGTAAATATATAGTACCAAGTAGCTTGAAAATTTTTGTTTCCTCTTTTTCACATTCCTTTTGTGTCTAAATACTTTGGTCTAACCAGGATACGTCTAAATGAAACAGAGTAAAAGGTGAGGATGGAAGGTATGTGACAGATGTGCTCCCTCTGAGAGCATAATGGTCTGCACTGGTCAGGTTGCTGCACGCAGTGTAAAGCAGAGGAATGTTCCTCCATCTTGCACCCGGAGCCTGTAGACTTCAGGAGTGTCCTGTCCATTCAGAGAGAGCTTCTGCCCCGGGGGCAAGGCTGACTGCCCTCAGTGCAGTCTCTTGTAAGGAAGTAGAGAGAGCAAAAGATGACTCCACTGTGCACACAGGTAACAAAAAGAAAAGAGCAACACCAGAAATTCATCCTTTGATGTTCACGGGGAAAATAACACTTTATTTTCTTCTTTTTTAATGTTTATGGTCATGTTTTATGTCCATTGTCAACACTTCCTTTAGGAAAGGAAAATTAAATTGTAAAATGGAATCATTTTCTGAAGTGAAACCCCAGAGGATACACTTTGGATTAGATCCTTTCAAGTAAATGGGACTATGCCAACTGAGGATGCTGCCCTACACTGAAACCATACCTACGCAGCTGGTTGATACACAGGTCATTCATGATGCCTTCTTTCATAGCAGAATTGCATTCTGATGGACCACCAGGGAAAGCAGTGTCCTCTTTTTGAGAATGCTCTGTCCTCAGAAACAGTGCAAGGTTTATGAAAATTCCAGTGGATGCGACTAAATAGTGCATGCACAATAAAGCAGTGATTGCAGGTACTGAGGAAAATTAGGTTCTCTATAACTCATGCTGTTCTTTCCATGAGTAGATAATTCCAACTGTTGTCCTTGACCAACTTGGTGCTGCTGAGTATTTTGTCCAACTGGCTGCTGACTTACACCCAGTATTATCTTCATTCTAATGGGGGAGTGATTTCCATAAGCAAATAATTTATAAAGTGCTGTGGAATCCTTCAGGATGAAAGATGCTATGTAAATGTCATGCACTGTATTACATTCAAGGCATTAATAACATTTTTTTCTGTTACTTCCCCTATGAGATAAACCGAGGACAGGGAACACATTCTGCATTTCTGGGCCACGGTGATTTAAAGAAAGGGTATATGTATTGTTCATAGAGCTAAGCTCTCCTTGATGCTGCTGATCAGGTGCTGAAGCAGCAAGTGCTTCCCTTCCCATTCATGTGTCAGATCAAGAAATGTGTTTGGGCATCATGTATGAGGTGTATCAGCAGCTAACTGCATCCCCTTGGATCTCTAGGGGGAGACTAAGTCACTCCAGCCTCTCGTCTGGCTAGTACAAAAGCTGCCATCAGCTGCAAGGCTTTGCAGGAGACACAGTCCTGTTAAAAGGATGCAGCAGTGTCTTCTTCAGAGCATATCCTCTGTCTCCAGCATCCTGTGTTGCTTGTTAGGACTCCTGCAGGGACAGAAACCATGAGCAGTAGCCCCTGGTCATAACAGAGCTTGTTCTCCAGGAAGCTTGGCCCTTGAGTTGCAGGAAATCTTACTGGAAACCTTCCCAAAGTGGAGAAAGATCCTAGGTGAAGAAACAACCTCACTTATACTTTATAAGACCTTACAGCATTTTCAACTATTTTAGCTTTCTGTTGAATACTCCTTTCTGGTTTTGTTTTTTTGGTGGTTTCTTTGTCTCAAAAGAAGTGTATTGGCACATAAGAGAAATAAAAGCATAGCCATGAAGTTATCTAAATGAGAGGAGTGCTTTCTCTGCTTTTTGTTGTTTAGGGTCTATTTTAACTTCAAAAAAAGGTTGCCTGGGATTTTAAGTTTGAGGTGGAAGTGTTTGTCAACTTTAATTCTCTGCAGTCTGCCTCCCTTATCCCTAGCTGTGTCATTGCTCTGCAGAACATCAAACATTGGAGGGCAATGGTGACCTGTGTTGTTTTAATCTCAGACTAAATGGTTCTTTTGTTTTGTTTTAAAAATGAGCCCTTAACTTCTGTAAGTTCTATTCTTCTCCACAGCTTTGCAGAAATAAAATACATCAAGACGAAGGAGGCATAGTATGACAAAAGTGGTGGTTTTATTGAAAGAGAGCTTTGTGGTATTTTGCTTTTGAAATGTGTTTAACACAGAGTTTAAGGATTGGCAATTTGTTTAAAGAAATGGGTAAAATATTTAAAACCACCACTTTATTTAAACTATTGTGCCTCCTTCAGTAAACATTCAGTACATGACTGAACCCTGTATGAACTTGTGCTTGTTGCTGGTTAAATAGATTCTGAGCTTAAATGAAAGGGGGCTGCTATTGAGCATAGGACAAAAAAGTTGCATGTGCATTTTTTTTTTTTTAATTTGCCCACACACAAGCTCTTACCCCCCAAAATACTGTGTTCACAGGATCTTTTATTAAAACACCATTTTTTTTCCCTAGGCCTCAAAGTACTAAACTGAAAGCAAGCTGTTAACAGAAATGAGTAATTATTGAAGCTCTAACAGGCAGCTTTCATTGAAGTTGATTACAGCAGCCATATAATCACTTTTACGGATGCTGTAATCACAGTAGCAGGGAATGCTTGACTTGGTTCTTATTGTTTTCACTCAGGGTGGAGGTAGGGGGCCTGCAAGAAACCCGTTTTACCACCTCAGTACAATTTCTGCTGTAAAGGAAATCTACACAGCACTGAATGAAGTAGAGAATCATTCATTCTTTCTTTATTAGCATTTTCCCCTCCCTCACATGAGAGTCTGTTGGAGCCAGGAAATTGCTGTTATTCAATATGCAAGCCAGAGGTTGTAATGACCATTTGTGAGGGTATGACCAACAATTACAGACCTTAATGAATAGGAGTAATCTAGTTGAGACTAAACACTGGTAGCAACTCTGGTGCTGTCTCTGGTTAAATTAAAAGAACAGCAATGCAAAGGAAGTTAACAAGAATTAATTAGTTAGATCAAACCGAAAACCTACTCATTAGTGATGTTATAGGCAAAGTAAAAGCCTATCTTCAGTGCAATTAGGTAGACAAATGAATTGTACAACTGACTGATTCACACCTGCTAACAGCTAAGGGCTATAGCTGATATGAATGGGATCCACTTTTTACAGTTCATGCATACTTGCATAGTTTAATGGATCTTGCATTCCTGAATCAGCCTTCATTCCTTCACCTTTTATTCAAGTATTTGATCCAAACATTAGTGTTGCTTAAAGATTCTGAGGCAATGTGGCTGCAGCTTTTAGAAGTGTCCACAGAATTGTAATGACTCCTTAATCTGCCCTGCTGTACAGGCGGGATCTCAGCTGGCAGATCTTTCCTGTTAATTTTTTAAGAACTGTTTAAGAATTCTTGTTCTTGACAATCTCTTGACTGTGTTGAAAGTGGACAGATCTGCAGAGAAAGCTCATGTCATCAGTTAAAAGAATAATCCCATGATTCAAGATTTTGACACTTAGGAGAAGAAAACAATTGAGAAACAAAGGAAAAAGTCAAAATCCTTAGCGCTGTGTTGTAGCTATTAGACACCTGCAGGTCTGACCGTCTTCAGATGTTGTATTTGCAGAAAAGTCTTGGTGATTCATGAAAAGCAACCAGAATGGCAAAGATTAGAAGAACAAAAGGAGATTTTTTTTTTTTCCTTTCCTCAATTGCATTTTCTTTTCCTGCTCATGACGTTACTCCTAGGCTTAGGTGCTGCCTATGTGGAAGCCGAGGTGCAGAACCAAACTGCAGTATCTGACATACTCTCTACTATTCCAGCTGACAAATAATTTGAGATTCAGAGGACACAGTGCTTAATTTATACTTTGTGTTTTTCAGGGGGCAAACCGAGAAGCAACACAGTGTACTCTGATCCCTCTTTCTGACAGTACTTTTCAGTCCAGGGTTGTATCTTGGAATTTTCTACTTTGTTAATATTTCACGAAGACCCACAAGTCTCTAATGCTCTGTGAGGCTGCCACAATTTCACCTCTGTGTTATGAAGAAATTTGTTTACTTTATTGCCATGCCCTCGTGTTGTAGACTTAACTGTTTTGGCTCTGTTTTGATGCAGAGTTGTGGTCTCAAGTGGTTTTATTTGTGATCAAAATAGCTCAAAAGCAAAGCAGACATAGTGGGAAGTGCATCTGAAACTCTTTTTTTTTAACTCTTTAATACACTATAGTTTATTTTCTTTTATTTTTTTATTTTAACTGCCTGTCTTAAGGAGAAAATTCCCATAAAGAGTGAGCGTTTGCACTATAGAATAAATAGCCTCTCTGACTTGGCTAGTTTCAGACTTGTTTTCAATTTAAAAGGGGAGGTTTGAATTTAAAGTACATGATTTAAAGATTTCTTTTATTAGATCTTAACAAATGACATCTCTTATTTACACACAAGAGACTGACTCCCTAAAAATCTGCCTGGATATGTAAATCTCCCAGCCAGATATACACATAAAATGGATTTTTTGGACTGAAAACCCAAGTAAATGTACCTATTACAACAGAAAGACCCCTCTGAGTCCTCTAAAAGCTTTTTTTTGGTGTATGGCTTCAGTATATGTTTATAGGCTTTTTTTTAAACAAATGGAGCCAAATCCAGGTTTAGTATAATTCTTTATATGTATATATACATATATGTAACCCTAGCTTTCACCTAAAATTAGGGGTTGATGCACTTCCCTTGTGCTAATGGGAGTTCTATTGAAACAGGTCACTGTTGCTTTCCCAAAGCGCTGTTTCCACAGCAGGAGCAAAAGTCACCCCCACTAGAAAGAGGCATCTGAGGATGTCTGTGGTGAAATGAAACATTTCCCATCTTTTGACTCCGGGCTCCAGCTCATGAGGGACTGAGACTTAGTGCAGGACTGCGTCTCTGGGAAAATCCCACCTTCCAGCAGCCTTTCCAGGAAGGCCCCAGGGCATTAAAGCAGAGAGGAGTTGCAGGAAGCCAGGCACTTCCTTCAGTGCCTTCCCTCCCCAAGTCTCATGGGTGCAGCTGAGCCAGGCAAGGGGTTCATTCAAAACCCTTCTAAAGTTACATGACAGCAACTTTGAACCCAGTGTGTTTCTTATGTTGGGACAAGGCTGTAATCATTTTAAAGTGGCCAAATGGATTTTTATCAAGGTTTGTTTTTCATAAAGTTATTTTCTTGCTGACAGACAGGTTTTAACCTTCTGGAAAGAGGGGTTTGTAATAGAAATGTTGACACAACCTCCCTCTAGGGGTGTGGTGGCACTGCTGCAGTGATGGTGTGCGGACAGTACGGTAATGGGGCACTGACCCAAAACTGACAAGAAGCAAGGCTCCAGCTGCATTATAAAGGTCATTCTCCTATCTGTGAAAATGAAGTGTGTTCTTTTGCTCTACTCCCTGAGTTTTCTGTTCTCTCTTCCCTTGCCCACCTCCACCCCAAATCCAAACACTTCCTATTTTTAGTTCACTGGTGTGTTGAACTTTTTTGTGTTATTAAAAAAACCCAAAACTTAACTGCAGGAGCTAAACCTGGCTCTTATAATTACCTTATCTGTGTTCAACACAGGATGCCCAAAAAAACCCCCAACAACCAACCAAGAAGGAAAGCCATTTTTGCAGTTCCTGTAGGGCCACCAAAGTTAGATAGAGTAGTCTCAAGGTTGCTCTAAACTACTTCAGGCTGCAGTGGTGCTGATGGAGCATACTGCAAGCCAGATGCAAAGAGAAAATGGCTCCAAACTGCCTTTGTGTCCACTTGATCTCTGTTACCTTCCATGGCATGGCTTAGGCCTGAAGCTATGAAAACTGAGTATAGGAACTTAAAACCATTTCAACTCTGTATGCACAGCTCCCCCAAGAAGAATGACCTTTAGTGATTCCCTCACCTTATAATCTTTTTCTTTCAAATGTTTAGGAAGCAGCACTACACACAGCAGAGACCAAATGAAGGGGCTGTGTACTGCAATCTGCCTGCATGGCACCATCAAGGTGCCTTCTAGTATCTGAGAACAGTAACCACAGTAGTTGATGTCATGAGACTGATTAAAACTAACTGCCCTGCCTGTGAGGTAAAACATTAATTGAAAATGTGCAATTTGTACAATAGGCAGTAGTTAATTATCTGCTTCTTTGAACTGCTTGGTGTTTGGGATGGCTCTGCCTATGGGGACCAGAGGTGGAAACAGACACAGGCAGTTGGAAAGGGAAGTTGATACCATTTAAATGAGTAGGAACTGTTAAAAAAAATGTTGAATTCTTAACATAATTTTAGACCTCATTTATAGTAATAGAAGTTAAGATGCAACTGCCCTACATAGGGGTTGTTGACACTTTGTTACACAACATGGCCACATTAATTTATGCTAAACATCAGTGTTAAAACCTGTTCATTACTCTGTCAACAAATTATTATCAAGTGATCTAAGGAAAAATTATTTGCACTTAGTGGCAGTGTAGACATTTATAGTCAAAGATAAGCATTTCTGACTTAACCCAGTAGAGAGCAGTGGTGTGTATGCACGCCTAACACATAATAATAATTTTAACATTTAATACATAGAGCCTTGCTTACATCATTTGGGGCCTTGAGGTATTTTATGCTCCTCTGTTTCATTTTGAGTCTAATACATAGTTTGCAACCACAAACACATTCATACCAGTGCATACAAATTTAGTAAAACACTTTATTTATTGAAATTTTTAAATCAATTGTTCTCTATTTTCTTCTATCAATAATAACCACATGATTGCTTCTGAGTAAAATGTAAAACATCCAATAAACTTTGTAATCATTAGATTCCAAGGATAAAAGAACAAATATTTGACTTAAACATTTATTTACTTCCTAATTCTATGATAATTTTAATGTATATCTCTCTAACTATCTCTGCCTACACAATGAGTAGTGTTCATCCATTATTATCATTAAGATCAGCACACAGTTAATCAATCACAGAAAATTGTTTTATATCGTATGCAAAAGATTATTAATGCCTTATTTTGTAAAAGCTTACCTAAGCTGATGTTCTCAAAACTGAAACATTTAATCACATTTGTCATATTTTGAGGTTTTTTTGCTGAATATACAAGACTGTGTAACACTAATTAAAACAGTGTGCAATAAGGAACACACTGGGAATATACTGATAAAGAAGACAGATGCACAGAGAGTGACTTCAGTGGAAATAATCTAAGTGGTTTTTTGGTAAAGGAAGAAACATCAGTCCAAAGCAGAACCTCTGTGTCTAACATTCTCAAAACATCTTAGTTGTTTGAAGTCTGTGTTGGATCCAAAATTGAACAGGAACTACTAATATACATCCAAAACCTTCTGAGATTTTAGCCTATGGCAACAAGTTTCACATGAAACAGCTGGTCTAAGGTGCTCAAATACCACAGTGATAAGTAATGTGTAAGCATGTGTGAAACTTGATGAGTCTCATGAAAATTCTATTATGAAGGAAATCTTGAAATGGCAGTGTATTAGTGCGGTTAAATCTGCAGCTGGACTGTACTCTTGCTTCACCTTCAAACCTAACCTTATGAGAGGACTGTGCTCTGTCAGCCCTGTTGCTTCAGAGTGCAGTACAGCAACCACTTCACACAATCCTCAGTGCCTTTGTAGGTCACACTTCTCACTGTCTCTGCTGTGTTGCTCCCTGCTGTTCAGTTCCCTGGTCTGGGTGGTGCTTGGTACAAAGCCAAGCAGTGTTTGTGTTGCCTGTTGGGGAAGGACAATGAGAAAAAAATCTAGAGGTGATTTTTCTAGCTCCACTGGTTGAATTGCAGCAAAAGTTTAAGGGTTTATTGGATGCTTGGTTGTTTCTTTATTTGTTTTAATCTACAGCTGGCTTATTTGGGGAGACTTGGTTGCTGGTCTCTGCTTGTTGAGGTGCCCATTCCTTTTGGAGGAGTGTCTCTGAATTGCCCATTCATGGAGGAGCAGGAGGCTGGGACTTGCAGGGAGTGCCCTGCCAGAGGCATTCCTGGCTTCATGCAGTGCCTGGCACAAGGTTACCAGTGGCAAAGCAGCACCAGTGTTGGGTGGCGAGGTCCTGCCACTCACCCTGTCCCTGGAGAGCCCTGATGAGCTGAACTTGCAGCTGGCCCCTGCCACACAGGGAGGGAAGTGGGGAGCAGCTGCTATTAGGGACAGGGGAATGGAGGGAGACAGCTGTGAAGTAACTCCCCAAAACCACCTTCCTTGCTCGAATGGCATGATGGGCCTCAGCCCAGAGCAGACCTCTCCTTCCAAAGTGCTGCCAACCAGCAGCTCAGTAACTCAGCCCTTTGTGCAGTCTGGTTGGGAAATGACATGTGACAGGTCTGGCAATGGCAGCCCTGCACAGACATGAGGAGAACTGTGTTCAGACAGCTGCCATTGCCCTGGCTCCTCAGCTGCTTCCCCTCTTTCTGCTTCTCCCAGGAAGAGTGTTTAATGTAGAGTCATAGCTGCACTGTGAATGATGAAGGAAGGAGAATGAGCAGCCAGAAGGCATCAACCTTAAGAATTCATACAGCAGTGGCATTCTTTGTTCAAATACAACCTGCTGTAGGACCTCTGAATGCAGAGCTGCTCAGGAATGAGTAATGCCTTCTATTTGTATGGAAAGAGGAACTGTGCTCAGGAAAACACCAATTCTGGAGAAGTTTAGGCACTTATGTTGATCTCCAGGTGGTTAAAGTAGTGTCTGAAGTCCTTACTGTATAAGCAGGGTAGCATAGAGCAATAAAGGGGAGACTTTACCTTTATGCTCATTATCTTGAGCCTGTGCTGGGAATTTGTGTGCACCGTTGGTGTTCCTATTTTAATAAGAAGGTTAAGTGCAAAAATAACACTGCAAATTAGTTAAGCACTGGACAAAATGTTTGGGTGGAGCTTCACAAAATCAGTATATCAAAAAGATGACTGAGCTATAATGATATAGTGGATGTCCCAGGACAAAAAGCATTTCCGTGTATTATTTTGTATAAGCAAATAGAGAAAGGCATAACTGACTGGTGGGTTCCCAGGCAAAGCATGGGAGTCTAACTACAAGTAAGGCCCATACTTGTAAGGAAGTGATTAACCACTGGGAGAAGCTGTACTCTTTTCCAGAGAACATCATACACCTAGAAAGTAGTACCATTCAAATGCAGTTAGTATTGCATCATGCTCACCTTGATCAGAGGGTCTGGCATCTGCCTCTTTCATTTACCTGTTTAGAATTTCCCAAGCTGGTGATGGAAAGCAGTGTGACACAGTGGAAGAGCACTGAAATGTGTTAGTAAAAAGTTCATGTAAGTTTTGCTAGTTTTAACTCTGTGCAATTCTGGCAGCTAACAGCTCTGAAGGACTAAAAGGACTTGGTTACCTGCAAGGTTTCTGGTTATAGGACCTTTAATTTCCACAATGGCCTTTTGGTTTTTTTGCAACTGACACTTGCAATTTTATCTGCTTGAGAATAGGAAACTCTTACAGATTATATGGGTGATTGTCTGTGGAAACAAAACTTCCTGTCGAGTTACTACCTGAAAGATGACGTTTCTGTCCTTTTATGAGCAGTTAATGTGATTATTAAAATGTTGCATCAAAATTAGAATAGACATTGCCTGAGAAAAGTCATGTAACTTCAGTGTACGCATGGTTCTCTTTCAGGTTTTGTTATGAACATTTGACTTTGCAAATATTTTCCAATTCTTTTTACCTCGTGGAACTGTCTGTGGGAGGTTTAGTTTGTTTTTTCTTCCCTGCTCTTCTGTTTCAAGTTGACATTTTTTGCAACTCTATTCTGGTGCAGTGTATTATCTCCACTTTTCACTGCTCCGATATATTTTGCTTGGGATAGACATGCATATTTAATAACTGGGAGAGGGATTCTTTCTAGATGCCATAGAATTGGATTATCATCCCATTAGGCATGAGGGCTCATGTAACCAGGGACACTTAACTTTTGACCTTTGTGAGAAAGATCATTTAATTTAACTGCTCTTTGTATACAGCTGAACCAGGTGAATCTGGGAAGTTCTCAACTCAGTTTTATGTTTGTTTAACAAATCAGGAAGGGCTTTTAGCTGGAACAGCTGTGATTTTCATCTCTTTTGATACTATTCTAATACATTCTCAAATCCCTGCCTGAGATTTATGTCCTGTATATGGGAAGAATTGCAAGGAGATAGACAGATAGATTAGATAGATTGCACTCAACTATATGTTATGCCTAGATGTTTATCAAAGCTTTATAATGACCGTGTAAACCTAGATGATAGCACAGATTTGGCTATGGCTCAATACTTAAATTTAAAATGAAAATGTCATTTGAAACCCAAATGAAAGAACACATTTAGCTACACTTGAACAGTACACAGCAGTTTTGGGCATATGTGGGTGGTATGTGAGGGTTTCAGACCTCTCTATCTGTACAGAAAGTGTACAGTGGGCAATCACAGCCCACTGTGCCCCTGCAGGCAGCATGGGTAAGCACAGACCACTCATCTAGGCATTGTACTTCCTGAAATGCATCAGTGATTGTACAGTAAAGCCTGTAGGTTTGCTGACAAATTGCAAAATTTGTTAACATCAGTTGTTTAAATTATTTCTCCAAAACAGCTAAGCATGTGGCTAGGGTCTTTTGCAAGATATGGATTTCTTTTGGGGGTATCAAGAAGAAAGGGAAGAGACAAAGTGACAAGCAAAATTATTTCTATCATTTTGGTATGTTTATGTTTGTTTGCAGGCTTGCTGGAAGTGCAAAAGGTTCTCTCAATGTCTTAAACACAAGCTTGTCTTTAGTAAACAAGCTATAGTATTGTGGGCAGCAATGTGGTCCAAAATCCTGTATATTACTGTAAACATCTGTGTAGATCTTTGTGGAAGCAGGTACATTTCTTTGGAGTTTCCTTCAACTGTTTCATATGCATTAAATGCATCATGTATCTTCATGAAAAACATCATGTCCCTGAATTATTTACATCTATTTCCTAGTGAGGAAATTGGGCTTTCTTTTCTAACTATAGGCAGTAGCTTTCTGGTAGCATGCTGTTTAATCCAATAAAGCATCTAGGTGCATTCTATCTGGAATACCTCATACCTGAACACTGAGTAAATGACAAATTAATGTGGCCCATTGAATTGGTCTTGTTCTTACAAAACAAACAGGAGCCCCTATGATAGATAATTATTCCTCCATTCTGCTTCCATCTTAGAAACTTTTAAAAATGTCCTGCAAGATTTTCCAAGAGAGAGCTTCCTTATTCATGGATATGCACTTCTTCAATAATGAACTTCCCTGTGGAGTCCAGATACTTATACTTCAAAGTACTTGATTTCAAAGCTGGATCAAGCAGCAGAAAAAAACATTTTATAATTGGCTAAGAAAGGAAGTCCATCCATCTTTTTAAAATGCCTTAAAAATATTTATTTACCATATTTAAATTTTTTTTGTATGTGAATAATCAAAATGTGTATTAATTTATTTCTTTTTTATAGATATTTCACTTTATGGTTACTTCCATTCTTATCCTTTTTCATTCTGGCTTTTGAAAACCCAGCAACAAATGGGTAGAGATTTTCCTTTTCATTTAGTCTGTAGCCTCCAGTTCAAGGTATTAGCAAATGTTGTTCAAATGTTTTCAGGTATGGTAAATTTGACTGAAATTTATCCCTAAAGAATAATTTATTTAATGGACTAAAAGCTGGGGGCAACATACTGTTTTTTTTCCTCTGGTGTATGAATTTTGTTTAATTGTTTTGTTTGATCTCCTACATATTGAAAACTCAAATCCAGAGATCTGGGGAATCCTTTGACTTATTTGTAACAAATGAAGCTGAATTTCAGTCTTCTATAACAGTATCTCTCTTAGAGCCACGGGACATACTATCTTAATAGGTAAGACAATAAAAATATAGAGTTCTAGCTGCTTTATTTTCTCTGATTCTAAACACAAACTAAACTTTATGGCCTTGATGCTATATTTGCCTAACTTTCAGCAAACACATGATATTGCAGAATTGTTGCGTGTGTTGGTAGTGAAATACAAATCTAGATAACAAGGGACGTATGGTGGTCTGTGTGGGTACACAGTTCAGTTCTCACCAGGACCACCGGGGCCTTCATGGGAGAGGAGCTATATAGAAAAATCTTAGCATGTGATTGTTTTGTCCAGACTCACTCTCTGTACGTATGCTTGTAGCAGGTTCATGAATTCGAAATGCAGCATAAACATGATAAAACAGCCATTAGCTGCTAGGAGCTGCCAGCATTGTTTATTCAGAATTTCTGGCCGTCCAGCTTCAGATGACCCAGCATTATCACATTCTGGAATTAGTAGCATTGGTTTTCTAATTTGCCTGAGCTGGGTCTGAGTTTTCACATCATGTAGTTTGCACAATAATACTACTTATAGATATTTCATTTTTCTACAGAAATTAATTGCCTGTACCACAATGATTTATAGTCAGACTGAACATGATTATTAATTTTCCTGATGATTGTACCAGTGGGTGGCAACAAATCTACTCCTGATAGGACCAGCTTTGAAATGCTGTGAAAACTAAAATGTCCATAAGGTAATAACAACTAATTTTTACCTTAATCAACTAACACTTTAAAAGAATTTAATATAGGGCACTTGTGCCTTGTGGGGAAACTTGTTTGAAACCTACTGTAAGGTGCTGAGTTATTTATGAGAATAATTATACATTTGTTACTTGAGTTTGTACTGGGAAATCAGGCTCTGAAATTAGACCAAAATACCATTAAAAATGAAGTCGGTGTTGTATATGTTAGAAACTCCAGTGCTGAAGTAAATAGTATTTAACAGAGAAAAGAACAGCAGTTATCAGGAAATCTTTAGCAGAGAAAGAACAGTGGTTATTAGGGAATATTAAAGCTTGACAAACTCAGCTCATATTTTCAGGCTTGTTTCTGCTTAGTGATGCCTTTGAGCTAGAGTAAGATCACTGCAGTGCTTCTCTCAGCTCCCTGATGATAGGGAGAAAGTGTGCACACAGTTTTTCCTCTGGACTGGTATCTTTCTGCATGGTGTGGGCTGCCTTCCCTTTCCACAGTGGTTCTTAGCTTTGCTGAGCTGTAGCATTGGACAGACCTTTAGCCCATCTCCCTGACAGCAGATTTGCTGGTTTGCGCTCTGACTTTGGCTAAGTCACTTCATGTTTCTGGGCCTGAGTGTCCTTATCTGGGTAGTGTTACCTCTTCCCCTGGTTCAGCACTTTGATGTAAGGATGAAAACTGCTGCCTAAGAGACAAGTGGTGACAGGACGGATGACAGAGTTGTGAATTTTGCTTGTAGAAATTCATGCACATTTTTCACGTGGGCTGTTTTTCTCTTCCATTTTTGGACAAATAATCTGTGCAAAACACCATCCAGCCTGTAGGGGTTTGCAGGGCCTTGCAGTTGGAGTGCTGTCTACACATCACTTGCATAGTGTTTGAAAATTTACCTATTGTTCCTCTTATGAAATGCAGGCGTACAGAGCTTAGCTGAGCTTTGGCTTCAGCTTCTCTCTGGGAGAGCTTGAAGAATCACAGGGCATATATGACACAGTGTGATCAAATGCCAGAAATATTTTGTTCTTTTTTTCTTCCCGTGATTAGTGGCATTATGCAGTTATGCAAATAATCTGTTATTTATATCGAGACACATTATGCAGTTATGCAAATATTCCATAAATAATTAATATTTCTCACAGTTATTTGGGGGGAAATATTCCCCCAAAGCATGTAACATCAGCTGTTTAATATGCCGTGTGTATAGTACACACTTCTAGTTGTGTCATACCTCAGGTACCCAGCTCAGTGAGGTTCCTAAACTCCAGTGCACAGGCCAGTAGCAGCCTTCAGATTCCAGCAGGGCCATGATCAGTATAGACTGTTGTACTAGTTTAGCTCCTCGTCTGCCTTCTTTCCATCTGCTTTGTTTTGATGTAAGCCATGTCAGAAGGCACTGCAATCCTGATGGTTGCTGAAGAGCACCAGGTAGGTGGTGAGCTCAAAGAGAATTATTTGTACTAACTGCTTCTAAACACATTGCTGAGCTGCAGTTCAGAGCACAGCACAGGACTCTGGGAGCTAAACTGCCCATGTATAGGAGAAATCTGGGTGCTTTCAGAGCACCTAAGTTACAAGCCTGGGTCTTAGAAGGGTGGAAAACATCCAGTATCTTTTTCTTCTGCACTAGGCTTATAAACCTAACTGAACTGGGTGACAGGAAGCTACTGAGTCATCTTTAGTCCCACAGTGATATTATGGGGACATACAGAGGAGGTTTTGAGAGATTTAGTTGACAGTGTTCTGCCTTAGAAGCTTCTGGTATGGATCATTCAGGTGATCGAGTATTTGCTTGATTTTAACTGAACCAAAATGCTGCTATCAAAGCCCAGAGGAAATCACAGATTAAATGATAAAATGTCTACTGCGTAAAATAAATAAGAGAGAAGAGAAGAGAAGAGAAGAGAAGAGAAGAGAAGAGAAGAGAAGAGAAGAGAAGAGAAGAGAAGAGAAGAGAAGAGAAGAGAAGAGAAGAGTCGAGTCCTCACTGATAATTTTGTTTGGTTTTATACTTTCAAAACCATTTTGAAAATGGTTACACAATGACAGAAAATCCCACCAGTTTTTAAAATTCAATTCTTCCCTTTAGAACCTGGAATATATAAGCAAGTAACAGAGAGAAAGCAAGTACTGAAGTAGGAAGAGTACAAAAAGGGAAAAGGAAGTAGTGATGAGATAAATAAAGAGAACACTACACAAAGGAAAAGAAATGGGAGAATGGCAGATAGAAAGGAATCTGTGTGAGAATGTGAGGGAAAGAAGAATAATAAGAGAAGCAGAGCAAAATAAAGAGCCTAGAATAAAAACATATTTTGACATGACAAGTCAAGGAGAAGACTACAGTAAAGGATGGAAAAAGTATGGTCAGCAAAATAAATGAGCAGTAACCACTGTTTTGAAACAAGGGAATAATTGTGACTGGAAAACACCTGAAGAATGGAACACAATGCCAAAACAGCTGGGGAGAAAGAAACTGAACGACAAAGAGAGTGGAAAATGCAATATAGATGTGTTTTATGATGCATAAGATTGTGTTTAGATTTAGCATGATTTCAGTGTTCATGAATATGCCATTTTTTTGTGTAGATTAGTATTGCCCAAAGTTCTGTGTTGCCCATATCACTCTTTGGCTGTATTGCCATTAAAAGCAGAACTGATTTCTCGGCTTAGTCAAAGTCAATGAAAGCTTTACCATTTATGGTAAATTTATGCATCTATCCAGCAGTCTTCTTCCTCTTATTCCTCCTCCTTCACCCACTCCTTCATACTTGAGTACTGTAGTAGATGAATAGGCACCATAAAGAGTCAGACTCAGACAAGTTTCACATAAAATCCAGCTTCCTGGTGTTCACAAAAGGTTATCTATTCTGACTCTGCCTATCTCCTGCTATCTAATGCAGAGTGAACACTGTTTACATTTCTCATATATTTTGTAATCTGCATAAGTCACAGTACAGATTAATAGCCCAACAAAAGTTTGACCTTCCATTCATTTTGTGTTACACCCTCTGTCTGAGGGGACACTTTGTATTTAATGGAGCCAAAATTCGTTTTCCATCATTTACCAGTGAGAAAAGCATAATCTGCATTCATCCCACTTTAGTAGCTGGCTTCCCATATATCTCTTCTATAGATTAAGAGCAAAGATGGTATGGACCCCTGAGTTTGGCCCAGACTCCTCATAAAATTCTATGGGATACATGCAGTTGAGAAATTCTTGACTGGCTTACATTTCTGACAGAAGTCCACATGCAATTCACATGTTATGGTAAATAAAAATTAAAACAGACAGATTTTCTTAACTTTGAATTTTGGGGTGGATTTAAAACTCAAAGTAATGCCACAGATGTATGAAGGGGAAGAAGTCCATGTGACCAGTAGAATGCAGTATTTATTGCATTTTAATTGCACCCTATCCCGACCACAGCTCTGCCACCAGAAGGAGGAGGAGGTAAAGTGTAAACTTTATGCTCTGCTTTGATTTGTGCTTTCAAGTTGGTTTCATATAGGCAGGTCAACACTTGTCTGAGTGCCCCCACACAGACAGGGGCCACTGGTCACAGGGCACACGAGTCACAGCTTTAAGTTCCCTCAACACCCGTCCTTTGGGGAAGATGCCCACAGCTGCAGCAGCCTGGCTTTACACTCTGTGAAGGAAGTGCCTGTGGACTTGTTAAACAACTTCCACCACCTCAGAGGCCAGGAATGTTGTGAGAAGATGGGGAACACCAAGCACATATTTCCTGCAGTGTAGGATGCTGATAGCCCAGCCTGAAGCTATCCAATTGGTCTTTAATTACAACTCTAGTATTTCTTGCCATGTAAATAATAGCCAATATCTTGAGGAGAAGGGATTATGAGAAGAAGCAAATTATTGAGTGTGGGTGATGGGAGGTTGATGAATATTAAGTATAGCAGGGACTGCTAAGCACAGCTGCAGGCATTGAAAACATGTTCTCTCCTAGCTGGGCTTGTAAAATATAAAGGAGTCATCAGTATGCACCACTGTGGCAAAAGTCCTAATGTCTTGTAGCCAAACATGCCTCTAATGTCCACCAGAGTCCTTGGGACATTTAAAGCAGGCTTGTGTCCTGGTCTGAAAAGCCCAAGACAAAGTGGGGTGGGACAGAAAGACTTTGCAGATGTTCTGGCAAGATGATGTCTGGCTTTTCCAGAGAACGGGAAGAGTGCTCAGTCCTTAAGATCTGTCTGTGATCAAGAAGAAAGGTTCTCCCTAAGGAGGACCAGATCTTGGCTGCTGGCTGGAGCACGTGTTGCCTGTCTTGGAGCTAGCTCATTTGGTCTGAAAGTGGAGGGATTTCCCTGAAGTTCATGGAAGCTATACCAGTCTTTTATTAAGTGAACCAGGGTTTTCTAAGCTTGTACTTGTTGATTTGTTATCTTTGTTATCACTAAGAATTAAATTTTCGACAATTGAAGTTTGTCAGTTTGGTTTTGGTCACTTGTAGTTGAGCTTTTGTTTGGTTTGGCTTTTTATGCTGTGGTAGGAAGGGTTGATTGTAATGCTGGTGAATTTTGTAATTATTTTAGGAATAAAAGTCATACAAAGTATTTACTGATTTAGCATCATAGGAGAAAGAAAAATTGTGCTGGGGAAGAGCTGAATTTATCTGGAAGTTCTCTGCTATGTTTTGTGCTCATTTCCCTTTTCCTTGTACTCTTTGTTGCAAATCTGATTTCTAGAACAGCAGAGATTTCTTTGAAATGAAAATATTTAAAGGAATCCACTAACCATTGTCCTTGTTAGTTGGAAATGAATGCTTATTGATCAGAAATATTGATCTAGCACTTTAGATTAAAACAATACTTTTGGTAGTGCAGTCAAAAGAGTTTAAAGACTAAAGTAAAAATGTAACTTCCACTGGCTACCAAGTGATCAATCGTAACTGATACCACTGCTGTGGAACATAAGTTTACTGTGACATCTCTTATCTGCACTGAGGAGCTTGCCCTCATTGCTTTGTGCCTTATGTATAAATGATTGATGTCAGCTTTAATATTTTTTAGAAACAACTTTCATTGTCTCCCGTGCATTTGCAGTGCTGAAAATTACTTATATTAAAGAATTGCTCAACCAGAATGTAGTCATTAAAATAAGAACAGTCTTCAATAGCTCCAGCCTATATCTGCTATCACATTCATATAGCACAGGTCAGAAATAAACAGCCTTAAGTGGATGTAATAAGCCAAATTTTCTCCTCAGTTCCACCTTTATGCTCTCACTCACTTCAGCAGAGGTAGGTAGGTGTGACCAGCCACTGAACCTGCGTCATATCCCTTCTACCAGATAAAATACTTACTAGTGGAAAAAAAGGTCAGAAACATTATAAACAAACTCTGAAATATGATGAAGATTGGACACAACACTTCTACTGTTAGTATTACAGGAAAAGAAAAAAAAAAGCATCATCTGGATAACATAAGGAGCCTGGGAGCCTGTTGCCTATCAGAATTTATTGGGGACTTGATGCAAAAGTAGACAAATGAGGTTGTTAAGTGACGCTTTAACTGGAGGCCATAAGAGTTTGTGCAGCTGTGTGTCATGCCTGCCTCTAAAAGGCAATGTGAAATACTCTGAACTAAAAAATCCTTGTGCCTGGCTTTCAAAGCAGCCGTCCTGTGGCTGTTAAGAAAAAAATATGTGCCTGCTGGGACTGATAATAGCTGATCATCATCACCTATCCCACTGCAATGCTTCTCAGTACACTTTATTTTTTGAGCAAACAGAGCATGTATATTTTGCTTTTGCATGAGGCTAGATTATAAGCAATACTACGCTTACATAATAGTGTAGCAATTCTTTAACTGCATTTGTGTCTGCTAACTCACAATCAATGGCCAATATCAGTAGGTTGTATAGAAAAATACAAATATTGAATGAATTCATTCACGTGCTTTTCATTGTAAGTTAAATTATATTTCAATATTGGTGTGTCTTGCTAAGACCAGTAATAGAGACAGAGACTCAATGTTTCTGTTTAGCCATGACAAATTAGGAGGGAATTGAATTCAGCACATGATGAGAACTTCAGTATTTTCTCTGGAAAGAAAGTGGGTTTGTATGTGAGTCTTGAGGCCCAAAGAACCCCAGGGCAAAATTAACTTAAAAATGGAAACTGTTGTTCATCTTCAAACCCCTAAACCAATGTATTTCTATCCTGCCTCTGTTTCTAAGCAGAAGCCATTCTCATATATTGCTCTGTTATTTTTTGAACTTTGCAGTGGCCGAGAGAAGGCCCACAGAGGGTAGAGCAACAATTCCCAGATCTCTACTAAAGCAAACTGCATTTAGAAAAGTCCTACAACTTGTGACAGTGGAAACAACTCTGAGTTTCCAAGTTATAAACAGGAGAAAATTTAACCCACTGAGTTTTATTCTTCACACCAGTCATTTGCCAGTGGAGTTGTATCATCAGGATATCAATATAAAACCGTGGAGAAGCAAATTATTCAGATTTTGCAATACTTGCAAAGAGGATGTGACTTACCAGTAAATATCTGGTAAAGAATGATCTTTCCAGCTGTTTAGGCAGCACTGCTGAGTCATATATTTCCCATGTCTTGATTTTCATTTTAAGCCACCATTCCAGGCATTAATGTGTTAATTGTCAGGGTTGTATAAATTTTAGTAAAGCCATATTATTTTTGCATGGCAACTATTAAAAATATTTTCCTCTTAATTTCACAAGGGATGCTGAGACTTTCAGAGTTTTTCCCTCTTGCAGAAGGGAATAATTTAGATTTTCTTCCATCCCTGTCAGAAGTTGAACAGACGAACAAAACAGATTCTTCAGAGACAATTTTACACAGAGTTACATCCATCCAATTCAATTATAAATTAAATTGACTAACGAACCATAGCTCATTATGGGAATCAATTACTCAGAACTGTCTTTGGACCAAAAATGTGGAAAATAAAAAATAATGGTCATACTTCAATATACCAGATTGTCAGTGTTTGAAAGCTCTGTTTTTCTCTAGCTTGGCATAGACCATCGCCAAAAAGAACTGATAATCATTTGTTTTACTGCTTGTAGAGATGTTCCTGCTTTATAAAGACTGGTTAATTCTTGAGTTTGATCTCTTTGGGATTAGCACCTCGGGCTTTTTTTGAGTCGACAGGCCAACCCTGAAGTAATGTCATCACATGGGGATCTTTCAGATCAACTTATGCAAATGTGTTATTAAAAGAAGCCACATTTTAGCCTCTGGTGCAATCCAAACAATAGTAGTGGAAAATACTGTGAGGTAGCATTGGAGGCATTTTCTTAATAAAATCATTCTTGTGACATAGTCGTAGTTGGCACACCCCTCTGGAGTGTTTTTAGCTGAAATGTGTAGTAAAAGGAAATGTAATAAGAGAAATGAATCCTGTTAGTTTAAGAGTGGTTTGAAATGATGATGAAGGATTATTTAAAGCCCCTGAAGAAAGCCCTTAGAACAGAGGTACAGAGCATCCAGAATAGCTGTTTAGTATAGCTGATAGTATCATTTGGATAAAATATGTGGGCCCGAGCAGTGTCAAGGGCATCCACACAAGTGCATGGTGGGTCACTGCACCAGCACTCCTCCAAAGTATCAGCCTGCTGGGAAGCAAGGAGAGCAGAGCTCCTTGGAGGCTTTGCCACTTCTTCTGCCATAGCTTCCCGTTGGCTGGTATGTGGAGAAATGCAAGTCAAGTCACTTTTTACAGTTTATGTGTCAAGCCCCGAGTTGCTGAAATCCCTAACAATTAAGCATTTTCCTGATATAACTCGATGTGTATAATTCAGCAGGATTGAACCAAAGTTTTTCACCGGTGTTTAACTGTTATGAAATTTTGCAAATTAGATAATCCTAATCTCTATGAAGTATGCTTCATTGCTTGGTTATTTTAAAAACATTTCCAACCAGCATGTAATATCAAATCTTGTTGCATCTTCTCCCTTCCCTCCCGCAGGCAGGGCAGGAGGGCTGCCTCTCTCATTTGGGCTGGCTGTGCTCTCTCAGAAGCAGTTTTCATGAATGGCAGCGGGTGTGACGGAAGGCAGGCTGCAAGTCAGGCAGCCCATCTTACCCTGAGTTTGCTTTAGACCAAACAGTTCAAAATGAGGATTATTTCGGAAGTATAATAGTTAGGTTGATGACCTGTGCCTTCCTTGCCATTTCTTATAATCTGTCAGAATTTTTAAAGCATCTTTCTAATACGCATCAAACATTGAATATTATTGAGTTGCAGAAATATTTTAGGGACATATTAGGGACGTGCTCACTAGAATACCAGCATTATCAGATGGCCAAGACTTTCCCCCCAGTAATTTCTTTTTCCAGCCCTTCCCTTTCTGCACTGATCGGCAGAGCTTTAAGCTGAAATGAGATGGGCATTGCAGCCCGACCGTTACTTAGCGAAGTCTGCCACCGGTTTAATTTGAACCAATTAGAAGAGACGATCTTCCTCAGTTCAGACCTATATTAAAAGATATCACATTCAAAGGCTGGACGTGCAGGCCATTAATTAGGGGTGTCCGGCGAAGCGCTGCCCTCAGCTGTCGCCGGGCCATGGCAGGTGCCCCGGCCCACCTGTTGCAGGCAGAGGAGCTCAGTGGTGGCGGTGGCGGCTTCTGCACGAGGCCTCTGACTGGCCTGTGGGGAATTTGCACTAATTAGAATTAGTTGTCCCTCCGCAGCCCGGCCCCTGACACAAATTGCATTCTGCAGCTTTTTGTTCCACTTGAGTTCACAGACAAAATAGCCTGTGCCATGTTTGAAATGAAGCAAGGCAATATGAAAGGGTTTTATGTAATTGCTTAATATACTTTAACATTTTAACTAATATCTTTGGTGTTAGTTTCTGGAAGGGAAATGTGTTTGCTTTCTTCTTCTTTTTCTTAATAATTATTTATGATCGCGCTGTGCGTAATTTTAATACAGGCTTGTTCAGGTGTCATTAAATCATTGTTGGGCTTGACTGCATGTGTAAGGAAACAGTGACCTTTAAAGATGATAGTTTTTAGCAGAAGCCATGGTAATGGAGAGCTGCAGAATTACACACGGCACTGTCAAGAAAAAAAAGACCTTTCACACTTACCAAGAGAATAACTTTATTGAATCATATGACCAATAAAGAAAAATTGTTTTAAAAAATGTGAAAAGGGCAAGTAAAGGAGGTAAAGGGAACAGTCTGTTGATGAAAATATGGAGACAGATAGGTTGACTGCAAAAGCTGGAAAGTTTCTCTCATAAGGCACTGGTGGAAATGAGAAATCCTCCTTGTGACAGAGCGTGATTGCATTGGAGCAGCTCAGCTGCCTGGTGGAATATCTGGCACCCCAGAGTCAGTGGTGGCACCTCAAGGCACCTGCCTGCAGAGGTGATGCCTCTCATCAAACACTGTGCCCGACTGAGACTGGAACTGGGACTGGAATGAAAAGGGTGATTAAGTATCCCTGCAGCAATTCGAATGAAGTCCCAAGAACTTCTCCAGAGAGGTAGAAAATCACAGGCACTCTAAACCACTCTTGATTGTTGCTGGATGATGAACCAGGCATCCACATCTGCCAGCCCTGGTGATGGTAGAACATGCAGGTCAGACTACCACGGAGTCTCTATCTAGTTACTGTTGGTATTTAGGTTTTGGAAGTGCAATCAAGGCCTGTAATATTCTGTTTGATGTCGGAGAAAAAAAGGAAGAGTAAAGCAAAAATGCCAATGAGTTTGCAGAGCTGATAGAATTAGAGCATGTGGAACCCTCACAATTATTGTCTGGTCCAGGTTGCATTCCATATCCCTTCCCTGTACATTGGTATTTTGTGGCTCCTCTATTGGTGGCAATCATGTTTTCTGGATAAAATTCTAAAGGCTTTACAGAAAGGCTTTACAGATGTTGGGGAACTGATGCACATGAGGGTTACTTGTCAGCCTGTTGATGATCCCAAATATTTTACTTGATGGATTTTTTTTAAACTTCTCTTCATGTGTATTTTCCCTGGCAAAAGAATATCCCAAGTCCCAGTGATGATTTTAATCCAAGTAAATGATCAATAATCATTGGTATATAAATATATTAAGGTATGGGGTTTTTGATTGCTAATTGCTGGCTTGATCCTGTTCTAATTAACATCAATGGTAGATTTCTGCTGGCTGTAACAGAAGTAGAGTAACTAAGAAATAGGCCTTTTCCTCTGTCTGTGTTAATGATAGATCACTGAAGTTCTCATTTTTCTCCAAATTTATTCATTATTTGAATTTCATTTTCCATCTAGTATTTATTGGCATTACATTCCACATCCTGTTAATGCATCTAGATTCATTCATTAAGCTCTTGCTTAGTTATGATGGTGGTATTTTGCCAGCCCCATACATTCAAAACCCATGATTGAGAATCACTAAAAATTACAAAACTATTCTAAATCACGGAGTTTTGTAGTAAGTGCGTTTTGGCTCTTATATCTTTGGTGATTGTATACAATGTGTATGCAATCAGCATACACAATGTGCCTGTATGCTGTGGTTTTTTTCAAACTTTACTCTGTGACAAGGGCCAGAAATATAATTCTTTTTGCTAACAGCTAAACTTGTTATCTTGCCATGTGACTCTAGAAGCTCACCAAGTATTACAAGCCAAATCAATACTTCAATAAAAATGATCTCCTTGATCCTTTTTTGGTTAGTTGTATGTCTTATGCTCTGGTCTTTTGGTTTCTAGCTCTGAAATCAAGCAAGTACACCTAGGATAAATAGCTCTACATTTGGACACCACATTCTCTTTCACATGGGTTTGCCTAATTTTGAAATCCAGCTCCTGTAAGTCCATACTGTAAAAATGCTTCCCTGGGATGGCACAGTGATGAACTTTCTATTTCATTTTTGAAGATCTGCTCTACTGTTATTTTAAACCAGGGAGAAAAGCTCTCTTTTAAGAAAGAATATATTTCTCTGTTTACTAATCCTTGTCCCATGGATATTACTGTATTGTCAATGTGTAAAAATAGATATGGTATTTGGAATTTTATGCCACTTCAGCCTGCCACCCCTTTGTAATCTCTTGTCAAGGAGATTAGACTGGAGTAGATGTCTGTGTACTGAGTAAATTACTTTTGCTACAAGCAAACCAGGAGGTTAACTGAATGCTCAGTGTTGGCACCAACTGCTGACCACGTTAGTCATTGCCACTCAGAAAACACAACTGTGTTACTCCACTACAGCAGTGGTGCCAACTCGGTTAACTCTGTCACTGCCATTCCACAAAGGAGATGTATTGGATAACAACTTCTAGTGGTCCCGGTTTCCTCACCCATTCTGTCATGGCAAAATATGATCCTGACACCTCAGAAGTTTAGTTGCAAGCAAGAAACAAAGAATTTTACTCTGGAGCAGCAGTCAGACTCTGCAAGTGCAAATCATGAGGCAGTTGCTAATCATGTTAGGCTCAGATGTGGTTCAGCCCCTTTTATTCCTTACTCCCTCCTTTTCCTAGTGGAACATGCAACCCACAGAAAATACAGGCCCATCTTAATGAAAATAATTTTTTGATTAGTGCCACATGTCTTCTTTGCTGTTTGGTAGACCTTGTCCCAACAAGAGAAGCTCAGTTTTTCTTGGACAATGCACTGCACTAAAAGCTCTATCAGTCCTCCCCAGAGGCTGAGCTCTGCTGGGCCAGAAGAAGGAATTGCAGTGCTAAAGCAGCTGGCTCAAAAAGTATTTTAGTTAAGAATAGAAGTTGCTAAATGAAGCACGGAGCAGATGGTCTGATTCCAGCTTTAAAAGCATATGAAGAACTCCCACTTGAATACCTGTGTTTCCAAAGATTTCTGGCCACAACCATCTCTCTTTTCTGTGTCACCTATTTGGGATATGGTAAAATTAAAAGCAGTTCTGAGTCTCAGAGTGTCACCAGTATATTTGTGCTGCCTCTGTGTATTCTCCCTCTCCTCATCACACAGTTGAGAGAGAAAGGGAATAATTTTCAATGGGCAAAACAAATTGTAGAGTTTCATGGGTCACATTTTAGTCCATTTGTCCCCCATTGGCTACCTCTGGGTAGCCATTCAGGTTTTCTACTATAAACCATTCATTTTCCTTCTCCTCCTCTTCTTCTTTTCCTCCCTATTCTTCTTCCCTTTCTTTTCCCCCCGCATCTTATAATGTCATCGAGTCATCCAAAGAAACTGACACAGGAGAGGAAAGAAAAAAGAATTTTGAATTTAGTCAAATACAGTTTTTGTTAGCTGCAGTAGAGCCAATCTGTGTGTGACCTTGATAGCCTGGTTTGCAAGTAGCTTCTCATTTTTTTTAATGGAAAGTTGTCTGTTACAAAACATACTGCTAAAAGAAGACTAAAATAATTTGTCAAAATTGTATGAATTTGTAATTCATAATAGGCAACAGCAATTTAAGGAAATAGTTTTCCAGTACTGACACTGCTGTCAAAATAAATGTGAGGAGGATAATTATAGTAATTAACAAAATAGTTAATTACACTTTGTCATAAGATAAGGTTGTTTGATTCCTGATTAGGAGTAGATCAATAACCAAATATCTCTCTGTACATATCTGATTATTACTACAGGGCTAAAGTCATGTATCAATTTTCCAAATTGTGCAAAGCAATGGGAAAATATTATCTCGGCAGCCAGCTTTCTGCAAGTCACATCCTTGAATGTGCATCTTCACCCACATGGCTCTGAGGTCTTACATTGTATTCTGCTCTACAGGACTCGGCATACTGCTGCATCTCAGATACCTTTGAGGAGGACCAGGGATGTTAAAAAGCATGAACATTCTTAATGGAAAGTAATACTCTCAGAGAATGGGAAACTGCAGCAAACCTGGGCAGCTCAGACCTCTGTAACATAGAGGGACAAATGTCCCTGTATGAAGGGGTGACTACAAATGAGATTCAGATAAGTGCGAGATGATAAGGTATCAACCACACTTTTATAAGTGGTCATGAAAGTCTGTATTCTTTGGGGATTTTTACCCCAGAAAAACATGTATATGTGTTTTTCTTCTTCATCCTCTGCAATATATGCCTGAAAAGAAGTTTCCAACACTGGGAAAGCATCCCAGGAAAAATCTGCATACACAAAGAAATTTCTTTTTGCAACTTCTATACCACCATTCAGAAATACAGCTCATATTCAGGCAACGGGTGTACTTTCTTATCTTTTGCAGGCCAAAAAGGCTAAAAGTAAAGATGAAAGGGAAATGTTGCGACTGTGTTAGGTGACAAGAGGTTGATGTAATCTGGTGCTTTGCAAACCGTCTCCACCCTCTTCTATCAGCCTGTCCTCTGCATTCCACAGTTCCTGACAAGAAGAGGCAGTTAGTCTTTTTCCTTGATTTTATCAGTGATCATAAAGAACACGATCTAGCAAATCATGTAATCTTTTGTAGAGGAATCAACTCTCTTAGCCAAATAATTCTGCCTTTTCCATGTCTCAGTAGAAAATAGATTGGAGAAATACAATTTCTCAAGGGCAAAATGCAGACTTCTGAAAGCACCTCAGTGACTCTGGGATCTGGATTCCTTTGAAAACAAAAGATATTTATGCTCCTAATACTCTTACATTTGAGATTTGAAATTTCTAAGTCATATTAGTGCTTTTGAAATGGATACTGCCATAAGCCAAATTCTACTGATGCAACCCATACAGACTCTTTGCCTGATTAAAGATTGGTTCCAGTAAATTGAATTTTAAACGTGTCATTTTTACATTTGCTGACATTCTTGGGTCCGCTACTGGTTGTATGTCATTGGTGCTCTGGGCAACTGCCAGGAAACAGCCTGTAAATTGCACAGGACAGCTGGGGGACAGTGGTGACCCTCACCATTCCTCACTCCGCCCAAGCCCAGTGGCTAATTTAGTGCAGCGCTGGAGGTGTGATTGTAGCACAACCAGAAGCCAATGTATGGCATGATGAACCTGAGGAGGCCAAAAGCATAGTCACACAGTCTGTGCAAAGCACCTCAGCTATGTGGTACGGTACAAGAACTGCTAGGTTCACTACAGTTTTGATGGAGAAGGAGGCAGTTATTCCTCTTGTCCCCTCTTTAGGCATAGTCCATCCTCAATGCATTCTACTTCCTGAAAGCACAGTTCTCTCAGAGGCCATGATCCTAAGTGTGATCTGATCTGAGGCTTCAGTCAAGTCACCGAACCAGCGGGCAGCTGTCAGAAGGGGTGTTTCCTCCCACCCCCCTCCCGTGGGTGCTGCAGCTCCCGTGGCTGCACAGCTGAGACACACATCCTGCTGGAGACCGCTGTAGCCTGAAGGAAAGATTTCACTCCAGCCCAGGTCAGTTCCCTGGTCAGGCCAAAGCATGGTAAGACGAGCACTCGGGCCAGCGTCACTGGGACAGGGAGGTGGGGAGGTGGGGACATACAGCCAGGGTCTTGGGGGAGGACAGGACTGCCTCACTTTGTACTGATTGATGGTCTCTCCCCAGCCAAGCTGCACTCTCTTTCAACACTCCAAGGGCTGATATTTTCATACTTTCCCAAACCTGAATTTTTGGGAAAAGCCACTGTCAACAAAAATTTTTTGCTAATTTAATGCAGACGGATCATATAGGTAAAGAAACATTGTGGGCGGAAACAGATATTGGGGATAAGAGGAACAAAAAATATGTTTATATAAGCAAGATTTATGTGTGCCTGTATAGTCCCTAGTCAATTTAAATGTTTTCTTTTGAAATAAGTAGCAGAAACACTGAGTTAAGTGTGAAGTTTGACATTGACTTCAGTGGGAGATGCATCTCAGCAACTGATCCTGTAGAACAATAGGCAGTAGTCAAAGTCGAGATTCTTTTAATGCAGTTCTGCAGCCACAGAATTACTGCATAATCCACCAATTCCTATAGAATGGCAGGATAAGGAGGCTTTTATTTTGCGTTAAGTAAAATTTAGTTTGTGATCTGCCTGATTCTCACAGATACACTTCAAAACCAAAAAACTTTTCTAAATAAGTAAACAGTGTACAAGAACAATACACATTTGTGGAGCATTAATCCTGAAGTCTAATAACGGCAATGTGGAGCCACTCAGTGGGGACTATAGTTTGGCAGTATGCTTAACCTTCATTATCAGACATTTTCAGCTGTAGATGTCAGGGTAAGAAGACAAAGGGTGACAGATGCTTGTTGTCAGAGTTTGCTGGTTTTCAGATGCCTTCCATTGTTCCCGACATCAGGGAAGGAAGTTGTGTCCGTTCTCCATCCTAGAATTCTCAACTGTGTCTCATGCTGTTTTGAGTTTCCAAAAACCCAGCACATTTCCAGCAAGATCTCCCTGGCTTGTCCAATGTAGGTATGATAAATTGAAAAGGTTTTTTTTGTAAAAAAAGTGACAAGTTTCTAACTGGGGATGTCATGTGGTCATCCCAAAGCATGAACCTCACAAAGCAGGAAGTCTGCCACTGCCTTTAGGCCCAGCAGAGCATACGGGGCCGTATTAACAGCACTGTGATGCTGTTGCAGCATGCAGCAGGGCTTAAATGGTAAACAGAGAACAAGGAGAACTTCCTTTCCCCTTCTGTCCTCTCCCCAGATGTATGGTGTTAGGTTACTTAATTAATTTTAACAAGGGAATGACATTCCCCCTCCATTTGTGCCTTGTCTTGAAAGGATGCAATGTACAAATATCAGTTTCAGCACATGATCCCCCACCAAAAAGAATGCTGGGCCAGGTCCTGCCAAAATGACTAGCAAAATCTCTTCTCTAAAAAAAACCTGGATTTAGTCTTCAGAAAAAAAAAAGTTCTCTTTCCTGAGAATTCTAATTAATCTATGAGGTACTCAATGTCTGCAAAGTTGTTCTTAGAAACTGAGATCTGGGCACCTTTGCTCGGAGGTGCTATTTATATCTTTGTATGCCTCTGCATGCAATAAAAGCCAGCATAAAATCATATAATTAGAGCAGCTTCTAATTGGAATGACAGGAATTAGGAGATGTGGATAACAGCCAAAGTAAAAACACATAGGGACAAAAGCAAAGTGTTCTGTGGAACACCACAAAAAGAATGCAAGTGCTGGAGTAAACTCTTATGCTGAAGTGGCTGCTTAAAACGGATGGCTAAACAAAGGACAATTGAGGTGGGTAAATGAAAGGAGACCTTGCAAGCTACAACACACCAAAATAAAAAATCCTCTTCAAACTGTACTGCCTTTCAGGGAGGGTGAGGGGGCTGATAAGTTTATTTACACTTTTAAAAAGCACTGCCAATCCTAATTTATCAGTTACTGTCTTGTGACAATTTATTCATTGTTCACTGTTAGAAGCTAGAAGTTACATAGGAAGCATGATTGGTGATAGCTTCTCTATTTCAATATGGTATAATAGAGATAACAGAGTGCCCAAAAGCTCTACAGCCGCCTTTTTGTCTGCTTTGTCTCTTTTCATTACTCTATCAGAATCTTCATTTAATATAATCCAAAAAAGCAAGGTAATTGCTTCACTTATCAGTTATCATCGCACTCGCATACTTATCATGTCAAAATTATTTATGTGGATGGCCAGGTTGATCTTGCTGCATTTAGAAGCTTAAAATTTGAATAACTGTTCTGCCAGTTAGGTTATCAAAATTGCAGCATAAACAATGAGTTTCTTCGTTCTGTACCTTCGAGGGAGAATAGGAAGCATCTCATTGCAGGACTAGTTTACCCGTGGCTGAGCACCGCTCCAGGGAGACTTACAGCAATTCTGTAGCCTGGCACTCTGAGTGCTGGGGACAGGCTTCATTTGCTGGATGAACAGTAAATAAAAATGGCATGATATAAATAGAGACAATAGAGAGAGAGACATAAAGGAACATTGTCAAGGTTGTCATAGGTCCCAAATTAAATTAGTAATTTACAGACCTGTGCAATGCTTTCTTAGTTTGTCCCTTCTGTTTGAAACATGTTTCATAGCTCTTTTTTCTATATCATTTTTATTTCCTTATGATTTTGGTAGATGGTAACTCACCTGTTTGAAAACCCCAGAGGCTGAAATAAAACAAAGCATGCAAGATCGGAAAGTCATTTTAACAACTTTTTTTTAATATAAAAGAAATTTCCTTCAGCCAAGTTCTTGAGCACCTCCACAAAGGGTAACAGAGAAAAGCCAAGCTCAAACAGATACAAATAAAACAAAAATAAATGTGCAAACATTTTTTCCAGCATAGGTGGGGAATTCATAGCATAGATGTCTTTTCATCAAACTATTCCAATAACTGTGAACCTCTTCATGATAACCCCTCACAGGCACCTTGCAGATCACTGGACATTTTTACATGATGACTTCTCTGAATTTTTTTTTATTGAAAGTGGGTAAATTGTTATTCATCATTTGATATTCTCCTAATAATGAGCATTCCAGAGGTTTTGCAAAGCTCTTCGGTGAGGGAGCAGAATAAATCCCAAGTGAGCAAGGACACCAGTAACTCACCCTGGAGACTGCAAATTGGCCTGTCACAAGACATTCAAATGAAAGAGGTCCTGAGCGATCCACAGCGTGCAGAGTAGTACCTGTCTGAAAATGAGTTTGCATCTATATACTAAAGAAGTGAGGAGGGGTTTAACATGAGTTTATAAATCCCTTGTATACAGAGAATGGCCAGGTTCAAGGAGTTTTTAATTATTAAATATTTTCTAACCTCTGTGTTTCCAGGCTGGTTTTGCTACTTTGCTTCTTACACAGCAACCATTGTGGCAGGTTTTGCTGCTGGCAATGACCAGCCATGGAGCAGTGAGGAGCGAGAGGGGCAAGCAGCTTTTAGCCCTGCATCAAGCCTTGAATCACTTTCAACTGGCCTCTCAGTCACTGCTTGGGCATTTCTATTCCAGATGTTCTGCTTGTCATATCCCTCAGTTTTTGAGAAACTGGTTGGATCTGTCAAGAATCCATAGGTGTCCCAACACTTGACAAAGCTCCTGACTCACAGACAGAAAAGACAAATACATCTCTTTGCTGTAATTTTTTGGCTGGGTATGAAACAATTCTCTATCATGACTCCCTTTAGCAATAATTACTATAACCTCAGAGACTTAGTAAATCTTGGGTAAAAGTCACAGCAGAGAAAAGAGCAGCTTAAAATACGAATTGTAATTTCTCAATAGGTTGCAATACCAAAATTTATGTGGGGTAAACAGAGATCCTGGGCCTAGGTCAGCGCTCAGAATACTTTTATAGCTTGAATTTTGGGGCTTCGGTGATGTTTTGACCGAGCTCTTTTGTGGTTTTGGACTTCTGTGCATTTTATTTACCATATACCTTTACAGCAGGCTTCACATTCAACACTCATCTTATGTAATGATTACTCATGCAATTAATGGCAAATAGCAGAAAGCAGTGTTTGTGATTTTTTTTTTTCCCAATCTTTGTTCCATGGGGGTCTCTAAAATATATTTTGTGAGTGTATCCAGGCAATCATTATCCATATCACAATATGGGTTTTGTAACTTCACTTCAGTGTATTTGATTCAAACATAACTCCTTCCAGGATAAAGGCTTGTAGCATTACAGATGCAGGGAAGAGAGAGGTCAACAGTTGACAGCTGGTGGTTGGAGATGCACAATCACAATATTCCCCCAGTTATTACAAAAATATTTAACTGAGCAATGATGGAAGAAACTAAAGAACCTAGTAAACATTAAAAGTAAACATAATTGTTGCAAATTTAATTAAATTCTCTGCTGTCTTTGATGTGATGGCTGATCTGTAAGTCTTTCAATTTCTTTGCTTTAATATCAGCATTTCCTCAGTCTAAACCTTTTTGAGACAGTAGCGTTTTATCTCAATTATTGCTTTTTCTCCATCAGTCTTTAAATGTAATCTCATTTGCCTTTATGGATACTGTAACCTTCTGAACAGCTTTTAACCTTTTTAAAAATCGCCTTGACCTGAGGATGCCCAAAGTTTTTTCTTCTTCCTTCTCTGATTTTTTTAAAGCAATATTGAATAATAGATATTGAACAGATGGATGATTTCCTGTCCAGAGACCTGCACATATAGTATCTTAGGGTGCTAGAACAGAATTTTTATTCAAATAATAATAACAAAAATAATAAAATTAAGATACTTCTTTTAGATTTCTGATAGTAAAGAACCTTCAGCTTTGACCTCCATTTCAGTGGCAGCATTGTAGCCTGCGCAGCCACAGTATTAGCTTTATCTTTTCAAAGGGAAAAAAAGCTTTCTTTGTACAGTAGCACATTAGCTTCAAAGAGCACTTACCTCAAGAGTCCAGCTCATCCTTCTGGTAAATTTAAGAAATACTCAGCTTAAGATTGTCGGTTTCAATCATGGGTAACATAGATAACTTTGTGTCTAAATGTCGCAAAGCAAGCTTTATGTCTGCTTTGTCTTTTCTCCCCACCCTTTCAGTTTTATTTTCTCATTTAGTATCTAACAAAGATGCAGGCTAATGGAAGAATGATACATGAGTACAGCTAAGCCTCCTGGAATTTGATTGTAAATGTAAAAGTTGCTATTCACATGATTTGGTAGTTTTGTGTGTCTCAGATAGTGGGGGGTGGGGGGGATGGATATCTTCACGTGCAGTACAACACCTGCAGAGTCAAAGGTGCACTCTCTGCATCACCAGCCTGGCTGAGTAAATTCAGTGTTGCACTAGCCATAGATGTGTCCCTACATCTGCCTGCCCCATGTCAGCTAGTAAGGCTTTACTGCCTTACGTGTGAAACAGGTATTCAGGCTTTCTGAACCAGCTCGAGGTGTGCACACCAAGCAGTAACACTCCAAAAGGCTTTTCTCCAGTGAAACCTGCCAGTCTGTGATACGTCTGCCAGCTCAAAAGTGTAAGGGCTTTCTGGTACTCTCCCTTGAGCTATCATCACAACATGCATCCTCTCTTTCTCTTCACTTCCTATGTACACACATGGTTTGAGCATCAGCACCAAGAAACTTGCTTTCCACTGTGATTACAATTACCTATCCCAAGCAGTGATGCTTAAAATTGAACTTAAATGCTTAAAATTGTTCATGAGAGCAAAAGGCTATACCTGTGAGCACCCTAATGTGTTAAACAACCATGCCAAGCAGCATTATATGTATCTTGCAGCAGCTACTTAAAAAGACCATCTGCCAAAAGAGGTTGCTTTTTTGTTTCAAGTTCTTCTATTTTCAGTTTTAAGGGAAAACAGTGAGTTTAGGAAGTAGATGATTAGGTTCAACTACATCTCCCTAGACTCAGAGAGGAGCATTATTGCACAAAAAAGAGCGTGTTTAGCAGAAGGCAGGGGAAGACTAGTTGCAGTGATCTTTCCCTGGATGAACACATATAGACGTATGTATACCTGAGAATTTACATGGAAATGTCTTTATGCTATTTCACTTGAATTATGATTATCTTGCGTGATATGTATTTTGAGAGCGTAACATTGCAAAAGTAAGCTATAAAAAGGGGATATTTATTCTTCAGATTTAAAATAATTTCCTGTGTTTTTCTGGGTTTTTATCCTATCTAAGTTGTAACCTCATGAGTTCTTTACACTGAGACCAGTATCAGATGAAATATAAATGAAATGGTTTCTATAAATGTTAACCCACTGCAACACTCCATCCCAGAACTAAAGATCTGGCAACTGTTTTAGGTTAAGGTACTGCTCCTCTCCATGTTAGGTAATCCAATGTCATTTAAGTAAAATAAATTGGAACTACTCAAGGAATAAAAAGAGGTGAAAGTGCAGAATCTGGTTTGGATAAAAGTTTAATTCTTCTGTTCCAAGTGACACAGCCCTTACAGGAAGCAGAGCAAACTCAGACAGGAGTGGCCAAGTAATGAAGATGGATGCATCTTGTTATCAGCAAGCCATTTACTAGGGCTTGATGTAACCTTAAACATTGCAGATAGCTCAATGGCACTTGCCACTAAGCCTCTAATTAATGAATAGCAGGCCCAAAATTAACAGTGTGCATTTACAGATGAATTCTGGGCACTCATTAAACGATGTTCAAATATCAAACAGTAACTATTAGGTTTATTCCTTCTGGATTACTGTATACAGCATTTGTTTGCTGGGAGTTTTCACAGGAGAGTTTGTGTGCTCAACTACTGTGAGCCCAGGTGCACTTCAGGAAAGGGTATAGTTCACTCGAGGAGGGCAAGACAGAGTACTTGTAAACCAGGCGTTGTAACACCTGTGTAGCAATTTAAGCAGGATTAGAATGATCCTCTATTCAGCATTAACTGCAGTGAGAAAAAGGGCTTGATTGCTTGGAGCAGTTCTCAGAGCTCAATTTTATGTCACCCTCCTTTGCAGTATCCATGCTGCTGCCTTCCAAGGCGATCCAGAACAGGATACAGGAGGGTTCAATAGTGTGTTGTTTACTAAAATACTAGTTCCTCCACAGCTCATGTGATTCCATTGCTCTAGAAGTGGTCCTGCACACAGTGTCCCAGCTCCTCGATCAAGCAGGCAGATAAGGAGCTCAGAATGAAACCTGCCTTTTAAGATGTATATGCCAGTCAAATGGCATTTCAGAGCAGTAATACAGCAAATTATTTAGGTGGTCCTACTATAAATGTTGTGCCTTAGAAGAAACAACAGTGCAGCTATAAGAAATGCATCAGACCATGTTTCCACACCTACTAAGTCATATTGTATCAAATCAGAAGTCTAGATCCCTTCTGTGCCAAACTATAATGCAAGTGAGAGAGAATGAACCTTTCAGAAGTATTGGTATAAACTGCAATCGAGGGCAAACAGGCAGAGCTGGTTTAAATGAAGCAAAGTCAGAATTGAATCCAACGTCCCTGAAAAATTACACAGACTAGTCTCTGTAAGTGGAAAGGTAACTATAATTTTCTGGGAACAGATCCTTTCAGACCACTAACATCAATATTCAGAAACATGAGGTTTTCTGCATTATGAGTGTTCTCATTAATGTGCCATCCAGCTACTACCGCATGATAAGTGCAGGGATATTATTATTAAAAAAAAAAAAGAAGGGGAATAGAGAATAAATGGTACTTTTCTGAAAGACATCCTGCAAATCATCTTATCCTAGAACTGTTCTCCATGTCAGAGGAGTTTTAATGCAATACCAGTCTGCTATGATGTAAAATTACTAATGTGATTGGCATTCCTGTTGCATGACATACAGAAGAGAAACATCCGCTCTAAGCAGAGCTCACTTTCAGCTGTGCCTGCAAACATTTGGGGTTTGTGCAGAGGCTGTGTAAGCAGGATCCCATGCACATTCCACATAATCCAGTGCCATGCATCCAGTTCCATTTATGGGCAAAATGAAACACAGGCTCTTCTTTCTATGGATCGCTCCCACATCAGCCTTTACAAAGTTTAATGTGGACAAATTTAGGAATGGAGCACTCCCAGACCTCCATGCAAGCCCTTCAAAGTTTTGTAGGTTTAAAATTT
>VXBQ01010291.1:268784-326669 GCA_013400175.1 Phainopepla nitens | reverse complement strand
TTTTTTTTTTTTTAAATGAAAGATTATTCTGTAGAAAACGTAAGTGGGCTGGGATTTTGTAACTAGGCCTAAATTTTCCTTTGTGATTTGTTGATAGAAGATAGGAAAAGCAACTGTCTCATGCAGCTTTCCCAGCTTCTTTTTGCTGTAAAGAACTAAATGCATACTATTCTGTATATGTGTGAGGTGATGCTGTTATACTGAGAGTTGCTTTCTTTTATCTTTGAACAAAAAATTAATTTGAATGTGAAAACTGTATTATCTCTCATGAAGAGAAAGCTCTTTCTCCCTCTTTTTTTGTCACTTCCTTATAGAATTATCTCTGAAGCTTTCCCTAGCATCCTCTCTCTTTCTCTCTGAAACTATTTTGAAAAAAGGAATCCATAAATCAGCAACAAGTATGCTTAGTTACCAGTAGATAAGGTGACAGCCAGCAACTGTAGGAGCATTCCAGCGCTGTGAAATTCCAGAAAAATTCAGTAAAATATATTTAATAGGATAGGGTTTTTTTAATCATTACTGCTTATTTATAACAGTATGAGCATCTTGTGATCTGAATGTCGTTTGAAAGAAAGGTGTAAATTCACAGTAAAAATGTTAGTACATGTTTTTTAGAATTCTGAATATTCATCTCTCTTATTTCTCCCATACATGCACCACAGTGTTAGTTGGCAGCATTTGAACTATGGTTTTATATTTCTAGAACTGTCCTTACTCCCCTTTTCCAGTCATAAGAGCCAAGAACTGCAGCAGGCTTTGTGGAGGCACACATTAATTTCAGTTTAGTCCTGCAAGCTACATTCCTTTCCAAACAAGTTTTAACCTGACATAATGTTCTTCCTCAAACTTCTCACAAATGAAGATGTGATTCATATAAACTTCCACTCTCCCCAGGCTTTGCCAACTTTTGGTTTTCTTTTGGCAGACTTTGCGGGCACTTCTGATTCTAGACAGAAATTACAAACTCAGCATGTTCCATATGCTGTACCAGAGGCAGCATGGCAGTGTCAGGGGGCTGCAGACCGTGCAAATCCCCTTTCTGAGCAGAATGTGTGCCTCAGAAATCTTGCCATAGGTTGTTTCATGAACAGCAATTGCTCTGTGTAGGAGGGGTGGTGTGAGAGGCTCCCAAAGTTGGCAGTGTTCATCATGGACCAGTAGCTGGAATGGATTTGGGTTTTATTCTGGCCATCAACTGCCTTACACTGCCTGCTGCCGCAATTCCCCTGTGGGACAAGTGGAGTGACTCTGTTCTGTCAGTATCAGACTTTACCTAGTTTTGTTGTAGAAGCATATTTGTTGATTTTGATAATGAGTTTATATTCCTTAATACAATGAGCTATATGAGCTATGTCTTCTACTTAGAACAGTTATTACTACACCTGCCACTTTCCTTAGTAAAGATGAAGGAGTTTAAAGTTATTGTCAGGTTTATTCCTTGTGCTGAGCCAGACTGAGCCATACTTTTTGTTTCAGAGCCTGGTAAGCAGGCTCTCATTAATCCCAAGGGATTAATGCATGATTTTCCGTTGCTTTCCCTTTGAGCTGTCACATATCTCTAAGCAAAAAAAGCTGTCAGATCTCCCGAAAAAAGCATTTATGCCTTTGAATTATAGATTCATTAAGTTTGGAAAAGACCTCTGAGGTCACTGAGTCCAACCATTAACCCAGCACCACCATGTTCACCAGTTTACCATATCCCAAGTACCACATCCACATGTGTTTTGAACACTTCCAGAGATGGTGATTCCATCACTTCCCTGGGAATCCCATTCCAGTGCCTGACCACCCTTTCAGCAGAAAAATAGTTCCTAGTTTCCAATCTAAACTTTCCCTGGTGCAACTTGAGGCCATTTCCTCTGGTCCTCTCACTTGTTGCCTAGCAGGGGAGACTGACCCCCACTTCACTACAGTCCCCTTTCAGGCAGCTGTAGAGAGCAATAAGGTCACCTTTTGGGCCTCCTTTTCTCTAGGCTAAACAACCCCAGCTTCTCAGGCACTCCTCATATGAAGCACTTTCTAGACCCTTCCCCAGCTCCACTGTCCTTCTCTGAACTCGCTCCAGCCCCTCAATGTCTTTCTTGTCATGAGGGCCCCAGAACTGGACACAGCACTCAAGGTGTGGCCCCACCAGTGCTGAGCACAGGGGGACAATCCCTGTCCTGGTCCTGCTGGCCACACCATTGCTGATACAGGCCACAGGGCCATTTGCCTTCTTGGCCACCTGAGCACAGCTGGCTCATGTTCAGATGGGCTGTTGTGACTCAGGTGCAAGACCTGGAATTTTGCCTTGTTGAACTTCTCCTTGTTGAACTTCATACAGTTGGCCTTTATAAACACATGTAAATACCACATATAAATGCCACTAAACAAGATACAAAATGCAGATACCTGGAGGTCAGATGGAGGTATTAAGTGAGGTGCAGCTAATGAACATCTCTGTGAGACTATTTTGCTCCCAAAGTCATAGTGAAGAACCACCCAAAGGCCTAAAAGCTGCTTTATATACTTTCAAGTATAAAGACTTCAATAAATTATGTACAAAACAAGCCAAAAAAGTAATGGAATCCAGAGAAATAAGGGATCCTAAAGCTCTGTAAGACAGGATCACGGGATAAACTGGGGCAGAAAAAGAGAAAATAAATCATGTAAAATAGAAAAGAAGACAAAAGTGAAAGGGCTGAACATCTTACGGACGTTCTTCTGTCCTTGCAAGCAGTATATAATTTACCATAGCAAACCATGTTATCCATTTATCAAACAACCTGTATGGGATATCATGCAGACCATCTGTGAGTCTTTCTAAGGGTGACACAGTGTAAATTGTCTCCAAGAGTCTAGGGAGAGGCACGATGACTCTTACAATGCAGTTGGCAGTCCCCTGGCAGCAGAACCACCCCCACAAACAATTTGTCAGGCTATGCTTAATCCAGTTTAATTCACTTGAACAATGACGTTCAAATGTATGTAGCAAGGAGTCATTTCAGGTCCAGGTTAGCCACTCTGCAGACATCCTCTGTTGGAAATCTGGGCAGAAAATACAGTGTTTGCAGCAATCCACAAAACCATGTGAAGTGTGTAAATTAAGAGTTTAACAGATGTAAAAGAGATTGTCTTGGTAAGTGTTACCTGTTATCATCAGCTGAGGGTACAACCTAACCTGGTTTTTGCAATATTGCAATTAACAGTGATTCCTTGAAGCTTCCTTTTGTATGTTTTTTTGGGAGGGGGAGTTTCTCTATGTTACTATAAAACTGTTTCTGTATGCTAGAATCTAGGCACTGCCCTTCTGTTAAAACATATATATAAAACACTTAAAAAGGAGAATGTTGTCCCAGGGGAATGGTAACAGGACAAAAAGGCCTCACCTCTCTGATTTTTTTCCTGAAGTAAGTTTTAGGCTACTGTACTGGTTCAAATACAGCCAAGATCAGTAGTGAGATTACAAATGGGCTATGAGTAATCTGTTTGTTTATCTCAGAGAGCATAGGATGTCTGTGGGCTGATCACTTTGCCGTTTGTCTTTCTGCCATTTATGTTTATTTAGCCAAATAGCTTCTAAGAAATGTTAATCCATCACATTACCTGATTGCTCAGCCCTTACTGGCCAGGTAACTCAGGTACCATCAGTTTCATTGCCAGATTGGATAAAACCCTACACCCGTGTCTCATTTGGTAATGTGCTCTTCAGGAATTATGATTAGTACAGATATTGCTTCTTAATTTGTGAGAGTACTATGTCAACAAATTTGTTTAAAAGTGTTCATATATTTATACTGCATGTTTTATGTTACATCCAGTGGGTGAGGCCAAACCATGCCAATTACCTACCTTTGACCCAGTAGTCAGTATAAAAGACAATAGTAATTTTGCTCAAAATCTCTGTATTTTTTTTTAAATTGATAGCCAAAGATCAAATAACAGCCTCCAGATACAAAACTTAAATGGGGAACATGTCATGTCATTAAGGCTCTGCAGGTCCCCCCTGCAGGGCACACTGGGCTCTGTCCCACACTGAATGCAGCTCCAGTTCTGTCCTTTTTTTTTTGGAGGCAGAGACAGCACAAGCACTGGAGAAAGTCTTCCTATGCCTAAACGTCTTCACCTCATCTAACTAAACAGTCAGGCTGTATCAGCTGCATATGTATCTAATGTACTGCATGACATTTTATTAATTTCTGTCCTGATTAGATCTCTAGCATAGGGAGGAATGTTTTAAATGTAAGATGAAAATTGTCACCCATCTTTATTCTGGTAAGCACCTAAAATCCCACAGCTGGATACTGCAACATTCCAAACAATATTTTCTTTAATATTGTCTGTATATTGAATGTATTCATAGACTCAAGGCCTTTTAGTCAGATCCTTTTTCAGGACTTTGGGCTATGGAAATGGTTTTACTCAGAGTTGGCATCCATGGTGCTGGTGTGCAGACTGCTGGAGCCACCTCTGGGGCCGAAGCTGAGGGCAGCAGGGCAGCACCGTTTAGCCACAGCTTTCACGTATGTACTTTCAGAGCTGGCAAGCCCTACCCAGGCACAGGTTCTTTGATGTGTGGCACAGAGTGAGTTTCTAATATTCATGCCTTCAAATAGGGCCAGAATTTGCCTAACAGCATTCGCTCATCAGTCTATTTGACAATTCACATGGAGTTTAAAAGACAGTTCCCAGCTTCATTTCTTTTACTCAGACCAATAGTTCCATTGTTTTTAAAGAGAGAATTGTCTGTCATCACAAATAAACTGCAAAATGTTTTTCTGTGTAGTGGAACCGAAAAGTGGTTTTCAGATACAATTGGCATTTGTGTGTTTAATGCTGGAGGTGGCCATGTTGCTGAAAAATGATGTTGCCCATGATGCCAACCATATGACAATTATCTCAGCAGAGGAGAGTGTGTGAATCCATTTCCAACTTCTTTTAATAATAGGGTAACAACCAAAATGCTTTCTCCAGTGGTTAAACCAATATTAAATTCGCCTAGAAACTTGTTTACGGGCTTTTCCACTGGATTTGTCTATTGCCAATGCCATAAAGGACATCAATTTTCAGTAAGACAACCGCCTCCAGCACTAGGATTGGAAATGCCAATTGTAATTAAAACTTTTTTTTTTAAGCAAATGCTTTTTGCAGTTTAATTATGGCAAGAAACACTACTTGTTTTGTGAACTTGCAGGCTTTTGAACTCAGCAAAACTCTGTTTGGCATTCAGCAGCAAAAGTCCTGTCCTTGCTCATGTCAGTGGTGCACTTACTGGTCCAAACACAACACTGGATATTCAGACTTAAATAAAATCTGAACAAACTGTATTTCACCCAGGTTAAATGTGCTGTAAACACTGATTATTTGCAACTCACATTTAATTCTAACCATGGGTTATGTATATTTTCCCTCATTGGTATTTCTGGTGTAATCACAGTGTGAGTCACACAACCTATCAAAAGTGCAGATATGAACTACAGTCGTTTTATATGTTTCTAAACAATGAAAACAGAAAAAGTAATCTCACAACAGCTAAATGTTTTCTATTTTCAAAAGGCTCTTATTGGTGACATTTCTCCCTGCACTGCTGTTTCTGCAATCACATAGCAACACAGCCCTTGAAATAACTTTTTTGTACGCAATATATAAGGTGCAGTGTTTGGAGAAACTGATTCTGCTCAAATGCCACCTGTTTAAATGCTAAATGGCATCAAACCCAAAGAGAAAAAAAAGAATGACAGTCCAGTGGAGTCCACTCCTCTGTTTGGATGACCGAGGTCCCCTGTTCAGCTATTAGTCCCCTATTCTTGAGTTTCAAAGTGGGTGTAGCAGAGTTACCTTGGTACAGTGCCTGACCATCTTACAGCTTGCCCTCCTACAATCCTTCACAGGATTCAGGCTTGCTAAGACCCTGTACCATTCCCTGTTGAGACATGCCTGCAAGCTCCTCATGCTGGTTCTCAATGTTACCATTTCAGCTTTTAATTATGCATTTGAGTATCTGCTTCTAGCAAGGCCCAGCTGAACTAGTTTTTAGGAGACATCAGTATATGTTGAAGCAGGAAAGCAATGATGAGACAGACATCTAACATCCAAATACTCTCAGATTTCAGAGATTTTCAGATCTTCATCTAAACTCTTCAGTTTGGGCTCACTGTCCTTCAGGAAGCATCTTCATTTTTCTGAGCTGCCCTCTTTTCCAAGTTTTATGCTTTTCCTAAAAGCCACTCTGCTCCTCTTTTTCTCATAACTGCACAGTAAATTGAGTTCAGTCCTGCTAAGCAGGACCCTCTCTTTGCAGTCTTCACCTATACAACTTTAATTTCTCCCAACCCAAATCCCAGTTCTCCCAGGTGCCAGGGCAATGAGAAGGTTATCAGCTCACCTACCAAATGCCAACTAGGAACAAATGTCAAATTTTTACATCTTAAGATTTTGCATCTCTGTGTAGAATTCGTATATGAGCATCTATAGGGTTTAACTGGTGAGCATGAAGGTGTCTGAGGAAAGAGTATCCACGGCAGTATCATTCAAGGCAGAGAAGATTCTTGTCCAGTCAGGAAATGCAGAGTTAAGGGTCGAACTTACTGAGTGGTGGAGTTGGTTGTCATGTTTGCAAGAGCAAACAGAAGTGGCCAGGGCCAAACATTTCAATGCAAATCCATGTTTATCAAGTTCAGGATTATTCAGTTCTGCTGCCTGCCTTGGGCCCACCTCTGGAAAAGTTTGAGGCAGGTGGAATATCATCAAGAAGGAAGAGTCAGAGCTTCAAAGGAAGATGTTCAGGGACATGGAGGTGCATGTAGCAAGAAGCAAGGGAAGGGAGAAACAGGAATATAATAGGTTGTTATTATTCCTTTAATGAGCAGAAGTTCTTTTCAAGATGGTTTATTTTTCTGAAACTTTCACAAATTGCAGCTATATTCAAGGGTGGAAAATGGAAAACTCCTATTTTTCCTCTTTTTTAAGCACAATGTATCATTCTCTGTGCTTTCTAAGCTATAAAATTAGCACTAGCAGCTGTAATACAAAAAAAAATTGCAGTCTCAAGCCTTCTGAAGTTAGTATGGCCTGTTATGGATGGTCCTTGTAACACAGCCCTGAAGGGAAGCAAAGCGCCTGACTGATGTCGTCAGCTTTCAGAGTAAGTTTCTTCTGTGCTCCCACAATATGTTCTACTAGATTGAGCATCTCTTTGAGACCACCTAGAAATTCTCTCATGCCAACAGTTTTTATTCTATAAAATTTTTTTCAGTTTCTCACCACAGGGTTTGTGAACACCCTAAATTGTAATGGGAGTGAAGTCAGCAGGACATAAAGTCTGATCAGATCTCTCTTCACACCAGCTTTGCCCACACCGAGATTGCAGGAAAATATGCTCATTGTGGGCTGATTTTGAACATGTTTTGTATCTAGAAAAGCAGAAGGAAGTAGAAGATAATGTCAGTATATATTCAGTGGCTTCAGTTTCTTCATTGCCATGGATGCATAGGGAAATTGAAAGATATTGGTCATCATTTTCCCCCAAACAGAAGTTTTCTTCAATGTCACATCTGAAATAGTGATATGAATTACACCAAGTCAAGTAATGTACAGGTTTCATTGTCAGAACAGATGTATCCATAAGGCTTTTATTATTTTAATGCCTCTATATTGTGAAATATTTGCATGCCGTCTTCCATTCACATAATCTGTATAGGATGTCAAGTATGTTGTGCTTGCAATAATTTTAGGAATGTAATATTTTCAAGTTCAGGAAGTTAACAACTGGGGCTTTTTGCTTTGCACATCGTAACCTTTTATGTTATCATTTGGTGAGATGAGGTGAAGACACAGAGGTGCATAACTTGGAGACCTCAGATCTGTGATTATGTTATTGCTGACCCTCATCACATCTAACATTACACTGTGCAGCTCTGCTCACAGGAAAAAAAACTCAGAGAGAGGAGGCAAAGCATAACTTGCTCACTTGAGGATATTTATATTTTGATAGGTATAAATCAGGATAGTTATGCTACAGTCAGTGTTACATCACTGAGGATTTGGTCACAATAACTTCCCAATCTACTTTGCAGATTGAAAATATATATAGATCCAACTTCATTTTTTGCTGGAATGCATATAGCATAAATAGTATACAGTACCTCTAAGGGAGGGAGCTCTTATAAATGTCTCCTGCAACCACCAGAAGAGGCATGATGGATCTTCCTGATTTCTGGCTGCTGGTTACAGTCCTGAGTCAGAGCTCAACATGTGACCCAAGCACAGCCCACCAGCAAACAGCTGGCCCAGGCTCCAGTGAGTACAAAAGGGCTGTAAGGATAGCCTTGCCCACACACAGACACTTTGCAGAGGTTGATGTGTGCTTCATGTCCATGCCATCTGATACCATAGCAATCTTTTAACACAAAAATTGTTGTGGCTGTGGTGCTGTCGCCTCAGGATATTTGGCAAAGGGGTTTCCTATTCAAATTATATTTTCCTTATGCAGGGCAGAGCTATCTGTGCTGTGATCTGTTCTGAGGTGTTTGTTAGTGGTTGTAAGCACCCTACAGCACCATCTGTAACAGAAAATGGCTTTGTCATACACAGGTATAATTTAGTTCATGAAGCAGATTTCATTCATCAGTTTTTTAAGACTGGTCAGGAAAGCTGAAAGTCAATGCAGATACACAGAAACGGGCCCTTTAAAGCTGACATGGCAGACATGGCATCCCAACTAACCTTCAATAGAATGAAGATTCACAGTGCCAGTGTCTAATAACTGTATCTCATTCCAATATAGGTATTTCAAGGCCATTCTGAGTAAACAGTGTGCATTGCTTTGTGTCTTAATCTGCAAGACAACCAAATATCCCTCTTGCAGATATACGTTAAGGTTTAATGAATCTCCTGCCATAAAAGTGTTGCTCAAGACTAATGAACAAACAAATATTTGCTTAAACTCCTTTGTGAAAGTCAAACACACTTTCAACAACTATTCATGTATTTATTGTCAAATGTGAGTCATCACTTAGGTGCCTGGCCTTGTGCTCTTAGCAGCTAATGCCAGTAGTTTCACAGCACTTTTTCATTCATTTTTCCCTCTTTCTGCCCTCACTTCCATCTCTAGTAAGAAGCAGTCTGGAGAGTCTTTTGTCAGTGGCAGAACTTACTCTCCTTCAGCGCTGTTTGTGCCATAGTGACAGCTGATGCTCTCGCTGTCCATGAGGCAGCAGTGGCCTTTGGGGGCCACCTCAGCCCCTGTTCCACACAGCAGCCATTTGCTTCAGTGCCACTCTGGGGTCCTGCTGACCAAGTGACTGCAAGCACAGCTGTCTCTTATTTTTCCTCTCCCCAGCTTTCCAGGGATACCAGTGGGGGATTGATATTCTGTGTGTATCCTCTTCTGACTGTCCTTGTGCCAGCAGTGGGTCTCTCTTCCAGCAGCTTGTCATGACTTCTTTGCCAAAACTTAGCATCTTCTAAGTTGCCAGCTAAGCTCTTTGCATGGCCAGTCCCTAATCTATCACAATCACAATGAATAGGTTCACCCTGAACAGTTCAAATACCGGGGCTTTGCTAACCAACCCCATATCTGGGGCCCTGGCCATTTCAGCAGATCTGTCTGCAGCTGGAGGAGGATAGACATGTCCACTCTTAGACTCAGTAGTATCTGGAAAGTTCCCATAGGGTTTGCTTCCTGAGTACATGCTATGAACTTAGAAGGTGCATTAATAACATGGACTTATTTCTTGTGTTACTGAGTGACATTAAAATTGTGTGTCAATGCTTGTTTTATTTTTGTTCTGCTACTAAACAAGCTGAAGACTTTAAGGATATTTTTTGTTCTCATGTGTCAGAGGGGTCTACCCAGGATGAAAAAGAAAATCAATGTTTCAGGGTTGTGTAACTGTGGGGTTTTTTTCATGTGTTTCTTGTTTCATTATGAGGAAGGAATTAAAAATCCCTCCTAGACAGTACTTAAAATATCAAAGTCATTGTTTAATGCCTTTGAGTCACTGTACAACTAATTCAATTGCACAGTGTAGTGCAGTTTCACGGTATGTGAAACACAGATAGTAGAGAGGAATGATTGGAAAGTTGAATAAACACAGCATTAGTTTGCAAAGTCTGAAACTTTCTGATGACTTCTTTAGCAATGATCCAGTACAGCAGCTCATCAGCAGAAGTGAGAACAGAAGCTTTTTAACCTAGAGCCCTTGCCTCCTCTACCTAAGCTAAGCTAGCTGGTATTATGCTAGCTGGAGGCTCTTGACCCTCCTCTGATCCAGCCACAGGAGGTGAGTTGGGTCAGCACTGGATGTCAGCGAGGTAGACAAGAGTCAAAGCTCTGAGGATCGCTGCAGCTTTGCAGGACCCTTCAGCAAAAATGAGCCTCAGGCGGTCAGGGACCAAGGCAGCAGAAGACTTGGCCCCAAGACACTCATGAGGGCAGTGCACAGCCAGTCTGGCTCCCTGTGCATTGAAACTGGTGCTGTGTTAGGCACCCAGTAACCTATATGGGACCAGAGGTGCTTGGTGGCAGGGCAGGGATTGCAGCTTTTGTGGCACCGTCAGTAAAGGATGACTTCATGGCCAGCCTGGTAAGACTGACTTCACACCCAACCCTAAGAAGCTGTCACCTACAGGAGGTCCTCTATATACTTCGGGGGTTAGTAGGAAAAGGTACAGATCCATAAGGCTGATCTGTGTGAGTACTGTTGCCATCATAAAGGAGATAATCCCAAATCATTACTGAATTTATCTTTGTATCAGCTTTGCAAGGTACAAGAGCAGTGTTATCCCTGTATTACAAATAGCAGTCTGAGGTACAAAGAGGCTTCAGCTTTGCCTCTTATCACCTTAGAAGAGGTAGTGGTGGTGTAGACTTGTCTGGGTTGGCTCTCATTTAGATAGGTGTCATAGTATTTTGCCCACAAACTTTCTTCTAATGCAGCCTTTATGTGCATAGAAACAAGAAGATCTGAGGCCCTATCTGTTCTCTGAAAGCACCTGTTAACCTCCCCATTTCCTCACCAAGACTGTTGGAGCTTCCAAGCCTAAACTAGAAGTTCCTTGCCCCAGCCTCCATACCCACATGTAGATCTCCCAGTGAAGGTGTCCACACCTGGGTCTGAGTTCAGCGTTCCCATACAAGGGAGTGCCAGAGTCCTGAAACAAGCATCCCCCACCCTGCCCGTAAAGCCAAATTGAAGCCACGTGGATTGGGTATATCTGTGGTTGGTAAGTCACCCTGTGGGAGTAAAGCATACTCTGATCATGAATTCCTGCTTTGGTTTCGTTTATTCCTGCACAAAAACAAACACAAAGAAATATCTTGAAGCTATCTCAGTCACAGTTCAAATGAAGATGATTAGTGTTTGCAACTGATTAGTATTGCCACTGAATCACAGATATTTCCTATTAAGTGGCCCTAAAAGTCAATGTCAACATTTTAATGACAACAGCAGTATTTTTATTAGCAGTATTGTAGGTAGTGGCAGTTTGGCAAAGAGAGAAGGAAGGAGTGGAATTATTCTGTAATGAACATCCTGAATGGGTACAGATAGTAAAAGGAGCAAAAAAAGGAAAAGGACAAAGAAGCACACACGTGCTTATAGAAGTCTCTGACAAGCTAAAAGCCTCAGAAACAAATTTGAGTTTAAAAATGCATTTGAAAAGTTACATATTCACTTTTGTATAGAACAACAATGGTGGAATGCTAATAACATTTAATTTCCCTTGACTTCTAACCTTCTTAACCTGCTGTGCTGCTAGAACAGTGCTGTAAATCAAAATATGCTGTATTGTATGGTGAACATGTGTATTGAGTCATTCCAGACTGCCTGGTGCTTTTTAAAAACAAAACTCACAATAGTGTTTGTGCTGTTTTTCATTTTTCATAGACCTTTCCCCTCAATCATGCTGTAACTGGTTAGGTTATGTATTAAAAATACAATATAAAAAACAGGGAGGGAAGATGTAGGGGTAGACATAATACCACAGAAAGTACAGCACAGACAAATAGGCCAAAATATCCTTGACATTACTTTCCCCTTTGTTCTAAATGTTCTTCCAATTTCAATAAAAATAAATTGGAATACTGCCTGGGGTCTACTAAATCATTAGTAAATTAAGAATCTGTTTTTAATAACATGTCACTTGTAAATAATGCATTAATTGACTTGCTTGAAAGTTAGCTTGAATGTTAGAAACTCTGGCACTAAATGTGTAATGAAAGAAGTGTGCTGTTTGAGGAGGCTGGATGGTAAATGTAACAAATTAAATATGACAGTTGATATTTGTGAAAATGGTGATATAATTAGAGGACACCTGCAGCTGTTTTCCAACCAAGACAACAGAAATTAAACATGTATAAAGTATGTGAGTCATATTTTCTCTTGGCACATTTCTTTTATTCTCTTTAGGGCTTTTTTTATGCATGTCTTTCTATTTTTTCTTTACCTTTTGTCAGGTCATATGACTAACAGGTGTCTACTTATCCAATTACACCATTTGTTAGATGTGTAAGTGATTGTTTTGCAGTGTAAAGACAGAGAACCTGAATTTTATTTACCAAGCAAGAGCTGGAAGTTACAAGAGCACATGACACATGCCCGAGCATACTTTAACCCTGGGTGGTTGGGAGTAGTCAAGAATTATAGTAGAACACTTTCTGTGCAGTCCTTGCTTGCAGATAGCTCACTTATATATTTCTCCACCTTGGCTTTGATAGTCTTGACGAGGATTTCTGTAAACTGAAAGGTGATGTGATGCAATGTTTAAGCATTACAAATGTGTAGTGCTCCTTCTTGGCATGTGTGCAGTTAAAAGAGAATATGATGCTGCCCTGGCCATCTCACAAGGGTTTTGAACATCAAGTTTCTAATAATAAAGGAAAAATGTGAAGTTTTTGAACAACATAGATACCCATACCATGCACTACTGGGAAAGTGCAAAGCAAATTGACCAAAGATAGCCAAAAGTGATACATTTTTGACTTGGAGCCAAAGATTCTGGGTATTTCAGTTCATGGACTCTTTTCCATCTGTCCTTCCTCCTTTCCAGTTGGTGTACAGACAGCATCCTGCCAAAGGAGATAGAATTTGGACTTGCAAAAGCAAGAGTCTGTAGACTGACTTTCTGCAGAGTTAGAGCAGTACCAAGGCAGTGGGATTACTCAGGTATAAATAAACAGAGCCTAAATGGAACATAAAATTTTACTCCTACCGCCATGTGATCATTTTTCTGGGTGTCAGAGTTAATGGGCGTGAAAACTGCACTGTTGGACTGGGCATGAGGCACACTGAAGCCAGTGCCACTTGTGTGCCCTTAGAGTCCACCTGAGCTGTCCCAGAGTTGCTTTTGCTAGGCTTTTACATACAGCAATTTCTCTGCAGTGAAAGGAAAAACAATACAGGGCAAGCCAAGCTGCCATCACCACGAGACTCAGCTCTCACTGGGGAGTTTTCTCTGTGGCTGAGGCACACAGAGCAAACTTATGTGGGGAAAGTCCCATTGCACCACACAACCAGCTGTGGATACTGTAAATCTTCAGCATGCCCTTTATCAGCTGTCAGAAACACAGACGTTCATAAACAAAGGAGAGCAGGACACCAAAATTCACTTTAAAATAAACAGTGTGGACTTTGATTTGGAATGTGCTAACAGGATAGATATGAGCTATTTAAATAAACATACCAGCCAATTGTGTCAACTTTGCTTTGGGGGCAACAATACCTTTGTTGCTGGGGTTTGTATCTGTCTTGATTAGAGCCATGTCAAGCAGCAGCTGAGATTGACTCCAATGACAGATAGGATGTAATGTACATGACACTGGAAGCAAAGTATCATGGAGACAAATTGTGTGATGGCTGAGAAAATCTTTACAGCTTTTTCAGATATGGCAGACTTCTTCCCTGTAGATGCAAATATATTTATTTGTCTTAAAGTTACAGACTTATGGCTCCTCTTGCAGGTACCTGGTTTTTATGTAATAACTTCCATTCTCCACTGCCTCCCCCAGCCCAAGCAGGGGGCTGTTTCCACCCTGCACTTGTGGGTAGCACACTCTGCATGCTCCGTTTATTCCTATAGTGGTGTATATGACAATTGTCAAAGAGAAATCATTTGCTACCTCCAAGGGCAAGGGAGTAATAAAGTTCCACAGAAAGTGCACCCTGCTTTTCTTGTTATAAATCACACCAGCACATAGTTGGGCTAGTCCCACCTGCTTGCACAGCTTTCAAGATGTATTCCCCCTTAAGCTGATTTTACAGGTACTATTTCCTGCTCATCATATAGATCTCAACTGACTTGATGGTCATTGGTGATGGAGCTTGGTAGGCAGGTTATGTAGGAGAGGTGCACCTCACAGGGCCAGGTTCCAAACATCTGCTGTATCAGCAATCACTCTGTGACTCGCCTTTTCAGGAGCAAGATCTTCACTGTGTTAAAGCTGAGGGGAGTTCTTACTCTTTAAAAGAACATATTTCTTGAACAATTTACTGTTCCTATTCTCGAAGGGCTTTTGCATTGGTAACCAGTAGTTTCTGTGAGGCAAATGTATCAAGAGATGCATTTCCCAGATAAAAACCATGAGGTAAAAACTATTACAATATTTACCAGAAGGAAGGAGTTATTCAGCCTCCTTTCATCTTCCACTTGTACAAGAATTTTCCCATGGATATCAAAGCTGATAATACACCTTTATTTTGGTTCCTTTGTAGGACGTTTTGCAGATGCTGACCTTCTGAATGGAAATGGGATCCGTTACAATTTTTATTTCTTTTATCAATATATTCAAACACTGTAGATACTCAATTTACCTAAAACCCCTCTTTGATTAAGTAGCATCAGCAACAGAGATGATGACTCTAAAGACTAATAGCTTTTTGTGGTCTAAAGGGAACATGCCTAGGAAGATGGCCTTCAGCTTGTTGTCTGTAGGTTTGCAGCAGCAAATCAGAGAACCAAAGCTACAAGGAGTTTGACTACACCCATATTTGTTTTTCAGGGACAAATTTGTTGGCTTAAATTGAGCCTGCTAAATATGTGGCCAAGATTTGCCCTAGCCAAAAAAATGCCCCTACCTTTCCTATGAATTGTTGCACTCACTTGAAGGTTTTCTTAGCTATAGAGTGCTACAGATTGAAAGACAAACCTAATCATTAGAAAAAAAAATATAAAATTAGTATTCCCAAACATAAGGAAGATGTGCTGGCTTAGTTAAATAAGGCACAACTGGTATTATTTAATTAAAATCTAGAGTGCAGCTGTTAGGGGAAAATCTAGCCAGTTTCAGATAGAAAAATATGCCCTAATAATGCATTTCAACATCATTTTGATGCTAAACTCAAGAGTATGGTAGGTGTGAATGTTTTGCATGTGCATGCATATGTATACATACACATCTGTGTCTCTGACAGAGGGGGGAAATACAAATGTGTTCAAATACATTTTCTGTATTGAGGGAAAAGATAAATAAAACTAGACTTATGTGAGCCAGCAGCTGGGAGGCTCAGGATGCACAGTGTGTGCTTACAGGGTGAGGACAAGGGGAGGCCATGCTGGGAGCTGCTTCACCTATGCACATGAGCCTGGGTTTTCTGTCTTTGTCCACCCAGATGTATACAGTGGACAGAAGAAAGTGTCTTTGCTTTGTTTGCTGAGTGAAGAATCATTTTAACTGTGCAGTTTCCCACTTTTCTCCAAGAATAATAAAGATGCATTAATTTTCTATAAAGAATAATTGTTAGTTAAATGCATTTCTGCTGTATCTAAACTTACTGGGCTAACATCTTGTTTTGCTATCAAAAGCAGAGTATTTCAGCTTTTCAGAGAAATAATTGTATGTATTAGTCTGGCAGAAAAAATAGCAACTTTTGGAGGATGTTTCTGAGAAACAAGGCAGTTATGTAAACCAAGGAAAGTGAATCACAACATTGGGGGATGCTTTGCTGCCATTATTATTATTTATTACAGTAACTATTTATACAGCACTGTAATTTTGCATGACATTCTTCAAAGAGTAAAGAAGGCAAGTGGTGAGACCCATAGTACACTCTGCTGCACGTACCTGTGGCCATAACCTGCTACACATAATATCTGACTGAGTAAGGGCTGGGAAAACTAAACTAAGCTACTTTTCTCCCCATTCTTGGGTTGGCAGTCAGGTTTCTGAAGCTGTGTCTTGTCCTGTCCTTAGTATATTCCCTTTGCAGGGCAAGAAATTTTTGAGCAAAACCTCACAATCTAAGGAGTTCTCAGGGCAACAGACCTGTTTTTTCTTCTGCTGTCTTGAGCAGTGCAAAGCTGCCAGAGAGAGGGCTGAAAATCAGGCCTCATGGTAGCTGTCACAGGGAGCTTGCAGTGTGAAACAGATGGATATAGAAAAGGACAAAATGGAGCAAAAGGAGACACGGGCAAAAGAGGTTAAGCTCTAACATAACTCAAGATAATTTTATTCATTTCACCTTCAGTTGGAACAGTACCATCCATATGTGATGAAAAAGGGTCTTGATGGTATTTTGATGACAACATTCTTTTATTTCTGTTCATGAAATAATTGACATTTGCAGAATTTTACCCTCCATGTAACATTTCTCCAGAATCAGTATAGGTTTCCTAAGATCTTCTCTCTCTGTTATTTTACAGCCTTTGTGTAGCAATTGTTTGGTCATTAAGAGCAAATAGTTCACCTTTTCATAGTTCACCTTTTGTCTGTGGGTGAAATTCACGTCATTTTGAAATAGGTTTCACTTGTCAAGAGATAGTGGTGGATGCTCTGCTTTCCCTACATCCACAGTTCCCCTGTAGGAGCTTTGGTTAGCAATCCCAGGCTTTTTCCTCCCCAAGTTGCTGTCAAAGAATATGCAAAATCACTAGGGTAGCCAGCATGCCAGAAGCAGAAAGCAAGGTAAAATGGCCTGTCAGAGGGAACCTGAAGGGCGGAGATGAGGCAGGGAATATTTGAAGCAGAGAAAAGTAGCTCTTACTCCATTGATGCAGACTTGAGTTTGAAAATCTTGAAGATGAGAGTGAGAAAAAAATTCAAGCCACTAAGTCTGGGTTTTTTTCAATGGTTGTAGTCCATACAGAACAGCAATGCTGTATGAGAGAACTAAAGACCAGAGGAGAGAGGGGGACCTGGAGAATGGGATGGATGAGACAGCAGGGCCAGGTCAGTGCTAAATGTGATCAGGGCACAGGAGCCTGCAGGAGGAGGGAGCTGGCCTAACAACTGCCAAGTGAGCACAGCAGCGTGCAGGTGAAGAAAAACTTGCCCTCCAGACTCTTCCCCAGTCATATTGGTTTTCCTGCTCTCATCTGTAACACCTGGAAAAAGCAGCATTACAGCTCCTGTTCTGTCCTGCCTGCCTGCCTGTGTGCTCTCAGGGATTTCAAACCACAAGGAATCCACATGTTGTTTGGAGCCATTGAACTGTGCAGGGTAGGCTGCCACCAGGAGCTCCTTGGGCTCTCTGTAACATGCCTACTGTGCCTCCTGCTCCTCCCAGGCACAGTGAACTGAGCTGAAGAGCCTGAATGCTGAGTATGTTTGTTCTTGACAATTTAAATTAGACCCTTACATTTAAGGCATGTTTTTCTATTTTATCTACTGCCTAAATCTCAGATGCCGAAATATTCACGAAGCTCTTCCTTCTTTGGGGAACAAGACATGGGTTTTCCCCAGTGGCACAGTGATAGCTTCTGATCCGCCAGCCTCCCGCTGTCCACTGTCACTGCGGCTCAGTCAGTGAGTGGCCCGAGGAATAGCTGGCACTCAAGGACCCCCCTCCAGTGCCCATAACTCTGAAACTACATGACATCTTAACCTTTATGAAATTTCTTCAAGACAGCATTTTAAAACACCCAAATCTTTCCTGACCTTTACATTTTAGTAGAGGGGGTTTGTTTTGTTATTTTTTTAAATTGATGTTCCTTTATTTTTTTCTTTAGCTGTGGCATTTTTAAGCTGGTTCAAGAGGAACTTGGCTTTGCCCTTCCCATCCTTGTTGAGGCCAATCATTAATCATAAAGGGAAAGCACTCCAGACTCAAGCCTAACTTTATAACGTTTTTATGTTTGTGACATTTTATCTCTCTCAGCCAGTGGGAAGTTCCTATCCTTTTAATTTGTAATCTGTTAGGTTTCATTTTGACTCTAGATGCTGACTTCCTTTGTGGCGTTTCGTCCTCATTCTCACCTGTTTCACCAGGCTGTGGCTTGGTGACTGTGTACAGATGATTCAGGAACTCACCCAAGGGGATCAGTGATTGGTGCCCTGGATTATAAGTAAGCTGACCCCTTTTCATATGTGGGGAATCAAGATATCTTCAAGAGAAAGCTAATGGTTTGATTTGACAGTAATACACTGCCTAAATCTAGAATAAATCTGTTGAATACTTCAGCAGAGCTGACACAAGCAAGGAATCAGTCCTGGAATTTTTACACAAAACTGTGAATATTTGCAAATGAAAACTGGAAACACAAAAGCATTACGTTGGTTTTTTTTTCCTATGGCACTTGCTCTTTTTCCTGTAAGTAGAAGCTCTGTATCCTGCAGCATTCAGCACTCTCCTGTAAGACCTTTTATACAAAGAGAAAACTTTCCACATTTGTATCTAGTCATTACCTAATACAATCTCATCAAATCTTTCGTGATATCAGGCAATTACAACACTCAAGGCTCAGAGTCTAAATACTCTCTAGTGGTCCTTTTGGATTTGTTTGTATAGCACGGTTCTGTTGTTCTGGAGAACACAGACACAGCTTTGTAGGCACAAAGATGAGTTCTGCTAAGCCTGTGTAAGTCCCTGCTCTTTAGCCCAAAAAACCTGAAGGTCAGTTCAAAGCTGCTTGTTGAGGGAAACTAATCCTGCAAACAGTACATTCGCTGGCCATTATTTCCAAATCCAAACTATCTTATAGTCATGAAATGGAAAGTTTATGGGGAAAACAAATGCTGCATTTATTACTGTGATGCAACATTCATAAAATATATTTCATTGGGGGGGAGTTTACATAGGGGGTAATGAGATTTTTCCTTTATACATTATTTACAACTGCTTAATCCAGGTGCTGTAGGTTATTTTTTTATCCCTCAGTTTCACAGCTACAAAACACTTCAGTATTTCTAATTTATTTCTGCTTACAATACAGATGTTCTCAATTGTGTCTCGAACTACATTTCAACTGTTATGATCACTTTTATTTGTTTGTGTCACTGTACACTTAGAGGTTGAATGTGCACTACACAATAGTCAGATTCCAAGAAGGCTATAAAAAGCCTCTGGTGATTTAGTTACCAACAAATTAAACTATGCCTAACAGTAATATCTTTATCATTAGTGGTTTTATTCTTCAGATGATTTCCTTGCTGTTTATATTGCTCTGTGCATGGGCTCTTATATCTTCACATAAAGGTTTCATCCTTTTAAACAGCATTTTTCAAGATGACCATTTGGAAACAACATTTGGAGGAACATTTGGGTTGCATCCTCTAACTAAATTTCCAAGCTGTTGGTAACGGACTAAAGAAAACGTGGTCTGCACTGAATACTAAAGAGCTGCAAATGTAAGAGCCTTGAAGGTTATGTGTAAATATTGACATTTTTATTTTATTTAGCATACAAAAATGAACTTGCAATGTTGCTTATCTGATCACACAGCAGTTACTGCATCTGCATCATCTGAGATGTATTCCTCACACTTCTGACTTTCATAGGTGTTCCAGAGTTTTCCCTCTGAGGATTTTATTGATGTCCCTGATTAGGGAACAGATATCTGGGGACTGAGTGTCCAAACAGGAACGTGTCAACAAAGAGGCAACAAATGGAAGTGAAAAAAAAATCCTTTAATCTTCAAAGGCCATGTTATATGTGCAGATATGGGTCCCAATAAAATCATTGAGGTTCTTTCCTGAGATGTGTAATGGGACTTTAGGGCACTCAGCATCCAGCAAAACAAGGTCTTTCGTTCATCCTAGAGGAAGCACAGAAAAATAACTGTAATATTAAATATACCCCAGCTGTTCTTTACACTTAGCCATACTGTCCTTTCCCCTTGAATGCGAGTCTGTTGTCATTTTTTATTTAATCAGAGATTTCTGTGGAAACCTCAGGGTCTTCATATTTACATGGTTTTTTTTCTTAAAACACTGAAAAAATACTCTGATGTGCAGATAACAAAGCTTGCAGTTCTTCAGGGCTGTTATTTATACCAAATTAATTTATATGCTAAGTACTAAGATGGTCACTGCTCAGTTTGTAATTCCAGGGTATGAAACATGAGGGCCCCACCACATTCCCCATAAAATCTGGTCAGAAACTCAGGAAACCTTGTCCATTCACATGACAGATCTGGGTAACTGCTTCATGAATGGCACTACAGTCACCAAAAATCCACAGTAATAATTTGAGAACACATTAGTTCTCTCCCTGGACAACCTAACCTGAACACCAGCACTATCAGGAATTTTTCTCAGGTATCTGGTTCTCCTTTTTTAGTACTCGTAGCTCCTGCATAAAACCCTGACATGCTGTTTGCATCAGCTGGCTGCCTCTTGTGCTCCTTCTAGAGGTGTCTTGAAGATTTTTTTTTTTCCACATGTGAGAGAAGGATTTCATAAATTGAAGAATCATAAATTTCATTAAGTGAGTGGGAGGAAGAACAGTAACTTCTTTGTGCTACATGGAGTCTATGTAATTTACATAAATACTGCCTATCTCTTTAGCAGATAATTAAGAAATTATCAGCATGGCTCTTGTTTGGTCATCCTCCTTGCTCTTCTATAAACTGAATTTAATATATTCTTCCTTTTACTTATTTGCTAAAAAGTTTCTGACTCTCCCAGTGGCCTGTTTCTATTGGACACAGTGGTGAGCCTTACCAAGAGCTGCAGTTGCCTGTCTGCAGAGCTACTTTGCCCAAATCAGAGTTTGACCACTTGTCTTGAAGAAAGCCAGGCATCAAGGTAATCAGGCCAGTATGTATTTAGCATCTCATGCACAGTATTGAGAACATGTCTTATTTGTTCTTTTTAATTTATTTTCCTCTCCCTTGCAGTAGAGTAAGTAGCCTCACTCTGTATCAGTCAAAGCTTCTGAGAAGGTTCTTTCTGTGCTTCCAGAGTAGTCCCATAGTGGCAGTGGAGCACTGTGGAAATAAAAGTCAAGAGACATATTCCAAGGATGAAATGTGTTCTGGAAGGGATGAACCCATATCTCTCACCCCCGAGTATGACCAAGGGTGATCTTATGGTGGCAGGTACATGTGTCTGTATATCCAGTTTGTGGGTTCAAGCTGGGCTTGTGGAAAGGCTGCATTGCAGAACTCAAAGGGAAGTGTCCCATGCCAGTCAGATGAGTGACAGTGCTAGAGTTTTAACCTTCATGGTCATTTAGTCCAGTGGGCTGAGAAAGTTGATTCTTCCTGCTTCTTCCTTTGGGAGAAGCAGGGAGAAAGTGGGCAGTGGAAATTTCTGCAAGGACTAAGGAAAGACTAAAAGGAGCCATAAAGACTCAAGCTATTGGAAGAATCAGCAGAATTGGACATGAGAGTGGATCAGGACAGAATGCTCTATAGTAGAAAGGTTCCACTTAATGGTAAGACTAAAAAAAACTGGTATGATGGGCGGGAAGATCAGCAGTTAAGAGGAGAGCTCTGAATTGCAGGGAAAAAAGATGGACAACTTAGAGGAACTTCATGTTACCCAAAACATCAAATGTTGCTGAGAATTTGGAATACAAGAGTAGAATTTATTATGTTTGCATTGCCCTGTGTGTCTCTGTGCTATCTAAGCATAGTTTTGTTTGGAGGGCTGACTGCATATTATCATATTGCAGAAGAGACAACACGCAAAGATCCTCCACCTATTAAGCATATCAGAAGGACCTAGAGCAGAAATGGTACTACTGCCTACCTATATTTAATAGAAGCTTAAAATATCACTTGATTTACTGTGACCTCCATTTGAGGCTTGTATTTCAAGAAATACTGTCTAGCTGGAGAAGACAGCAAAAAGCGTATTCAGAAGTCTAAAATAATAATTACTCTGTGAGGAAAGATTGAATGATCTGGGGTTGTCTAACCTAAGCAAGGGTCTTAAAGAAGGTAATGTGGGTTTTCAACTACACAAGAAACACTGCTCCAGAGAAAAGGATATCAAGGAAATCCTTTCATGTGTTCCTGAGGAAAGTACCAACAGACTTCAATTATGGTAAGAAAGATGTCAGTTAATCATTAGTGAATACTTGGTATTCCCATAGGAGTCTGGTGAGATTGATCAGGAGGGCACAGGGTCTTTGTCACTGGGCATCTTTATGAATAGACAGTATCTGAAAGTAGTGACAAAGGTGTAACAGAGCCTTTATTGACCTTGTGTGCCTGGCCAACACAGAATGGTCAGCTGAAATCCAGTGAGCACCTAGTGAGGAAAATCTAGTAAGAACACATGGATTTGGGTCACTTTTGCCACTGGGACTTCAGGATGAGGTAGGAGGCAGTGAATCCCTTGTTTATTTTGACAATGGGAATCTCCCTCAACTTTGGAGTGAAAACTTGTCAACTCAAAATACTTTTCCCTTGCCAAACCCATATACTACCTTCATCTTATCTAGAGAAAGCTTCAGCCAACTGGCTTTCATCCGTGTCTTATCTCGGCCAGACACAAGGAAACTGTAACATATGGCTTCAATGAAAAGGAGACGTGGAGCTTGGTGTCATCAGGATATTGATGACATTGTAGCCTATGCCATTTCACAATATCCTCAAGTGGTTTCATATGCGTTTTGGAAAAGAAAAGTAACAACAGTGAACCCTTTGCTGCTTAAGCTGTGAGTTCTGGGAGAGAAAAAAACATTTATCCATGCTTTTGGGATCATCTTGACAGAAATTGTCAGAACACTTCAAAGACTTTCTTTTCTCCTATCAGCCATTTTGCCACAAAAGCAATGTGAAATAGCAACAGGAAGCAGACATCATGTCTGGACTTTGGTCTGACTCAGATGCAGTGGCAAAGCGCAGGAAGAATTAGCAATTTTAAGTTAAAATAATGTATTACAGTATGTAAGTGAATGTATGTGGGTCTGATGAAGTCATGTAACCATACCATGACAGAAATTTCCTACCATTGCTGTAAAATTGCTAATGTCACCAATCCAAACTTACAATCTGATTATTAAGCAGAAGAATAAACTTTTTTGTAGTTTAGGAATTTGAGTCTCAAGAGCTATAAAATTAAAACATTCAGCACAACTGATTGTCTGCAGAGGTCTCTCAATGAGACCTACCTTAACAGACCACAGGAGGGACAGGTAATTGCTTAGTTGGTTTAATCAACCAGTAAAAGGAACAGGTGAAGTGATGTGACCCTTGTGTGGAAAAGGGAAGTGAGATCCCACTGATAAAATGGGGGAAGAAGGTATAAACTCTCACATCAGTATTAGCAGTTACTCTTTAGGCAGATGTGTCTTTCCCCCTAGGCTTACATCCATCTGGAGTTCCAACCTGCACTGTGCCAAACAAGATTCACTTAAATGCCCAGCCATTTTGTTTGGAGCATATCATCGGTATCTCTCTTTGGTTGGTATTACAGATTTGCTAATAGCAATTTCTATCCAGTCTTGAAAGATCTTTGCTTCTTGTGTAAAAAACGTATCAGTGTATTATTCCTGTGTCAAATTCTCTGTCATCAGTGATGACAAAACTGCACTGAAATTACTATATATGCCTGTCACATGCCTCAGCTGTAATAATAGAAACAAATAAATACTTCAGAATCTAGTTAGCTCACCTTCCTCAACCATTTCAACATAATGACAGGGAAGGTGTCCTGGAGGCCCCAGATGCTCCACTGGAAGACTTTTGAAAATAAAGCCTTATTAGTAAGGCCATCTGACTTTTCTCCCTTCCCTGCTGTGATATTGGGTGAACAAGACATAAACCATTCCAGTGAAATGTTCAGGCCTGAAAAATGGTGCATTTTGCACCAAAAACATGGAGGCTGACAGGTGCCTGAGAAGAGAAGGAGACAGATAGGTGAGGTGTTGAAGCTGGCCCACCACCATCCCACGGTTACAGAGACAAAGGGAGTTCTATGTACAGGAATTGATGCAGGGTAGATGTGAAGCAAAGGAGTGAAATCCATCTTGTTTTCTTCTAAGAGATGCCAGCTGAGCTGGAGTGACGCTGTGCAGTAGATTGCAATGAAAACATGCAGCTTGTGATAAGCTGACAGAAGCTGGACTGAGCATAAATAGCTTAGAAACATCATTGGGTAAAGGCAAAGCTTTTGCTTTTGTGTTTTAAAAGGACATATTTGCTATGCTTTGCTTTTTAGAATATAACACATTGTGTTAATGCCAGCAACTGTATTTATAACACCTTACACTTCCCATGTGTCAAATTTTTTTCCTTGTATATGCATGTTCTCATTTTTTGAGCTATGGAACCATTATAATTATCATTAGAACTTTGTGACCAAGGATATTGGACTTTCTCAGCATGACTAGCTGTTTTCTCAAGACATCCTGGCTGCAGTGGTGTAACTGTGCTGACATTTGCACAGACAGGCAGATGGTGCCTGGGACATGTCTGGTTGCAGTGCAGACCTGAAGATCCTAGATGAAGAAGCCGAGCCACTGTGTTTTGGCCTGATTTATAAGAAAACTGCTTCTCAGCAAATTTAGCCTGTGTTATCCTTTCTGCTAACAGAAAAAATGGTGAGCCATAGCAGGACAAGCCCACAGCTAAAACATATGTTTTGGCCGAAGGTCATAATGATTTATATCAGATATCTGTGTGTGTTTGTTCCATACCAACTAAAACATTTAATGTCCTTGGGTAATACAGAAGAGGGCAAACATCCACAAGTCTGATTGACTATGGGAGGTTATAAGATATATTACAATTGGTAAATTGTGCTTGGAAACCACGCAGGATGAGAACAAAATGGTGTAACTGGGAAATGGTTGTCTAGGGATGGAATCTGAATTTTGATTTCTTGTCACTGTAGAGAAAACAGCAACAACAAAAGAGTCCATAGATCAGAAGGCAAAGAAGCCAAAAAGCCTTTATTAAGAAAAGAACTTGACTTTTATAGATGAGTTCGTTAGGTCGACTCGTATTGGTCAGCAGGTTAACAAGCAAAGACAACCCCTCAGCCCATTGGTGAAAGAACAACAACAACCTCTTGAAAAACATCTAAAGACAAACACCATGAATCTCATGTACAAGCACCAGGTGCAGATAGTGTTTATAATTCTCTTTGCACTCCCTGAGAACTTCCAGGATAGCCGAGAAAGTTGCTGATTTCTCTTTCTGACCAGGCTGTCAGAGAGCCTGGTGACCACAATTTCTCATTATATGGAATCATTTCCTCACTCTCAAGAGAAAAATTTTGGATCAAGGAAGCCAGCGGATGTTGTTAGGTTCACTGAGAAACAGAATCCTTCAGATAGATGGAGAGGGAGAGTAAGCATGGCATGCTTTGGCGTTCATGGGAAGACAAACAGATTTAGTGAAATCTAGTTGTTTCCCAATTCCAGTTCTGAGAATGAATCACATAATTTGTTGCAGATAACTGGCTAATGTCCACTAGCTGCTGACAAGAATTTTCTGTCCTACTTTGTGATTGACAGTGATTTGAATGGGTTTGAGCTGAGGGAGTTGTTGTGGACTGGCCTGCTGCACCTTGGTACCAGGTCTCTTGCTATACTCTTTCCAGCTTTGCTACCGACTTCCTGCTGTAGACTTTTGTGTGTAACTTCCATTATTTCACTTGAACCTATTTGGGAAAAACCCATAATTGTAACACCATTTTAGAAGTGGCTTTTCATGGATACAGCTAATGGAATTTGTGCCATAAAATGCTACTACTGAAGTCCTCTGATAAGCCCCACAGACTAGAAAATTGCTGATTTAGAGTATAAGTGGATAGGATGGCAAATGTTATCATGTGTTTGAAACCGGTTAATGCATATACCACTCAATTTTTTTTTTAACAGTCCAGAGAATTACAAAAGCCTTCAGCAAATATAGCTTTCTGTTTTAAGCACCAGCATCAAAACGGGTTTTTAAATTCTTGCTCTGCTCATGTAGTTCTGGAAGAGCTCCATGGACTTCAAGAGTCAAGGCAATACTGCAATTACATTGAATTAGAATGCCTTTTCTTTAGCAAAGAGATTAGGTAATGTAACAAAACCAATGAACCAAGGCCAGCTGTGGTATAAGCAGTGATTTTACTTCTCAAGCCAAGTTCTTAAATGGTGGAAATGAACCTGCTGTGTTCTAACTAACCCTTTTTTTATCTCCTTTGTGTCAGTAGCATAAACAAAAGGGTTGGAGTGGCAGCAAAAAAAGAAAACCTATTTAATATCTTACAGGTGGCACAACTCTTCTGTTTCATCTTTTCTTCATTACTGCTTTTCCTGCTCCATGCCCATTTCTGCACCTACTGATGTGGGAGCTGAATATGGCCAAAGACTATACTTACATCAAGATCCATAAATAAAAAGGCATTTGAATTAGTCATCACTTTGTCTATAGATTTCAGAAGTTTAGATCTCCAGCTAGGGCAGATGTAAACTTCTTCAAACTATAGAGGTAGCTCAGGCAGGTGGGTTCACTAGTTGCATGTAGCAGCTGGGAGCAAAGCACTCAGATAAATAGGTATGTGCTGATTCTTGTGATTGGGCCACAAAAGCTCTCTCAGTATTGTCCTGTGCTGTAGAGATATAGCTTGTAATCAAGGACTGAATGTTTAAGGCTTTAAATACACACTTCTGTAATGAAACATCTAACAGGTGGGATTGCTGGACCTGCAACCCTAAGGCTTTCTTGTTCTGTGGCTTTCTGGGATCAGCAAATATCTGTATGATGCCTGGGGAGCAGATTCTCGGCTGCTGAAGCTCCACCGTTGCAGGTTGATGTTGTTCAGGACTGTGGAGGAGTCCTGGCTCATTCCCATCCTGGAAGCAGTGACTAGGAACTGCCCTAAGCCTCATGTTGTCACGTGTCACTGCACTGGTGTGTGCCAAGTGGTGAAGTAAGCAACACAGAGGGCATCTGGAAAGAGAGAAGACAGGAGAAACTCAGTTTGGCAGATGCTGGAGCACAGCAGGCTCCCAGCAGTTTATTTTAAATGTATTTGTTTGCTAAATAACCATGCTTTACTGAAGTGGAGTATCTTCAGCTTCAGTAATGTTTTGCTATTATTATTAAAGACCAGAGTGGACAGCAGTTATAGGAACATGGTGGTGCTCCTGACTAGGATTCACTGTTCATTAACCTTTCAGACACTGTGTGATTTTAGAAGGGCTGTTTTTTCTCTATTTTTTTCTAATTCTTGTAGTTCTCAAACATGCCTGTTTTAATAGCAAGAAGTTAAACTGCAGAAAGGTCATGTTATCTGGTTTGCGCATAGGCTGCCTCCATCACACTTGTGTGTAATCAAAGAAAATATAATTACAGCTTTGCAAATTTGAGGCCAAATCCTGCAGTTTAGTCTGCTCATCCTCTGCTCCCATAAATGAGTGAGTCCTTGGGTTTTGCTTGGCTAGCAAGTGCCATCCTGTATTAACAGAGAGGAAATCTATTCTAGGATTTAGAGCAGCTGGCTTATTAAATCCAGTAGACCAACTGAAACCTTGGTATCAGGCAGCAATGATTCTTCAGAAATGACTGGAGCTGTACTAGTCTTACATTTCAAGACTGAGATCAGAACCAGACCCAGTCTGCTGAAAAATAAAGCAGTTCTGTCATTTGCTAGTAATGAGGAATCACTTACCCAAATCATAAATCTATGTCCAGGCTGAAGTTGTACACTATAAATATGTTACACAGACTCCATGGGGTGCTCTTCTAAATAAGCTCCGCAGTGTTTACTAATAAGTCTCTTTTTTCTTCTTCACGCAGCTTGTCCTCTAAGGGTGATAGATGTTTATGCACTAGCGTTTTGATCCAATCCCATTAAAACCATTTTAAGTTCCAGGAAGACTTTTGATCTTTTTTTGTCTTCCGAAACTATTACAAATATTCACAAATTCAGGGTCATGCTGTCTGTAACCACATACCTTTAAATCCAGATATTTGAGGTGGGATTTATGGGAGGGAGTAGTTTACAGCAGGGTTTCCCAAAACAGAGTATGAAGTGCTAGGAGGGAGAGGTAAAATAGCAAATTATTAATTCTGCTTCTAATATTAGTACCATTTTATATGCGAGAGGGGAGAGGATGAATAGAAGAGTTCACCAGGGAGAGAGGCACAGGACAGAGTCATTTGCAAAGTTCTGGTTTACAGAATTTTAAAAAGTAAACGCACTTATTCCTAGGCTGTAGATTAAGGTGCATTGTTCAGCATCAGCTGGCTCCTAGTTATCTCTGACTTCACAATGTTTACAGCATTCTCCACTCTGGTAATGCTGCCTCAGAAACCCCTCTGCCCTATGTGAAAATGCTGTGTACTTCTTGCTTACCAAGGGACTTAAGTTAATAGAAGAGCAGTCAATGTTCTAATGTTAAATGCCAAAGGACCAATACCTGAAAGGTCTAAGAATAAAAGCATCAGACTACACAATTTTCTATTTACTATAGATGGTATATTTAGTAACTAATCATCCAACCTAATAATATAAAATAGTACTTGACAAAGAGGTCAAGTGTTTAATATTAGGGCTAGGAGAGTCATAAAAATCTATGAGGGGAATGCTCCATGGAACAGCCAGCCAGCTACAGCTCCCGGCTCTGTCACTGTATCTCTCAGTTCCCCCTTTCATTCTGTAAAAATGTCACAGTCTCTTAAGCTCAAATGATTCCATACGTTTCCTGCTTCTGGAGGATGTAACTCTACAGTAGGCTTAGTTCCCGGTTGCCAGGCCAAACAACTCTGTCTCTGGAGGTTTCCTCTCTTTAAGTCTTCTAGAGCTCTTCAAAAAGTGTCACAGTTTATGGTGTAAACAAAAGTTCCTTGGATATTTTGGAGAACTGTATTTTATGGAAATCCCATTAGAATGCAATGAAAGAGACTTTTAAATTAAATCATTGCTTTATAAAACCCAGCAGACTTTGTGTTCCAGGTTTGTCGGCCAAATGGACCTCAGCCATAGGAGTGAGAGGGAGTGAACCAAACTGAGATCTGGTGTAAATGGGCCCCACTTTCACATTCTTTTTGAACTTGACCAACACATGCAGGGACTAGAATGAGCCACTGTTGCTGCTGATCTGTAGAGCAACCTGGGCGTCAGCCATGTTTTAGAACCTCATTTTCGCTGTAAACATGAAAACAAAAAACAGAAACAGCATCTGACACTAAATGCTGTACTCAGATCCAGACTGGAGGACACACTTACAAGATTTTATTGTTAATACTGTCCTTCCTTAGCTCCCATCTCTCTGATACTTTTCCCACACTGTTATTCATGACTCCCTTCATGACTGTTGGAAGTTTGGATTTTTTATCATCTTCTATTTGCCTGCAGGGACCTCAGTTATTTTACTTCTGCCCATGAGATCCCTCTCGAATTGCAGCTGTTTGAATTAACATGTTTCCTTGCTGCATCTCCTGGCTGAGGAAAGTGCAAGTGCTGTCATGGCTAGCAGAGCAAACAGGTGACTCAGTTCCATTCTGTAACTCATTTCTGTGGTGTTTTTGTAAACTCATATGGTTTAATAGCAGGTAGGGGGTTTTGGGTTTGTTTTTTTTTGTTTGTTTTTTTTTTGGATCAGCAGCTATATACTATGGGGGGGAGGTATTTGGAAATAGAAGTGGGACACACCTTTTAATTCTCATGAAAGCATTTTCATGGGAAGTCTTCTTACAACAACAGAGGGAGAACAAGTTAAATATTTTGTTTCAAAGGGATTATCCCCACCCAGCAGGGAACAGCTGGCATAAAACGCTGATCCACCTCCCATTGCAAACAAGAGCCAAACTCCTGTTGATTTCATTGGTGCAGAATCAAGCTCTTATTAAGTCCATGGCCAGCTTTGCACAACTTCTGTCCCTGTCTGCTTCTCTTACATATAGGCCTGACCCTCTCTGGCCGTGAAGAACCCAAGCTGAGTTGTGGCAGTAGAGAAACTGTAAGCATTTTAAGATGTAAATGAGTAAATTAGTATAACAGCTTTTTCCAAATATGTTCAGCTGTGGAGTACATCACAAGTAGCCCCACTGACTTCAGTCTAGCCCAGCTGTCTAGATAGCCAAATGATAAGCAGCAAGTTGTATCCAGGATCTTGACTCACTAAAATGAGCCAATTCTTTTTTTTTGTTTCCTGGGTTAACATGGCTCCTTTCTAGTTTGTGTTTCATTCCTGTGTTCAGCCACTTGAAAAGGAGCATTTCAAGTTTTGTATACAGTTATATTGCAGTATATTACAGAATATTTAATAAAAGAGCACCAGTTACTGAAATGTTTTGAAAGATATCACTCACAGATCTAAGGCCAGCCACAGACTTATTTCCTCTCCAGAGCATTCACATCAAGGCATAAATGTATGTACAACTGTTTAGAGAACATACATTAATTACAAAAAGGATTAGACAGTTTTTAGGATCCTAGTCTCTGATATTGGTAGGCTTCCTGTTACCCACATCCAGTCCTTTCATGGTTATATTGTTTGAATGTGTTTCTGCCAAGTGGCAGAGCAGGCCCAAACTATTAGTGCCTAGGAATTGAGAAAAAATAATAATAAGTGATTGGGTTGTTAAGAGCCTTATTGTATGTGACAGTGAAAAAACTGGGCCTGTACCGTCATATGTCATCTAAAAGTTAGCACTATGAACAAGATGTTTTCATATCCTTTCTAGTACTTTGAGATAGACCAAATTTATCATAGCTACCTTCATTTTACTCAGTTAATAATGAATGATCAGTGAAACATTTTGGAATAAGAAAGCTAGATGATTCATGTAACCTCTGCTGTGAAAGGTTTTCAAAGCTTAAAACATAGAGAAAGTAAAGGTAGCTATATCTTTTAAAAGACAAAAAAATATGTAGGAGGGATGAGAAGTTTTGATTGAATAACATAGTTTGTGAGATCATCATGCAGGTTTGATTTTTTGATTATCAGATTGAGTTTCATTCAGGTTCAAGATTTGCGTGAGTTCTCAAACAATGAAACTGTCTTTGTGGGCCTTTCTTTGACTTCATGACCATCACAGTTTTCAGGGATTAAAGTCATGCTTTGATGATAATGGTGGGATTGTGTGGGTGCTGTATAAACTGCAGTTTTTAACTGCTGGGGAAGGTGCTGTGTAAAAAGCCATGTTTCTTCTTCTTTGTTATTAGACCTGATCCAAGATATAAAGAGTCCAAAGTCTTGCTCAACTGTTCACAGATAACAAGGTACCCAAAATTTTGCCACGGTAAAATTATATAGCATTTCTGTTATGCACACACCTTTGATAAGTCTGCACTAAGACTAAAGGGCCAAATTCTCTTCTGGAATAAAAATCACATTTTTTTTGATGTCTGTTGAGCTTCCACTACCTTTTCCAGCAGAGACCTTGGTAACTGTGTCAGAGTTCATGTAAAGAGACAGGTCTTTACCTCTCCAAATTCTACCATCAATGTTTGGAGAATTCTTTTATCTTATCTGTGCCAGTGCACAAAAAGAAGTATAATATGATGCATGCATGACTTCATCATAAAACGTCAACTTTTGGATCCTGTGGGTGAGAAATTAATGTCCCATTTAGGTAGTCTGTAATAATAATTGTCATTCCTCTTGCATCATATTCACAAGTGTGTAAGGATCCTGTTTCTGAAAGACTGGGGACATGCTGGACCACTGTTCTGGACTAGTATTTTAGTTCCTGTGCTTTCGTGTTGTTAGTGCTACTTTTTTTTAACTTCATGGCTGGCTAAAAATTTGAGGTGTTCTAGGTAGTACTAATTGCGAGGAGAAAGTGGTGTGAGAGTCACAAACTGCTTTTATGTAGCTCTATATATCTACAAAGAAAGGACAAATACCAGTTTTTCTGACCACTGGACAATTCAAAAACAGCTATAAAAATAAAATAAGTTCATCCAATTGCCCATGGGACCTCTTTCAGCCAGAGCCCACTCCTTCTGCTCACTCTTGGCCTCTCATAGGTATGCACTGGCTGCATGTCCTGCCTTCATTTCTGCAGTGCCTCTGTGGCTTTTCGTCCCACCCAGTCTGGTGGTCTCTCAGTGCAATATTCAGGAACTGTGCTTCTCTCATAGTTCATGTCTCTGATCAGACTGGCCTTGTCTTTGCTGTGTGCAGTGACATGTGCCTGCACTTTGCTTGAGTATCTTCACCAAGAGTTTGGGTTACTCCTTCCCAGCTAGCTCAGTTGAAGGGCAATGACTACAACCAGCTCTGACAACATTTCATCCATACATTTCTACGTCTGGTTTATATCAAAATTATTCCCATAATTCCTGCCGTCCTAAAAAAGCAAGCCTGAAAAGGAGTAAACATAGAGCGGTTTAAAATTGTATACTAGGAATAATTAAATTCTTAGTAAGAGACTTCTGTCATTTCTCTATTTTCACTCATCATGAGGAGGACAGCATGTTCTCATCTCTGTAGTGTCACATAAATTACTTGATTAAACTGCACATTGCAGAGCTTAATCTGGGCATTTGGAACCTCCTTGCTGTTTTCTCAAGGTATTTGTATGATAGATGAGGAGAAAAAAAGTCCTGGGCTTAGTTCATCTTGTTATATTGTAGATATATTTTCCAGACATTTGCAAATACAGTAAAGAACAAGAGTTCGTCAGCTATTTAAAGTCTTTGAAAGAAGAAAGGCAGTTTAGATTACCAGCAGCCTACAATGTGCGTGGCACAAAAATGTCAGTTTTAATGGCAAAGTTCAGGATAAAACTGTGTCAGCTAATTTAATCATTTACCATGAAATACCAGTTATCTTAATCTTACATGCAGTCCTTAAGTCTGCTGCACATTTTTGTGTAATTGAATCCTGTCCCTAAAAGGGACAAAGCAGGGAATTTGCTTTTTAGTGAAAAGTTAGGCTCTAAATGTTCCTGTTTGTAAATTGTATTTGTGGCATTGTCAGATACTTTGATAGTGAGCAGCTAATATTTCTGATGAGTCTATTTTTTCTCTGTTTCCTATTTGTCTTCCATGCTACAGAAATCATATTAGTATTCAGTTTCTATGGAACTTAACCGAATTCTCTGGAAAAAAACTGCGGCTATTGTTCCCAGAACTTAAGGCAAATAAATTAGTATCTAACCCAGATGACACATTTTATTCATGTGGTTTGCTTTCCGTCTAGATACCTGATGTATTACTTCATCAGCAAATTCAACAAGGCCAAGATGTCTTCATTTTCCTTCAGAGCAAGAGCTGTAAGAGCAGTGTGGTGGAAGTATTGGTCTTCTGTGGCCAGCCGGCGAGAACCCATCAACAGCTGTGATGAGCAGAGCAGACATGGGAGACAGGAGGCAGCTGAAGCCAAAGAGGACCCACGCCTGGAGCTGTGTCTGTGTGATTGGAGCAGAGAGACGCCAGGACCCAAGGAAATCCCAGCAGCAAGGGAAAAAAACAGATTGACTCTCAGTGACTCATTTAGCTCCTGGATTGGACAGATCTCTCCCCTGCTGGCAATTTGGCTGAGCATCAATGGACAGATACCAGGATGAATAGCTTAAAATAATTAGGGGTTGGGAATTTGCAAAACTGCTAGCCATCCAGTTCTTTACTGTGCAATGCGAGGCAGAAAAAAGAAATTACATTTAGGTTATTAAATATTAAGTCAGTGGATTTACTTCCATTTGGTGCAGAACAGGAAACTGGCTAAAATTCAACATTTATATCATTGTGTTGATGGTTTGTTTATCACTGAGGAAGTAAGTGCCTTTTGGCAGGTCAAGCTCTTTGACACATGGGGCAAATGTGTGCTTAATTTCTCCCAAACAGAAGAATTAATATAATAATGATTAACACAGATGAGAACAGAATTAAAATCAAATACAGTCAGGAGTTCAGTTTAATGCCAGGTGTCTCACATTCTAGATTTTCTAGGGCCAGATTTTTCCTGTTGAAGGTAGCAAGGATTTTTCCTTTGGCACTTATGGGACCTGAAGTGGGCCTTGGATGTAAAGAGACAGGATTCCCTGTACTTTCTATTTAATGCACAAAACCAGAAGCAACAGGCTCATTTAGTATCTGTAAAGGTCAGTTAAAATTATAGAGACATCCTTTGGAGCAAATCCTCTGCCTCGTATTTGCATATTTATGAATTAGAGATTATGACAGGCTATTTCATTTATTAGAGCAGCACTGCTATAGTTAATAGTCTGTCAGTATTTCCATTATAAACCCCGTTTTTCAGTGTTTAATATCTCAGCCAAGCCATTTAAAATCACATCAGGAAGCAAGTTGGTCTTATGTTGCTGGCCAGGTGCAATTCTTCGTTATGGATTATTTTCAATAATGAAATACTGCTCATCATATATGCAGATGAGCCACAGCATTTCTGTTAGAGGGACACATCAAGGCGTGTAGATTCACTGAGGCTTTGTTTTTCTTTAGGAAAGAAGGGAAAAGAGGGATTTGACCAATCAGGTCAACTGTGGCCTTATGTTTGAAGAAGAGATTTTCAAGCAACTGCTCTCAGAGAAAACACTGGTTCTCAGTGGGAAATCAGGGTGCTGTTGCTTGCCAATGGTGACCAAGGTAAACAGGTGAGGATGGTTACTCTGTCCCTCTGAAATTTCTTGTCTACCAGTAATGGGTGAAGCACCCCAGGCAAGAAAGCAGTAAACATAAAAGAGCCTTTAGAAGTACAGGAGCCCCAATTAAAAATTCAGAATGCTGGCCTCTTATTAAGTGCCTGCCAGCAGCAGACAAGTGCAGTACTGTCCTGACTTCATTGCTGATATTTGGGGTAGAGGGGTTGCTAAGGCCTTAGGGGCAGTTATGAAACTACTTGCACTTGCACTTGTGTGTCTCTCAACTGAACAGTGTCATTTCTTTCAGCAGTCTCACATCATTCTCCTTCCAAACAGTCCCACTTCAGTTTTGTGGAGGTGTTAGTTCACTAAAAAGTAACTGCCTGGCGAGGGCAAATGTTCAGACTACCAATTTCTAACTTGCTAGGGCAGCAAAAAAAGTTACTCTTCAGAGTTGCTGAAAGAAGCTGGTCTTGCACTATAACCTCTTTCCCTATGAAAAGAGAAACAGTCCAAACAGAAACTCCTGCAGAGTGGTTTGTTTTCAAGGTCTTGAGAAATCATTTGCTGCCTCAGTAACTGACAAGTTAGAAATCAAATTTGTGAAAAGAAAAAAAAATGAAGCTATGTGCAAAATATCTTTTGCTCTTTTGCCTCACAAACATGGTTGTGAGGAACATATTCCATATTCCCACAGAGGTGGGAACATATTCCATATTTTCCATCTTTCTCTCCATAAAGGTCTATGCACACAACTGAGGCTTCCAGAGAAACTAGCAATGGCAGCCCAGAAACACTGAAACATCCTATTTGATCCACTTGGTGCATTGCAGCTAATCAAACTGTGCCCTGGGCAAGTCCCAGGGCTTGGCCTCTGCACCACCTTCTGTAAATTTAGACTGAATTAATATTAACAGCAAGTTTAGAAGTTACATTACACAAAAATTTTTTTAAGCACATGTAAGACAAGATTGCAACAAAAGGTCTCTGATCTTATGGTGAGCCAGACTTTTCATCCAGTATCTCATCAGCATCATGAGAACCAGGAGACCAGATCAAGACACTCCACTCAGGCTTATGGAAAATCTGTTCCAAATCCAAGTGGCGAGGGCTAATCAGTAGTGCTTTCTTAAAACAACACTGTTTGGGATATTTTGTAAGTAATTGCTAACTAAAAGTGCATTTTCCAGACTCCTTACAGAGATGACATTGTAAAGAACAATCTTCCTTCCCTAGGCACATCACAGTGCCTTTTCAGCCAAAAATTATCTCTGGTCACGATAAGTGATCATAACTCAGAAGGAAGCAGACTACAGAAATTCTAACTGTTTTGAATATAAAATTACTTCAATAGTTTTATAAAAAAGGTATAACCCAAAGTAAGGGGGAGAGGAGATTTCTGCCAAATGTGTAGAAAATGTCATACATTTTATAACGAATTGTGAAGTATTACATGCTGTTTGCTGGAAACTCTGTCCAGGCTCAGTGAGCTATCTGGACAGCATTGTTTACTATATATATTTGTTATTCTTTGTCTTTAATTTGTAGTGCCATAAAATCTTGCACAACTGACTTGAGTGCATCTTTGAATGCTAAAAATACTAATTATTATGTAATTAGTCAATAGGATGTGTGTAATTGTGCAATACATTCCTGGGTGTGGTTAAGTACATAGGTAGAATGCCAACACTCATCTAGATGTAGTACTATAAAGTTACACAACAACATACACCCTGGGTGGATACTCTAATTATATTTTACATTTAAACAATAGCTACATTAGCAAAATAAAACTTATTATATTTAAAAATATTTTCCCACAGGCATGGATCACAGTAGATGATGGTAATAATTTTGCCCAAATGGAGTATCTTCCATCTCCCAAGGGACTCAGCCTGCTTCTTAAACATACAGATAGGAGACAGAAACCAGGCATAAATAGCCCTTCATTCACTCATGGCATAAAACCACCCCAAAAAAGACACATGATAATTGCTGAGTCATGCACTGGAATAATTGAAGGTGGAGAATCACCAGGAAGGACTTTCTGTCTCATGAAGAATCACATGAGATTAACCAGAAATGTGACTAGAACTGTTATATTTTTATGACTTAACAGACATCAGGACAATCCTTAAACCATGGTGGAAACAGAGCCACACAGTGAGTCACATCCTTCTTTGAACTTACCCAGGAAGATCTAGGTTACAGCCTAGATCTTGAGCATTTCAGTTAATTCTGATCTCTGCTAAGATTTGCTGCCAGTGTGGTGTAAAAGTCCGCTGCACTCCCAGCCAAAACTTCCCTGCCTAGTCATCCCCCATTCTTCCTGTGGTACATCTGCAGTGACTGACAGGTATGCATGTCACTGAGGCCAGCACTACAGAGATGGTGATTTACGCAGTACAAACAGAAAACATGGCGCACCACTATTTACTCTCTTTTTATATGATTTCAAGGTGAGAAATCCAGAAGAATGCAAAGGTGAAAATTCCAACACCAAAAAAAAAAACCAAACCAAAAAACCCTAAGCTTTGACTCATCATTAATGTAAAATGTCAGAGCCTAAAGCTCTTTTTTTTCATGTGCCTGGATGTAGAAGGGTGAGGTGCCCTCTGAGGATGATTTTATCTTTTTACTTCTGAGTCTGAAGATCTCACATGTGGTTTGGCAAGTTCATAAAAATATTGTGATGAAGTTGAATTGCCATCTGGAAATGATACATACTGAGATGTAAGAAAGCTTGGGGAGAAAACTGCAATAGCTGGAAGAAGAATCAGCAGTGCACATGAATGAGGTTAAAAATTGCAGACAATTAGCTACAAGATGACTCCTACTAAATAAATCATCAAAGACTTGACTACTGCTTCCAGGTTTCTACTGCGATATTAGCTCATTGGAACAGTCAAAAAGATGTTAATTTCGCCAAAGTTTTAGAAATGTGCTATTCTTGTTTGAATTAACAAATCAACCAACAAGGCCAATCTATACTGTCTTGCCAAGGCTATAAAGCTTCTAGGGAAGTTATTATATTTAATGCTCAGGATCAAGGGCCCCATGATATGCAAAATAAGCCTCTTTGTGTTAAATGAAAGCTGCACAGGAAAGAAAACCTGAGCTTGTCATGGAATTTCACATCTCGTTTCAGCATTCAATAAAGTGCTTTCAATAATGTCCAATTTAATAGAGAAGCACAATTTATTTTTCTTTTATTGTATGCCTCCACAGATCAGGCCTTGCTCTGTTCTCCTCTAGAGTTTAATCCAAGACTCAAAGTAAAAAGAAAATGTTCCAATTGCTTCCAATAGGCATCCAGTCAGTCTTGTGCCATGTTTTTACTTAAATGTAAATTCAGTGGTAAGTTCCTCCCAAGAGAAAGAAGGGTAAGTGATAGGAGTCTGCACACTTAACTTTCCACCCCTCTGTTATTTGCTGCTGATAGAACCTATCCTTTGGCTTGGCAAAAACTTCTTAATTTGTCTGGTCTTTCTGCAGGGTTGACTAGTATAAAAAAATTCTCACCTCGACCTTCTTTATTGCTACATCCAGGCAGCTCACTACAGTTGTACTCTTTCCTACTGCTTGAGATTTACTTGTGTCCCTGGTGTGTTGTGATAAGCCTCTGAATGTCACTGCTGTGAAGGTTTTGTTCTTCCCAAAGACTCTCCTGAGGTTCAATGAAGGCAAGTAGGATTTGCTTAGGTATAAAGATAAATTGTGTATGTCACTGTAATAAAGGGAAATATGCACAGTGTTGGTTGAATTTAATAGGAATTTGGAATGTTTGACTTGTCACAAGGCCAGTTGGTATTAGCAGGAGGACCTCACCCTGTGGTGAGTGCCAGGTCAAGGCCTAGTTATCACATACATGCAATTTAAACCATCTTCAGAATTAGTCTTAAGTCTTACTATCATTTAGTAGTATAAATAAGAAACATGATCTGAAAAACACTAGAGAGAAATACTGAAGTTTTGCACATCAAAAAGGCTAATTTGAAACTCTTTTCTTTTATAACAAATAAGCCAAGCATATTGACATTAATTATAGGAAATACTCAAGGTTTGGAATAATCTGTTGAAGAGCACAGATGTATGCCAAATCCTATGTAAATGAGTGCGTGCAACTGTTCGTCAGGTAACACATTTATTTATAAAAAGAAGCTGTGTGTTCAGGTTTCTTTTTAGGGAGTAGAACATCATAAAAAGTTTCTCTCTCTTCCCTGCTCTTACTCAACACAGTGAGATACTTATTTCTGTAGTTATATCTATTAATTACAGCCTAACATGCATTCCAGGGGCTTGGAGCAGATTCTTCCTGTACCTGAGGTAGTAGTAGCTCTGTTTGCTTTAATACTAGTAATTCTGTGGTTGTTTTTTCAGCTTTACTGGAATTGGATCACTGTGACTAGCAGCAGAATTTGTTCTCCTCTGGTGGTAAAATTCCTTTGGTTTCAAAAAAGCTAATGGAATTCATAAGTGCTTTTGTATTTTTCAATGTGTCCCAGAGCTGACTAGTGGCATTGGTTTCTTAAAAAAATACTACGACTACGATTGGCTACATTGCCCATTAGTTTTGCCAGTAGAAACTCTTAACAAACCTGAGAAGAAAATTTCACGTATATCCCTGCTTTTACCCTGTCTGGCTGCAAAGAAATCCTCTTAGCTTTTCATAGCTTTACTTCATGGAGGAAAGGCCCATGTCAGGGCCATGACAGGTGGGCTCAGCAGACTGAATCACTCCACCCCAAATGCTGCTTCCATTTTACTCGCTGCCTCTATACAGATGAAAGATGCTGTGCTTTCCAGGTCAAATTTCATTACTGAATCTCCCAAATACTTGTCTAAGCCTACTCCTTAAATTAGATGAGATGTCTACCTGCCCTGTGGCCATTGTAGATTATCACCCAGCTGGAACTGCTAAGCTTCCTGAAGCCTTCTGCACAATCTCCAATCCTACAAATGCCAGAGCTTAGCACTTTTGCTCTTAGAAACACCCATCTACAAGGGAATATGTTGTTAGTGAATTGTTGCTCTCTCCCATCACTAGTAGAGAATATTGATGTTGCCTTTGCTGGTTCAACTCCTTTAATTCTCCCAATTTTCCTAACAATTGTCTTAACATTTCACAGGTGTGTCCAGAGCTACTGTGTCAGCACAAGTTCCAAAAAGCGCCTGGTAAAGAGTCTGCTTTCACTTCTCAGATTCAAGCTGATTAAAGGATTTGAGGAAAAGTGCTGTGGGCAATGAAGAACAATGAAGATCATTTAGATGAGCTGCAGGTATTGTTTCAGATCACTAAAAAGTAGGAAAAAATAATTGTACTCTAACATTAAAACAGTAATCTCTATATAGCCTCAAGAATTGTCAACAACTGGCCTCCAGTCTGGCTTGAAGATTTTGGTAATCTCACCACATGCTGCCCAAGTCTGAACAAGATTGCCTAGGCCACAGGTTACAGGGAGGGTACATAACACTGGCCAAAATTCAGTATTTGGCCAGTTCTTACACTTCTGCTTCTGAACATCAACTACTGGTAATTATCAGGCATAAAATATTGGAAGAGTTGGATTTTTTCCAGCCTTCTGTCCTTGGTCTTGGGTTTTTATGTTTACCTCATTTTTAGTGAGTCTGAGAAGGAGACAGCTTCTGTCCTAGTTGTACTGTCAGGAGGAAAACCAGCAATTTTTACTGACCTTGGTCATCCCAGGGCATCCTTTTACAAAGAGACCCCTCTGACACGTGTATCCGTGTTGACTGACATGATAGATGCAGCACTTGTTAGAGAAACCAGCTTGGAGATGCATATCTTTTAGTGGCAACTAAATGCAGAAAAGAGTTGCAAGGGTGGGAGCAACAGGAGACTGTCAGTTGGTTGTGAAGCCAAAGTTTTATGTATAATTTCATCTGTTTGTGAGGCAGATGGTTCTGTTAGTAACTATTCCTTACATATAGATCAGACTTCTAAAGACCTTCTTACTTCTGCTTTGGATAAAAGTACATAAAAAAACCTGAACCCATGAGCTTTCGCCTTCAGTGTACAGTCAGTAAATTAGAAGGAAAAGGAGCTGTTACACCTGTGAAATTAAATTTGACTCAAAGATAGTTTAGGATGATAATGAAGGTGAAAGCTGAAAATATAGTGTGATATCTGTACAAAGTGTATTGACCTGCTGTCTTTTTTGTTCCTGCTTGAAATCTAAAATTTAGTTTCAGATAAAAATCACTTCCTACAAGTTCATATAATACAAGTACATTACTGAATTCTGACTGAGGCAGTGCTGCTCAAAGATGGGGGGCCCAGTCCTGGCCTTGTGGCATGGGGTCAGGAGTATTTTGAAGGATGTGACAGTTTCCAGACCACATGCAATTCTAACTTTAGGGAAAGGTGAAGGAGATAGGGACCTATCCTAGAGAGAGATTACAGGCAGCAAAAAAGCCGAGTCACAAATGAAAACTTTCTATTCCTTTCTAGCACTACTGGTCTTCTGATGAAATTTTCAAAATTTGGGATGAGTGGCAAATTTTTCAGTGAATGCAAGGGAATCAGAATAGGGATGGTCAGCTTAGCAAGAGAAACCAAAGCACCAGGTAAGATGACAGGCATGTGGGAGAAGAGATGGAGGGACAAGGGGAGGCTAGAAGGCAGGCTGGCTCCTGGAGGCTGGATCTGACTGGCGGCAGAGTGTGCAGAGACGAGGGAGACTGCTGCTGGTCAGGATATATCTGGAAGCCTTAAAATCGGTGCTGAGGGGTGAGGTGCTGGAATCATCTGTCTGAAAAGAAAAGGGCAGAGAGGGAGAGCACTAAAACTTCGGGGTTGGCCTTGTGGGTGGCAGAAGAACAGGGCTCCTTCTGCACCTACTCTGCCCCCAGGTAGGGTGACCTGGCCACAGCTCCGGGAATGAGGTTCATTGTCTCTGAGTTCATGACATTATTCAAAAAAAAAAAAAAAAAAAGAAGCCTGAATCTTAGTGCTTGACTGGGCAAACAAGAGCTTAACAATGAAGGGAAAGTCTTTCTACCTTCCCCCAAAAGCAGCTGATCTTCAGACAAAGGCTTTACCTCGGGCTTTTCTGGAGGCCACCTCTGCCCTATGGGTGACATCCCTGTCTCTGCTTGAGCCTGGCAGGGCAGTGAGAGTGCCAAGCACCTCTGAGCCATGAGGGGGATATTGAGGAGGGAGGGAGGTTTGTGCCAGTTAATTAGCAGCACTTTGGTGGTTTCTGCAGCCCACAGTAACCTTCACAAGACCTGCAGTGAAATGGAGGTATTTGGGGATATGTGGTTGATGCTGGAAGTCGATTTATTTGAGCTCTTTCTTTGAGTATCGAGTTCATTGTTCTTCCACCTCTCTTTAGAGACCATGACATCAGCTATACAGGCTGGGCAGCCCAGAGTCAAAAGGAAAGGAGCCTTTTGCCCATCACTGTCACATAAACCAGGGCCCAAATCTGTAAAATGTGAGAAAATGAGGGATTCGATTATCCATATGGATCACTCTGGATTTATTCCAGATTGCTTCATTAATAGCAATCAAAGACATCACTTTAATGGATTTTTTATCCTCAAAATTATGATCATGGGGAATTTGTTCTGGCTATTGGTTTTGAAAAGGCTTTTGATTCTCTTCAATAGCCTTAACTTATTTCAGATTTAGGTAACAGTAGGATTTGGTCTTAAATATGTTAGATAGGTCAATCTCCTTTATTCAAATCCACTGTTATGTTAAAACTAATGACCACAGTTTGAAGATGATTTATATACTGAGGCTTAGACATGAGAGTTTTTTCTCTGATACTTTTGCTGTTACAGAGGAGCCTTTGTTTTGGGAGAAGTTACTGTTTTTAAGGGAAAAGTCAGTGATGTTTTCAATTTTGCCCCTAGTTGGAGAATATGTTATTTTTTTAATGAAGATGTTCTTTAATGAAGATTATGCTGGAAGTCACTGAATGATGTTCATGTTTCTTCTTTGTTAATTGGGGTAAAACTCTTAAAGCCATTAGGTGATTTAAATGTAGCTCTATTTGAGCAATATCCTTTATTGGATCCCCCATTATCCTTTAAACATCTTGGTGTGCAAGGGGATAAAATTAGAATGAATTTGTTTGCTTTAAATTGCCAGCCTCTGCTTGATAAAACTATTAGCTATTTAGCTAATTGGGCTGCTCTTCCATTATCATTAATTGGCAGAATTGATACAATTAAAATGGCTGGTTTATCTAAAGTGTATGTGTTTTTTCCTAGGTATTCCTATCAAGTTTCCTAACATGTTCAGGGAGTCTTACATTCTGCAATTAGTTTTGTTTTCAAGGTTAGAGGTAAATTCAAGATTAATTTTGAAACTCCGAGGCTTCTTACAGAGTCACCTGGATTGACTCCTGCTAATTCTATTGTTAGGTTTGTCTGCCTCGGTGCAACATATTTTATGATTTAGACGCTGCCCAGCCTTATGGGGCTGCGGAGAGTGTGGGGCAGCGCAACCACGGTCTGAGCACACCCGTTTTGCAGGTCAGGGCAAGGCTTGTCCCAGGGCTGTGCCTAGCAAGGTGCTAAACACCCATTATTCCCTGGCCCACCAAGTATTTTAACACAGCCAGAACTTTTAAGCACACAAGCCCAGTGACGCCAATTAGCTTACTCATACTAGTAAAGTTAAACAATGACTGCACTTGATTGGGGCCACAGTAGTCATCGCCTTGTCAGTTTGAGACTCCCACTGAATCCGTTGCAAAATAGCACCACTTTCTGCTCACACCTTGGCTGTACTCTCAGCTGATGCTGCCCTCCCTATGAGCAGGGCAGGACACTGTGTTTGGAGGAGTCACTGCCAATCCTCTCATCATGTGTCCAAAGCATCAAGAAACTGCACCCTCTGCTCCTGCCATCCCTGGTGGACATGCCATCCCTTTTAGGCTGCTAGTACAAATCGTGCTTCTCCCTTCTGAAGCTATGATTCATGTCAGCCATTAGCCTCAAATAAATGAATGGGCTGAAAGAAAATTAAAACCAAATCACACTTCTATCAAAGGGAGGTCTTGTTGACAAGCAGGGCCTCTATTGCCAGAATTAGTCATCTGGGTCTGCCTTTTGCACCAGAGACTAAGAAAACCAGAGGATGATTAATTGGGCAGGACCAGGAGGATGTTGCCCCTCCCATACAGCTGGCCAGTGAGGGCAGTTTCTAAATCACACCATGAGGGCCATGGCTACATCAGTGAACACCACCACTACTGCTGCTTCACCTACACCATGATTTTATGTAGTGTTGGGGTACCATATTCGTTCTTCACCACCCATACATGTCCTTATACTGTGATTTTCTTTGCTTTATCTTGCAAGCCATGTAGAGCGGGGTCTATTTCTTTTAAAACTGCTTAAAATAATTTCTATCTAGAATATAAAATAGTTTTATGCAAAATAAAATTTAAAAAATGTTTAGTCTGTAAAATATGTGCAAATATAATTATATATAATTTTAACTAAAAGTCAGGCTCTTTCCTGTAGACATGAGCCAGTATGTGTGTAACATGTTTGAACACTGGAGCAAACTTGATGCAATGCTGCCCTTCTTAATTCATTTGAGTCATTGTCATTTTAGACTATACCAAAGTCATTTCATGAAACACATCATGCTTCATGGGTTAATCCTGATTTAGCTGTGATGCTTTGCTTTTGGGTATTATCTAAATTGTTTTGCCCATCTCTTCTTCATTCATTTTGTCTGTCATGAATATCATTCTACATGGATTTCACTCGTACATTTATTTGTATTTAAATTATGCATCTCTTTAAGGAGATAGACCCATCAAGTGATACAATACCTGATGGCACAAAGAATGAGGCATTGTTTACTTTTGCATAAAAAGCCATGAAGATGGAGCACACAGTTTATAGGATACTAATGAATTATTTGGATGGTTGACCTTAAGTCAGCCTCAATCCAGCTAAGCTTGGTAGCCAATGCATTTGAAATGTAATGGATAATAGTCCCAGAGCCAAATATATTGTAAGTCTAACTTGCACAGGTTGGCCCTTACTGACCTTATTGAGACATCTTTGCTCTGAGTGGAAGTACCTCATCACAGGCTCATGGGCTGCATTGTTGCCACTCCAGGGACAGAGGTTGGCCTGCTGCTCTAGGTCTTGGACACTCCTTCTGGGGAGACAGAGAGCACTTGAGTCTCTGGAGTCATAACTTGGCATGTTTCATGAGTACTGAATGAATTCACTGGAATGAAAGTCACCTTGGGCTGAGGGGCCTGTTGCAGCTCCCTCAGTTAGAATGAGCACTCCCACAGTGCAGTTAGAAACCCCACACTCCCACAGACTCAGGGGAAAGGAGGAGGGAGCAGAAACCTTAGAATGAGGACTGCCTCACTAAATGCACAGATCTTATGCTGTTTATATTTCTGAATTAATTGCAGTAAATAAAGAGCATCACACTGGGTAAAACTCAAGTGAGGGAGATGAAAATCAAGCCCAGGCAGAACAGAGGAGCTGCAATGCAGGATCCAGTCCTCCCTGTGCAACCTTTAAGGTATATTAGGGCCAAAACCTCCTTCGTGCTAGCACTGCTGTTTATTTCTTTGCATAGCTCTGAATTTGGTTTATCGTCACCAGTAAAGAGTCCAGAATAGGGAACATCCTGGGTTGAAACATTACTGTGGCATAGAATCCTCATTTGAAAGTAGAGATATAACCCTGTATGTTGTTAACTAAGACAATAATAAATTAATACAATAGCCAACTAATAGTGCTGTAATGCTTTCATGTATGAATTGGAATGTGAATACTGAGCTTTTCATTTCATGGTTGAAAAATACATGAGTTGACCCAAATATTAATTTCTGTATTTCAATCATTTACATATTATGGGTCAATAATAATTTCTTGCACAAATGACTTTTCAAATGAGAAGCAGTATCTTGTAATGGTCTATCATATTTACAAACATCTCATTGTTTTCCTAACTTAGCACTTAGTATTTAAAATATACTGGACCAGATATTGTTTGCCAAATACAATACAAAAGTGAGTAATGTAAAATTCAGGTACTATTTTCTTTTACTATGATCCATAATTTATAATATCCATAAACCATGGAGCGGCAGGCCTCTACCCCTGGCAGGCCCATGCCCCCACTTTGGAATGGATATCGTTTTCCAGCAATGCTTTAGGAGACCTGACACCTCTTTCTGCTCTTTCCTGATCCTAAAAATCTCACCCCTTTGAGCAGCAATCCCTCTGAAGATCCAGCACTGTCAGCAGAACTAATGGTGGGGGTTTTGAGAAGTTTATTGCATCCCAAGATTTTTTTACAGCCTGCAATGACATCCAACAAAATGCCTAGGATGGCATTTTTCAATTACTTTGCAAAGCTAAAATAGTATAAATAATCTTGGTTTTTTACTTACTGGTATTGAACTTAGTCCATCATTTTGGACTGTTCATTGTTGCATCATATTCTACCCCCTTATTAGCCTACATATCCCAACAGAAACCTTTTGTCTTAGAGTAAATGTGTTCAAGTGTTCAAGTACTGAATTAATCAGGGACCCGTGCAGCATATATATGCTGCCCAGCAAGATGAATTTACACATCTGCCTTTTCCCCTAATTATAATTCCAGAGGTTGAATGTCAACAGCATATGGGTATATCCTCAAAGAGGCATGCAAACACACACATACAGGCATACACACTGTACATTAATCTCTCTTGGCTTATCTGTTGCTGTCTTTAATTTGTATACTTCAAAATTGAGTGGTGAGGTCATTTATTAGACTGTTTCTGTGAATTTTATGTAGTGATAAGAAAGCAGTAACATGCAATTTGTTTTTATAAGACTCACTTTTCTAAGTATGATCTAATGTTTTCTTCCTTTAACTGAACAGTGAGGAAGAGGAGATTTCAGAGCTAACTAAGAGTTAACTGGCCATGTTTCAACTGTCACCATTGTCTTAAATCTACATAGAGAGTGGAGAGAGCCAGAGAAGCTGAGAAAAAAACATTTGTAAGTAGAAATTTCTCCTCAGAGCAAATTTTTCCAGTTTGTCTTGATTTTTTCTTTCCCTATTTTTTAAACACAACATGTGATGGAGACGATTGTTATTATCCAAAGGACCTGACTTGCTGGCTCACTGCATCTCTGTTTATGAAATGCCATAACAAAAGTGAGCTCACGCTTGTGTGCTTCCAATGCGTGATGTTCCTGTGTGCCAGATGGGCACTTTCATGACTGTATGAGCGTGGATTATTTCATTTCCTACATCTGGGACTCCAAATGGCTGCACAGAATGCCACAGGAGAGAGGAACAGATCTTCGGCTGGGGAAACCTACCTTCACAGGGGAACCAGCTACATCAGAGGGGACGAGGCAGAAACGTCCCAAGTGATATCTGAAAGTTCACATAAATCAAGGCCATAAGGGAAACCTTTAGAACCAGGAACAAGACAAAAATAAACGATAACTAATGCTGGATGTCAGCTGTGCAGAGGGGGGAGGGAAAATAAACCATAAGCAGTTTCTTGTCTGGCCACAGAAGATGTGTTTGGAATGCTGTTTTGTATTTCAGCTCAGAAACTCTGCTGTGACCTTCAGATATTGCTGGGTATTACAAGTTCTACAGATAGCCAGAGAGAAATATTCCAAGGAGAGATGGCATATACTGTGCCATACTAGTTAATGTTGTGTGTGTATTGCTCACAGCCTGTTCCTGAACTGTGAGCAGGCAGCCTTGTTAAAACAGTGCAGAATCCTGCAGTAACAGTCAGGAATGCTAGTTAGTCATAAAGCTGTTGCAGGATTTGGGATAATTAGTTGTTTGTTTGTAGGATAAGAGTGCTTTCTTTTCTTTTTGTTTTTTTGAGGCCCAAAACAACGAGAGCAGATCCTCAGTATAGTGAAGTTCTGGCTCACTACACTTTTGCAGAGTATGTTGCATTTCAGAGCCAGCAAACAGGAGGAGATGGTGAGAAGAATTAGCTGTAGCAGAAAAAAATATAGTTAAGTCAGTGACTTTCTTAAGATGAAAGAGAGCAAACCCCCAAAAGAGAACAAATGAAAAAAGTAATGAACAAAAAAAAGGTAAGAGCTTGTGACACAAAGTAAGAAAAAATAAACAGCAGTTGATTTAACTATTTTGCATAAGATATTTACAAACCACAGCATATTACTGTTTGCTTTATGCATTTTCACATCCTGCTCAGTTTAAAGCAGTAATTTTCTGCAAGGACAACAGAGGGAAAAAAAATGCTTTACACTGCTTATATTAATTACATTTTTTCATTACCCGTCATGTTTTCTACAGGCTTGTGTATTATTACTGTAAAATGTAATGAAACAGAAAAAGAAAAAAAGAATGGACTTCTGGGAAATTTTCCAATTCTTGAAATGCAATGTTAATTGAGTGCTATTTTTAGGTCATCATAGATAGAACTGAACCCATTGCCATCAGAGCACAGAATGGGGACAGCCTAGGTGCAACACAAACTGGGTGAGGGGATCAGTTTCTACTAATGGAGAGGAGGAGAGAAACTAACTCCCCAGAGGGATGGGTTTGGGGCAGTTTCTATTTCTTGATGTAAAGTTCTAAAAGCAGAAATGAAAAGGAAGAGTGCAGAGCTAGCAAGGGTCCAGGACCCACCATGCCCAACCATGGTCACTGCTGAAGGAGGTCCATGGACTCCTGAGTCAGAAAGGCAAAGTAAACGAGAGGCTCTGTCTGGTTTTGTGGCTGACTTTCAGCTCTGGGAGGGCACTCTGAAAGCCAACATGAAATAAAGTCCCCCAAAATGTATCAGAAATCCCTTTAATTTATAGATCTCTTAAAAGGCTGCCAAAAAATCAATTATTTTAATTTGTATATAGTGCAGCCATGAACTGATTCAAGTTCTTTTGAAGTATTTTTAAACAGTCATTGCACAAAGGCATCCTTTTTCCCATATGCAAAAAAAAAAATAAAAAAAAAAAAGAAAGGAAAAAAAATTAAAAATCAGAATTTCTCACAATCACTTTGATCGGAAGAATAGTGCAATTCTCATGGGATTCTGCAAGCAAATCTGAGTCCCCTTGCTCAGTCTATTAACTGGGTACCTTTACTGTCAGTCCTAAGGATCAGTGTAGCTCTACTGCTCCCTTTATTGTCTGCCTCTTCTCCCAGAGAGTGTAGGGAAACTGAGCCTGTAACAGGGGAAATAGTTACTGGCACTTGGGAGTCGCTGGAGGTTCCCTTTGAAACAGAACTAGAAAATTGTCAGTGTGCACTTACCAAGGCCAAAATCTCAGAATGTGCTGGGTTGAAAGGATCATCAAGTCCAGCTCCTGACTCTGCACAGGACGTTCCCAAGAGTCACGCCATGTGCTTGAAAGTGTTGTCCAAATGCTTCTTGAACTCTGGCAGGCTGGTGCTGTGACCACTGCCCTGGGGAGCTGTTCCAGTGCCCAGCCACCCTCTGGGTGAAGAGACTTTTCCTCTCTCGAAACGACTTCAGGCCATTCCCTCAGGTCCTGTCACTGTCACCACAGAGCAGAGATCAGTGTCTGCCCTTCCTCTTCCCCTCACCAGGAAGTTGTAACTGCAGTGAGGTCTTCCCTCAGTCTCCTCTTGCCCAGGCTGACCTCAGCTGCTCTTTATATGACTTTCCCTCCAGACACTTCACCGTCTTCTTAGCTCTCCTTTGGATGTTCTCTAATAGTTTTATATCCTTTTATATTGCAGTGCCCAAAACTGTACTCATCAGTCAAAGTGTGGCCTCACCAGTGACCTCTGTGAAAGAGGAGAGAGCATCCCACTTGAGGGAAGCCAGTCTCCACAAAGCTGCTCCTTTTCTGTATGGCACTGCACTGCTATAAAAGCAAGAGTCTCACCCAAACATTTCAGCACCCCTTCTAAATGGCAGTGTAGCATGTTTTGGAACAACTGAGATTAACCCAGCTTTCTACCTGCTTTGGCTCCATCTCAAAAAATGGTCATGATCGGGTGGTAGAATTTCCAAGCCAGTTCTCTTTGTTTTAGTGTTAGTGGAGATTTGCTAACCAGCCTTTAGGTGTGAGACAACCCTCCACCCATACTGACCCGGGTCATCAAAGACATTTGGGGCAGGATCCTAAACAAAGACAAGCACCCAAATTCCCAAGATGATCTGGGCTCTTTTACCTTGGTACAAACACCTTGAAGTCTGGTCTTTCCTTTATTCATTAGAAGGGGTTTTTTTTAGTTTTTCTATGGGTCTGTAAGTCACTTGAGGGTCCAGGCCCATCCTTTTTCCAGTCTCAGCTCAAGAATCCTGACTGTGCCCAAGGACCACAAGAAATACAAGGCATCAGTAGTTCTCCCTTGGGTGTGGCTCTCCTTGACCTATGCAATAGCATGTGCATCAGGTTCCCATCAAGAGTGTGTCTTCACTTCTTGCCTATCTATCTTCAATTCTCTACCCTTCCCTTAAGTCACATAACCTGAGACTTACCAAAAATACCCTCTCAGTGTGTTTCAGATGTGTCTTCCCACCTATTCTGCAGCAGATATGACAATGGTATGTAAGTGTTATAGATTTGCCTGGCAAGGCTTAAGTGGATTAAAAAAAAAGCTAAGCAAAACACAAACTGAAGAGTTGGTTTGCTCTCCAAACATCTCTAGTGCTAAGATAGGAGTGATAAGTCATAAATATAAGCTAACATGATTTTCTCTTATCTAACACATTGAATTAAGCCTGTTGTGCTCAAATGCTTATAGGAAAATTGACAAACACTTCCTTTTAGGAATGTTGCATCGAAGGTATTAATATGGCACACACTGCCCTGCACTTGCACACAAGGTGTGTGAACTGTGACACTCTTATGGCAAATCAAGAAAGAAATCCTGCTCTGTCTGACTCTGCTTGTCCTGCCTCCAGCAGTGGTGCCAGCATTTGGACTTCATTTAGTCAAGCCAAGTCGCCCCAGCTTGTTGCAGCTTCACCGTGGGCCTTAGCTCATTATTGGCTTGTCAGCACTAATACTTCATCAAGACCAATTTCAAACCTGGCAGCTACCCCTACATTTTTGTATCTCGCCATGACAGACACCTTTTTATGTTTAGATTAGAGTTATTCCTCTTTGCTAGGAAAATTGATCTGGATCCACAGCCCTCTGATTAGGAGTCACAATATTTTTCCATAAAGGACCCAGTTTTATTCTTTCAGAATTATTCATTTTTCCTTAGCACCCAAATTTGTTCTTACAGGCTGCAGTCCAAAAATAGCAGGGCTCCTTTGCAGATCAGAGCAGGTAAACTTTTTTGGTAGCGGGATGACAGGAGCAAGTGTTGCAGAGTATAGAGGGAGCAAAGGGAGTCGTGAAACCACAAAGCCTCCTGAAGCATTGGCAGCCTGACCCAAGCCAGCTGGATCCCACTATACTACCTCTAGGGAATGGCTCCTACGTGAGTCAGCCCCTTCACTGCTCCAGCTGCTGAGGAAAGGGCAATAAATTTGTTAATTCCAAGTTAAACTCATTGCATAAATCAGGGACTCAGTATTCCAATAGCAATTCATATACAAGTCGTCATTGGTTTCCATGGGAATTTTGCCATATCTTTCACCAGGACTAGGATTTAATCTATGGGAGTTTTCATTTTTTTCAATTTGATTAGCTGGCACCTGTCCTCTACTGAGAGACAGTCACAGTGCACCTGAAGAATTGTGGTAATAAGTTGGTCAAGAAGACTTTGCAGGATGGACCTGAAGAGGCTGCAGTCATTGACTGGATCAATAGGTGGGGTTTCATCAGAGAGAAGGGGTTCAAATGTCACTTTGAAAATTTCACTTCAGTGTGTTCATTTTCTGTTTCAGCTGTGTTGGGAATGGCCTGTAGATTTAAACTGTGACTCAGAGCAGGAGAAATGAGGAGCCATTAATTCTTACTAAAAAAATGCTATTCCAGGCCATAGCCCTAACATAAATGAATTTAGCATGTTCAGAGTGAACCATCACTTCCATAATTAAATCAATGGATATAAATTCAGCTTTGGTCAGATGAGGCCTCAAGCTTGCAGACCAGGCACCAAATGTTTATTATTGTTCAGGAGATCAGATAGAAAGCCCAGTGCTTTCAAAGAGTTCAGTTGTCTTGATCCAAGGAAGGAATAGGCAGCAGTGCTTAAATATGTTTCAGGCTCTGGGATTTTCAAAAACCCTTCTGCTATCAACTCCCAATGACAACATGGAGCCTGGAAACTTTAAAAATCTGAAGTAGGTACTGATTTGTATTCAGAGGAGCTCATGTATCTGTGGAAATCTGCCTCTAATTTATCCAGCAGCCCTGTCATTCTGGGTCACATTAGGGACCATGAGCACTTCACCTGGCACTACTCTTCAAACTCTGCTCCTTTGCATGGCTGTGGGTAAAACAGGAAGAAAGATGTACTGTGGCTCTCAACTAACAGGAAAATGCCATAAGCAATGATGTGTTAGCCAGGATGTTAGAAGATGCCATTGTGTACATCAGATGCAGACCCCAATTAGCTGGGGTAATTACAATTTCTGATTTAAAGGTTTTTGCAGCTTGTGAAGCTTCCCACCCTTCTCAGGCTCTATGTCCTCCCTGCTGAGGATCTGCACTGCTGCAGGTGAAGAAGCCCATCTAGACAACGTGGCTTGCATGCATGGCTCTCAGGCTTTGGCTTCTACAGTATTGGCACCCAACTCACATCACAGTCAGGACGACTCAGATGCCACACTGGCTGGCCATGCTCACAGATGAGCCTTTGAAATGAAAATGTACATGGACGGGCTCCTGAATACTTTTGTAGATATGCAGCACATGACCTGTGTGGTCCCCTTGCAGTCCTACTTAGACTAAATTTACGAGTAGGCAGTGTTCTCACCCAAGAGGATGGACATTTGTGATCTAATTGATTAAAGCTGTGTTATCCAAGAGGGTGTTCCCAGCCAAACAATGAAATGCTTCTAAAGCATTCCAAAACAAATCCCAGAATGACCTGTGCTGCACCCACACAGAGCTGCCTCTGACCCTGCTCTCCTGCCAGTCCGGGAAGTAACGTGGGCTTCAGATCAACCAGCTCTGGGCATCAGGGGTTTTGTAATACTATAAAAAGGTGGCTAACTCTCCGCTCCGTTTTCCTGGTTGTATGATGTGAAATGCTGCTGAAGTCAGTGGAGTTGCACTGCTATAAAACCAGATACAACAGAGCAGATAAATATCTCGATATATCTAATGTTGATAAAGTCAATAATGTCAATGCCAGCAGAGTCCAGAGCAGGACTGGCCTCTTGGATTTGCCTCAGTAGATTGCACCTTAGCACTATTCTTTTCAGCAGGTTTTTGTTACTTTGTCATCTTCATGGGTATCATCAGAATGAAGTTCATCTCCCAGTTCCTCAAACCCAAGCATATTCCTTTAAGTTTTGGAGTTGGGATAAAGAGTGCCGTGCTGTAATGGTATCCTTTGAAATGGGGTACTGTGCAAAAAAGGCCTACCAGGTTCCCATCAGAAGAGTTAGTTGAAGACTGGGAGACTGGAAACAGTGGCTGCAGCCAATTTCTTTTTTTCTATTTGTTAATCTGCTTTGTCCAAACACTATGAACATTTGGTGCATTAGTTCTAAATATGTCAAATGCTCCTTTAGGGAAGAACTTCAAAAACCTAAAATCATCTCTTAAGATCAAATTCATTGCCTGAGCTCAAAATTACTCTTCTCTACACAAATAAACCACACACACATACTTGTGTGCTTTGTCTGCACTGCAGGAATTGTCCTGGGATAGCACTGTGCTGTCTGTAGAGCCCTGCTAAAAAGCCTGGCTTTCTGATACTGAGAGAGAGCTGCAAATATAAACACATCATTCTGGGCAGTGGGAAGCAAGAATGATTATCCCAGAATATAACAAATCTAAAAATAAATTGCCTTCATTTTCACCTATTGCACACCAATGGGGGTAAGACAACTTTAATTAGTGTAACACGACAATAGCAATGGAATTGGCTTGGTCACAAGATTTTTGCAGGATGAGTCTGATGGTATTACTATCCAACTTCAAAGATTTGGAAAGATGTGGCTGCTAACACTGGAGAATAGAAACCTGTTTTTTATCAACTAGGCTGGCCTGGCAAATTAAGTCTGTGGAGTCATTAGATTAAGATAAGAGCTTATCTCCTAGACTGACATTTATTCAGAGGTTTTTATGCTGCTCAGCTAGTAATTAGTGCAGTTGAATTTTTAACACTGCTTTGTCCAATCACTTGACAAATTTGAAATATATACAGTTTTCATTTAAAAACCCCAACTAAAATCCAAGAATACAATATTATTAGCTTGGAAAGGTTTTAAGAAGAGTTGAGATGATGCTAAAAATCTTCAAGGAGGTCAGAAGTGCTTCTGCTGTTGACTCATTTCCATGCACAGATTTAGAGGCTCCATAAACTAAATTTTTAGGCACTAAGCAGCAGATATCTGTAGCAAATCTGTCATTTCTTTCATGCTCATCCATTTTGTAATTCTGCTGCTTTAGAGGGGCAGGAATATGGTGCCAGCTGTGGTCCTGCTCATTAATGCTTGTCTGCCTCCTTCAGCACTCAGGTTAGGATTTCAGGTGGGGGAAGTTTTAAAAGGAATCTTCTCTTATATGGCTTATTTCACGGGAAAAGGTTTGTTTTTCCTGTCCTGATATTCTTGTAATAACAGATGGATTATTCCACAGTAAACCAATGCATTGCTTTTGGACACATGTTTTTAAATTGCTTTAGACAAAAAGTATCACTTTTTAAAAACAGTTCATTTTGAGTAACTGAAGATCAGAATTGGATTAATAATTAGCGATTAAATGGATGACTGTTTGTTTATGAGCTTTGACAGATTTGTTACAGCTACATCCTGTTGCAGCCATCTCAGCATCTATGGTTGTTACCTTTAGGAAAACACAGACAAGAGGAGTTCATGTGGTAGTAAATTATGGTTCATCCAACTGCCTTAGTTCTGTGATTACTGGCTTTCACAAAAACAGCAACAAAAAAGACCATTTGTTTACATTTTACACTGTATTGCCAAGACCCCTGAACTCTGTGGACTCAGGGCCAGGACCATCATCTGCAGAGGGTGACACATTGTCACTCACCTGCACTCCTGAGCTTGAAGCAACAGTGGTAGAGTAAGATGACTGGGACTGGTATCTGCATGCTGCTTTTCCATTGTCCATTTCTGTGGGTTTTCATGGCGTTTATATAACTCCAAAGCATGAGAGGAGTTTTAGCATCTCATAAGTTCAACAGGTTTTCCATGACTGGAATGCCATGAAAGTACAGCATGAGGCAGGGAGTTATTTCAGATCTTTGCACAGCCAAGAATGAAACCCTGCTGCTCTCTACTTTCTGAGCCAGACCCTTGACCCAGACCTGCCCTGACTCCTGTTTCAGTGCAGACGCTTTCAGCCCTCTGTGTCTGCTAAGGCACTTGATACTTCCCATTGGAGATGTGAAACCCTGTATATTTTGTATATATTTCATATATGTATAAAATTCAAGCTCTGTGGCAATCTCTGCCATTGGACACCCCACCATTCCTGGTCCGTAGGCAAGATCTCAGCTTGTGGTCAGGAGTGCCTAGAAGTAGAGATAGAGACAATATTTTTGCTCATAAAATGGCCTTGAAAGAAATTTGCGTCAAGCTGAACCACTTGCATCAATCCCCCAAAAGCTTGAAGTACTGCTTTGCTCTCTAAATTTTAGCTGTTAGTGGTCCCTTTGCTGTCAACCAGGTCAAAAATCCTGCATAATTCCCAATATATAATTCACTTCCCAGCAGAGAGAAATGAAACCCCTTCCTGGACCTTGGGTGAGCGTGAGGGAAAGACCCAATTTCTGATGCCTCTAGGGAGGAGCATGGCCTCAACAGAGGAGGGAGGGAGGAGGCATTTAAAGTCAAGCTTCCCAGAATTTGTGGCAGCAGCATCCCTATTTTCCTATATTGTTTAACTTTCTTGTGTTGTGCACTGCTGTGTTGTGCATTGCTGCAGAAGCTGGATAGTGTCAGCACTAACCTGGCAAGCTTCATCTGTTGAGCCATTAGACCAAAGGAGAAAAGTTGCCGTCACCCAGACACAGCAACAGAACCAAAGAAAGATCTCATCTCTGGGACAAAACCCCAGCTATGTGAAACTGTTAACATCTCCTTTGCATGGGCTGGAGATGACAGCATAGAGGTGTCTTGCTGTTGTCTGTCACGGCTGTCTATCAACAGGGCTGGCTCATGGAGCAGTTAGCTGGCCCCACAGCCTTTTCAGACCTACTGTGCTGCCACCATCCTTGTGTAGTTCCGTGAGAGACAGCGCTGATTTGCCCTTTTGGCTTTGGTCAACAATTTAAAGACGATTGCTGCTTGATGGTGCATGCAAATAAATTAATAGTCTTGGTTCTGGCCAAAGTGTCTAGAGTCTGAGACCTTCACTGGCCCCACACAGAAAGCCAAGGATTGACAGGAGCAAAAGAGAAGTCCAAACAGGTCAAGGGAAGGGGCACTGCAGACTAATAAAACCTGTTTCTACTCAGACAACTTTGCTCAACTTCTGATGCCAGAAGAGACAGCCTAGACTGGCAGGTAAATCTCCCTGAAAATAGCAAAAATCAAAGTTAGAGCAACATATTTATCCCAGGTTACTTAGTAAATATGGAAATACTGTAAAAAGAGATTTTACAGAAGGAAGGTGTCATTGAATGGCAATAACAGTACAATAATGCTTTACTCTGCCCTCCATTTTTCAGTGTCCTGCTTTCAGGTTGATGGTTGCTCTTCAGCATTTGGCCAAGGTCAGACAGGTGAGGAATTTTTTCTGAAGTTTCTAGTGTTTCTAATCAATTTTTAAAATTACAGTAAAGGGAAATAACTTTTTTTAACTGGCAAATACACTTTTAGTGTCACCAAAAAATGGTGCCTGTGAACTTGGAGGTTACTCTGATTTTTTATTATTTCTTTTGGCTTCTAAGTTTGGTGCAAGGGGTAGCCATGTTCCCAGAAAAAAGTTATGCTTGACATTTTTAACGGAATTCCATAAGCTGAAATTTATCCACGGTAAATGTTTCACAGTACAGTGAATTATGCAGGAGGTTCCAAACAAACATCCTTTACTCTCAGAAATTAAGGTGAGTACTCAGTAGCACAAGTACATAGTATAGCCATCCAATTGTTTGTGTTTCCCCCAGGAATTCAACACTTTTCACAAATAACTACACTTTGCAGTTCCATAACACAAATCCTGTGACCCCACAGGACAACTGCAAAGGTAGGGTAAACACCTCTTTTTCTATTTTATAGGTACTTAGCACTTATGAAATGCAAGCTCAAGGCAGGCTGTGAGGAATATCTACACTTGGAGAAGTCTTTCTGGAAATTATTTGCTCAAATATTAGTGGTAAGTCAAGTGGTCAGTGGTCAGTGCAGCTGTTGGGTTGGTGGGTTCCCTTGCACGACGTTAAAGTCCCTGTGCAGTAGGCCAGCCTCTCCCCAGTCTGTTTTTCTGTTGTATGTTATTCATTAAACCCTTTGCTGTGACATGCCATTGCCAGTGTGCCAAATCCTGAGCAAATCATATCCTCTGTTCTTCTGTTGCAGATTTGTGAGATAATCTATTATAGATTAATCATTTCAGTCTTATGGTGCAATGTCAAAAATAAATTGGGGTTATGAAGCTGGAGGGAAGCCACTTGGGGGTGGTGTGTTCTCACTGACACTCCTTATTTGACTTTGAAAACAGCATCATACGAGATTTTTGAAGCTGATTGTTACCCCATGGAATCCAAATCACAAGGTAAAAATGCTGTGGAGTAAGTTTTCATCTTCACAAATATCAGCTCAATGTTGAACTGTAAATGATTTTCAGGCTATTGCCTTCCCTCTCCTCACAACATGAAACATATCTGAGCTGATCCATTACATCTCTTTAGAATATAAGATGGCAGAAAAACAAATAGAATAAAATAAAAGCCAACCCCTTTTAAGGACTAAATATCTGCTGGAGATGGAGGTATCCAACACAGAAAAATAATACAGGCCAGGAACACAGCCAAATATACTGTAAGAAAATATTAATTTGCATAATTTTAAATATTCTCTAACATTTCATAAGATCTCAAATGTCAAACAGTGAGTAATTTGTCTAATACTGCAGTTCTTGTTACCCTCTCAGCTGAATCACAATAAGTCCTTGGTTTCTCCAAACCAGAGCAGGGGTTAGTGCATACAGAGTCACTCTCCTTCTTAGC
>VXBQ01010291.1:253784-263784 GCA_013400175.1 Phainopepla nitens | reverse complement strand
TGACCCACTTCTGCTGAACTGGAACTGATTCAGTAAAAACAGGTCAGGCCACTACGAGCTGCCCCAAGCCCTTCCTGAGTGCCAGCTCCCAGCCACGTTAGCATTCCAGCTGAATCCATTTGAACGTGAGTCCTCAGAGCAGGCTGACACACAAGCGAAGCTGAGCCAGGCAGTGAGATGAAGGAGAATGGAAGAGGAAATTAACATTTAGAAAAACTGTCATTTTGGGAAGTGCTTGAAACTGACACTAAACAAGAAAATAAAATTAAACCAGCAGGTAGTTTTTCTACTCACTGGCCTTGGACTGTGGCTCAGGATAGTGCTTGGAAAGACCTATGGATGCAAGAAAAGAGGTGTGAAACCAGCCTGGTTTGTGCTTTAAACCAAATTGTAGAGATATGGAGAGGTTTAGGCTTATATTAGGCTATGGCTAATCATATTCAAAGAAGTCTTTTGCTAGCCCAAAGTAATGTACAGTGAAGCTGGGCAGGTGGGATTAAAATATGCCCTTGCCAAATATTTGCTGCGAATATTTGCTGAATAATAGGTCTGTTGAGTTGCTCATGTTGTCATAAACATCTTAGAAAGCAAAAATTATTTAAAAGGAAATGTCAAAAAAAGAGCCTGCCTCTTTTAACTGCAACACTGACAAGTATGTTTTTGCTCTCCCCCACAGCTCCTCCAGCAATCAGTGGAGCTATTAATTAACCTGAAGGCAGTCCCTGGCCCATTGAGAGCATGGCAGGATCCATGCAAGGGGGCAGAGGAAGAAATGGGCTCACATTCCAGCAAAGATGTCACAGAGGGATGTGCTTCCCTCTAAGGAGCTGTCAGGTCCCACTGACATTGCTGCCTTCAAACATGGATGTTCTTCAGCCTGCATCAGTCATCCATAGGACACAGCTCTTTCCATACCATCTGCCCAACACACGGCTGAGGCTCCTATGGAAATATTTTCTGTCTGTCAGTGTTCCTACCTGTGCCTGTGGTGGGTGCTCACCTCTCAGGTGAGCTACAGACCACTGATTAAGTGCACTCCCATAACACTGGTGAGCAATCACAGCACACCAGTTTGGACAACCATGTGTTCTCACTGAGCCCTGTTGCACTGTGCAGTAATTAAAAAGTCATGTGTCCTATTTAAATATAGGGCATTCTGTCCTAAACCTTTGAGTGCCTGTGGGTGTGAGTAAGCTCATTCTCCAAGGATGCTCTCTGGTCTGTGTACATACACCAGCTTCATCAAAAGGAGGTAGGAAATGCCAGATCCAGATATACGGATTCCACTTTTTTTTTAAATACATCATTGATCAGTCCAGGGATGGCAAAAATTAATAGTAATGAGCTAATTACTATACCAGTTGCTTACAAAGAGGAGTCCTGTAGGCAGACTCCTTCTGCCCATTTGCCTGCTGGTTAAACCACCATTCTAGAAATTATAAAACAAAACTTTTTTCCCTTTATAAACATCTATCAGCATCACCTTAATATGGCCCACAGCACCAACACTGCCTAGCTTTTAAGTTCTCAGAATCCAGCCAGAATCTCCCCTAGCACATTATAACACATTTTACTGGCTGGAGCAGGGTAAAACACAGCCGTCTCCTCAAATGAATGGCTGGTGAGCTCCAACAGCCCCTGCACGAGGCCGGGCTCACCATCTGTGTTCCTCCAACGTCCGAGGCCCGTTCACAACTGCCAGCCCTTTGAAAAACCAGCCTGTTTTTCTGATTGATTCACTTTTTAATGAACTGGGAAAGCCTGTGAACTTAAACCCTAACACCTCCACCTCCCTGCCTTCCTAGCCATCCCTGCAGCAATGTACTGATTATATTTCAAGTTATTATGGGATTAATACAGCTGCCCCCGCTGCCTCTTTCCCCTGAACTTCATCAATAAAAGTTGTGTCCTAGTCTTACTCTGGTTAGTTCAGTTTCTTCCTGAATCTCTCCCTGTAACCTGGGACTTGTTGGCAAGGCTATATCATATCAGCCCTTCAAAGCTGCCAACACTGCTGATGTTTAAAACCTGCTTGTGTCACGGCCTTGCATAAGCTTTGTGTATTTAAGAGGACATCTTGAGCTTTGCTATGCACCGCATCAGCTCTCTAAGTGGGTAGCACATACTTAGCAGTATTGAAAATAATGAAATAAGATAATCCACCAAAAAACTTAAATAGATTGTGCCAGTGTCATCTTTCTTTGAATTCACGGTAGAGCTATAAAAAAGTACTTTACACAGGCAAGTTCAGCAGAAGAAAAAAAACAAGATGGGGGAGGGAAAGACCTGCTCCCAGCAGAGTCCAGTTTTTCAACAGCATTTCTTTATACAGTACAAGCTTTAGGTTTACTTTTCTTGTTGGTTTATAGATTGGGGGTTCCCCCCCCCACCCCAAGAATACTATTTTCTAAAAACATCATTAAAAATGTAATTAACTGGCTTATTCTTTGGAATGTGTGCAGTTGTTTACAAAAGAATTGCCACACAAGCTGCCACCTTCAACTGTGTTGAAACAGGGAGTGATGTTCTTGTTTACAACTGTGCATCAATTTCACAATATATTTAGTTTTGGTACAAGTTACATATAAAATTCTTACTGAGTTTAATGTTGCAGCAAATAACACATATAGTAAGTGAGTAGGATTTATCACTGGCTGCAATGTCGTTGTACATATTCAAAATACATACGGTGAATTATATACACACATGCACATGCAAACAAAATGGAAATATATTTAGTTTAAGAACTGATGAATTGTGGCTGCTTTCATTATTTCATTTTGTACGTAGGAGAATGGAGATGACGCACATCCGTGAAAAGGGTGGCTGGTTGGGATTGCATCTGTGAAGCAGCACAGTCACCAAGGAGCAGGCTGGAGAAGAAACAGCCCTTTGGTACCCATGGCACGAGGCAGGAGGGCCCTCAGGAGTCAGACACCTGCTGTGGTTGGTGGGATACAAAAATTCCCATGGAGTCCTAAGATGCTCCCACGAAGCATAAAATATCTATCCAGGTATAACACTTTCCCCAAGATGTTTTATTCAATCTTTTTTCTTAAAGAAGGAAGTGGTAATTTTCTCCCTTAAATTCTGTTTTCTTTTTTTCCCCCATTTGGTCTCTCCCGTAAACACAGAGGCCAGAAGGCTATGCTTAAATAATTCATCTAGAAATTTGCAATATCTTTTTGAACTATAGCAATTAAACGGAAAATAGAAAAATCAGCTCAGCATCCTGTTTGGATGTAATTAAAGGTATAATCTGTTCCATTTGAATACTTCAGTGCTTACCCTTCTTAAAACAACAAATAAGAATAGTAGCTCATTTGCAATATGCTTTTTTTTCAAGTCAGCTAAAAAGACTAACTGATGAAGCAAGAATAATAATTTTTAAAAGTAGCATAAGCACAAAAATACCTACTACAGCTTTCAAATGATTACTGCACATCTCAAGTGCAATGAGACTTCAGTAACAAGGGGTAAAAGCTTTATGGCAGAACACTGAAGTCTTCCACTAGTTGGTATCAGCATCTCGATATGGCTGATATAATTACCTATCAAGTACATCAGTGGAATGAATATCAGATGATATCCAAAAATATGTAAGTGGGATGCATATCAGCTCAGTCTTTTAGGGGCCGTTTGATCTTAACGTTTTTTTCTAAGAATAAAAGAAATACCGCATTCGTTGCCCCTTTGTTTTCTATAAGCAGCTGAAGATTTTGAAGCACAATAAAGTTAGCCTATTAATGGCTGGCTTATGAGTTTTAGCTGGATTTTTACCTTCCTACTGGACATTTCTTCACTGCTCAAAGAAATTGAAGTCAGGTGTAAAGTTAATATCTGCCTTGTTCATTTATTCATATTGTAAGCAATCAAGATTTCCCCAAATCACAGGGCAATCTCTTGCCTTTCGAGAATTACTATAGGCCCTCTTCTCTCAACTTAGTTTAACAAAACAACTGGCATAGGTTCAATGGAAGCAATGATTATTCTGAGGTTATGGTGAAGCACAGAAGTTGTTAGCAAGACCCTTGCTCGTAAGATCCCCTAAGAGGAAAAGTACAAGGATATTTCAAAATGTAATTAACGGCATATTCCAACAATGTGAGAAAGAAACATCGTCTGGTTTAGCTGCAGAGGAATCTGACTGCACAGGGAGAGCTTTGGCTTGCTCAGCAGCCACCACTAGGAGCAAAGGACACGATGAGCACCAGAGGGAACCCCTCACCATTGCTGGAAAAGGTGGCAGGGCAGGCTCTGTCTGTGGGGGCTCCTTTCATGCCACCCATCCCACTGTGCTCAGCAGCACGGCGCCCTCCTCACAGGCAGCTCCACTGGGGCCAGCACCCAACCAGGAAGAAACACTTTTTTCAAAATATCCAGTTTCTCTTCACTATACTCTCTCAAAAAAAATTCTTTTGGGCCAGGCATGTCTCAAGCCAAATTTTGGTCTTAATGCTACAGTTTGTAGGACTGTTTCAACAAAATTGTTGAGGGTTTTTGTTTTGATTTTTTTTTAAACTTAAATACATAGCAGTGAATAAAAACAATTCTAAAAAGCAAAACATTATTTTTTAAAAACATTTTGATAATTAAAAAAATTGCAGTTTTCAAGCGTCAGCATTTATAAACTCAGGTGAATAACATACATAGAACTGATTTAAGAAGATAAAATCACAATAACCTACGAGGGATATTACACATGGGAAGAAAACAGCAAAATGGGCTACAGGGCCTCCATTAAGACGATGAATATGAGAGAACTTTCAGCTTACATTTGCTGAAAGTTAGCATCTATTAAAATTTCCAGCCTTCTGGGGTGCATGCTCTGCTGTTTGAAAGCCCAGGCCCTTTTTAGGACTGGCCCTTCAGGCCCCCTCAGAGCCCTCCTCAATGTTGCCCTCCTTCAGGGGCCTTCAGGGGACGAGCTACAGGTGAGTGGGGTAAAAAAAGCCTCTGGTGAGTCACCCCCAACTGCCCCCTTAGTCCTATTGCCTCCCTCTCTGAACTGTGCTGCCTCCTGCACACCAAAAACATTTCTGTGAGCTTAATGCTAGAACTGCTGTTAAAAGAAATACAACAACAGAACTCATTAAAAATACCCACAGAGGAAGGGAAAAAAAATTCTTCAACACAGTAGCGTCTGTCTCCAGTAAACAGGGCTCTTTTCAGGCCTTGGGCTCAGACATAAGACCACTCTACCAGGGTGAATGAATTACTGTCAGCTGGGCCATTTTCACTTAGGTTTAAGCACAGGCATTTTACCTGCCATTTGCCAGGAGCCGAGCGCTGCTCAGGTGGCATTTGTTATCCATGTGCCACCTGAGCAGCAAACGTGCAGCAGTTTCTCCAGCAGCAATCACCCACACCATGGGTCACGCTGCAGGACCCAGCCATCACCCCCACAAGGAACATCTCTCAGACACAACAACCTGTGCCTAAATGAAGCAATGCTTATCTCGTGCATGCCACAGGTGTGATGTCATCCCCTCTGGCAGAGGAACCAGGATGTCTACAGCCTCCACTCTACAAAAATGCAGGAACTAAAGTTAACGTGTCTCAGACTTTGTTAAAATATGGTGATAATTAAAAAACAAAATTACCACTACAAAGTTAATTCCTTCCAGAGTTCTTACAAACAAGTTTTTAATTTGCACCAAAAATTTACATTTCAGATTTCAAGTCAACCAGGAATGGTACAAGCTTGGCCAGGGACTCCAGGCAGTGGCTGTTGGGTTCTGCGAGGCCTAGGGGCAGGAGCACTGTGGCTTCCCAGGAATATCACACGTAGTTGCCAGCAAACCCCAGGTGCACACAGGTAAGCCCATTGGATTGCTTTAAACTCTCATCTCTGGTATGAGCATGAAAATAATCACCGTGTCAGATAAACTTCTGCTTTTTATTAAAAAAAAAACCCAAACAAAACAAACCAAACTTATAAGGTAATTGATTGCTTTCTTCTAGTCTTTTATTAGTTATGATTAAGGAGCTATAGTAGCCCTGTTTACACAGCTCTAACAAGTCAGGACCTGCAGAATGTTATTGGCTCGGGGCCCACAACTTGCCGTCCATTCTCAACAGAATCAATCTGGAGCTGAAAACATCCCCGTAGGAAGCGTACACATCCTGCTTATACAGGAACAGAAACAGCAATAACTTCAGGTCCTGTAAGCTGCAAGTTCAACTTACAGAGATCAGCCCTGACTTGTCATCGCTCTCAGCATGTTGGTGATGAGATCAGAGCGCTCCACCAAGGGCTCATACTTCCAGCTTGACAAGGGACAGAGGTGAGCGTGTTACACCTCACTGCTACTCGCCTCTCCAACTGCAGAAAGGAATCCAGACTCCTCTGTTTAACATGCAGTCACTGCACTGCCAATCTAAAATGGCTGATCAGTAATACTTTAATTGCAGTTTCATAGAAACAAATTGCTATTTAATTGCAATAAGCTTGTCTGTGGCTTAACTGGACTGACAATAGGCATACACCTGGTAGTAACAGTAACAAGCAGCTACAAGGGTTATGTGGTACTGCATGTAGAGTCTCAGGCAGTGCCATCAAACCCAGAACACAATTTCACACTGATTAAATGTAATACTTTAAAAAAAGAAAGTATATGTACATAGATTTCCTAATCTCAATTTGGTTTTTTAATTTAATAGAGCTGTTCAGAACAGATACTTGCAAAAAGCTGCACCTACCGGCAAAATACTTTGATAAAAGATTTAAACTGAGATGATCTTTCAAAATCACAGAATCATGTTGGAAAAGACTTCTGAGATCATCGAGTCAAACTGAACACCATCGTGTCAAGCAGCCTGTGGCAGTCAGTGCCATGTCCAAGTCTTTCCTTAAACGCCTCCAGGAGCGGCGACTCTGCCGCCTTGATAGCAAGGCACACTCTGCCACGGGGAGTTTGGGGGGTTTTTTTAGTGTTTACCCTAGTGTTAGGTGATGCAAATTTTATCAGTGTTAACTAACAGGGAAAAAGGGAGACAAACTCAGTGTGGTTAATATTCTGAAGATGTGACTTAATTTCATAGGCTTCATTTTGTTAAGACATTCTCATTTTTTATTTCATAAGATACTGCATAACCTGTTAAAATATTTAAAGATAAATCATGCAGGACTGAAAAGACAGCATCTTGTTGCAAACAGAATTTGGTTTGGAAAGGCTTAATGTCCCACTGCCTGCCAGGATGCGTAAATCTCATAACTAGACAGCTGGATAGGTAAAAACATTAAACCCATTTAGAGGGCAATCTTTTTACAAAATTGTTTCATTAATAAGAGTGACAATTTATATGATTGAGATGTTTAGATGCAGTATAGACAGAGCATTTTATCCAGGTTCATGAGGATGATTTCAGATTAGTAATATTTCCTTTGATTCTTTTTTTAACAGCATTCATTTTTGAAAGTAAGGGAAGCTCTTACTGAATGATTTTTTGACTTTTCAGCAGCACTAAATGCAGAGGGTGTATTTCAGCCTCAGTGCAGCAAATACATTTGATAAGAGGTGAACAAGTATGTGTTTTTCCTTACAGATCTCCTTAAAAAGAAGTGATTTTTCCCATAAGGACAAATCTAAGTGCTTCCAGTAGCCTTCTGCCCACACCTACCGTCCCCATTACAGCCTGTTTCATTGTGTGAAATGCCTCTGGTTTCAAGAAAGTGTTTTACCTAAAGCAAGAATACTACTTAAATATGTTCTATTGTATATTCATAGCTCCATTAGTCCTCCTGCAATTTAGCACATCAAAGCAAAAGCTTCATCACTTGCATGTGGATTATGCTAACATGAGTGACATTTGTAATCTTATAGGTCTGCAACTTAAGAAATGCTTTTAAAGTAAGCTATTAAATAGGTAGCTGCGCTTTACAAATGAGTCATATAATAGTTTATTTAAAGCTGTTAATGAACTTCAACCTCTACATCACTAAATGCTATACTACATTACTTACTAGAAGTTATTAGCTATCTTCTTAGCACTTCTAGGTTATATTGGACAACCAAAAATCTGTACATGTTAGATTTAAACACTGTACCTTGAGTGCTTATACTGAAAGAATATAAAAAGATGTCTGCAGTCTCACTAATACTTGAATTCTATATTCATATGATTTCAAGTGTCTTTTCAAAGACACTGAAGCAGCACAATTTGCAGGACTCTGAAGACTTTAATGCCAGATCAAAAAGCTCAGAAACTTATTTAAAATACCCCCAAGTGCATTTAATTAAAAGTCATACATAGTGTCAGGCATTTATGTTGTGCTTTATATGTTATGCAAGTAGTCTTTTGTCTTTACTGTCTGATACTGTACGTTGCTACATTTTCTTTTCCTGAAACAGTGCTTCTTCCTCAAGCACTGAAGTCTTAAAAGAAGAAATTCAGCAGCCCTCCAATATACTAGAGGTCATGAAGTAGAATCTGAAACAAAAATATCTGCTGTTGGTTGTTTAGACAGATAAATCTATAAATCAGCTTTTTGTGTATTGACATCACAACAAAAATAAGTCAAGCTCACTCCACAACCAAGCAGCTGAGCAGTGAACACCTTCTAAAAACAGAATTAAACAAAATAATGATGTGTTAAGAATGTATTATTTTCCTATAAAATCAGAGTATTTCTTAATATTGATTTGCTTTGAATTGCAGCAAAGGCAGATTTGTTGCTTGCAGGTTCTTGACTGAAGGCAAGGGATGGAAAGCCACAGATCCATGTTAGTATTCTTGCTAAAAATATGAAAACTCAGATTGTTTTCTCAAAAGTATTCTGCACAGATCTACCAGAACACAGCTGATGGGAAAAACGTGCAAAGTGAAGTAGTTTCCTTTCTAAGCTTAGAGGTGGTTCAGCTGCTTTGTGAGGAGGTGGTTTTTGTTTGTTTGCTTTCAGAGAACAGATCATATTTTGAGATCAGCTAGTTCTCAGAAACAGCCCAGGAAACAGGTTTTTCTTTCCTTAAGATTATCAGCGTTGAAAAGTTAAAGTCTCTCACCCCAGCAAACACAACTTTATGTTGTTCAGATCAGAAGAGCTATTGTATTCCTTTTCATGAATACTCAATTCTAGTGCTCAGCATGAGGTACAGACCTTTCATTGGCTTTTGTTTTTTTGACCTCTTATGGTATATTCATACCCTCTTATGCTTGCATGCTCAGAGACACAGGCACATCCTTAACACAGAAAGAACTGGAAAGAAAGAGACCACAGTACCTCAGTGTGTGCTGTAATTCACTGCAATGGGAATTATAATGTACTTGCTGTAACCAGAATTAAGAATCTCCATTAAAAAAAAAAAAAAAAAATTTTGTAGTAGTACTTGTTATCCTTGCCACAAGTAACACGGTCAAGTAGTTTCACAGAGTCTTTCCTGGCATAAGACAAAAGAAAAAAATCCAAGCCAAAACCCTGCTTTTAAAGGTAATTGACAATTAAGCTAACGACTGTGTAAGATGAAGTTGCAGAATGTTTTGAATGCAATTTAAAAAAAAAAAAAAAAAAAAAAAGCAAAGCTTCTAAAACCCATACTCAGTTTTGTTTTACTTTTTATTATTTAAATACACCATACTAGAGCAAATGTCTCTGAAAATATCACAAATAAAAGATTTTTCTTCATTCAGCAAATTAGAAGTAGGTGAAAATTTCTACACAGTAGCTGCTATGAGCCTTTTTTTTTTTTTTTGCCATGGGAAGTAGCAACATTAGGACAAAAACACTTACATGCATACATACATTGTATTTTACAGAGATACAATAAAAGTGTTTGTGATAGAGTATCACAAAAGCCACATCTTTATCTCATGAAGATTCAGTTTGATTGAAACACATTTCCTTACAACACTTAAATATACAAAGAGCAAATAGAATGTTGTTAAGGTAAAACACAGGGTACAAACTGGCCAGTGCCCTGCTAATTGTTAATGAGGGTAGAAAGCAGATTTCAATGCTTCTTTTAATTAGCTTCATTAGTCATCTTCCCCACCCGCCCCC
>VXBQ01010291.1:241927-253769 GCA_013400175.1 Phainopepla nitens | reverse complement strand
CGCCCCCCCCAAGATGTCCTCCGGTGGATCTTTTTTCATTTTCTCTACAGTCTCCCATTAGCCCAGGAGTCCTTAATGTTCATAGTCAGTCATTTTAATACACCAATAAATGTGGGAAGGGCAATCAAGAATAAAGAAGGTGCAATGGTATGGAGCTGGCATTGATGCTAGCTACAAAGGTGACTTGTCTACTTGGAGACATGGGATCCATCTGTGATGAACAAAATTTGAGATGAAGGCACGCATTCTGCATTACTCTGACCTTTTAGCAGACCTGTAAGAAATAAAAATGGGTATCTTAGCTAAATTTGAGATAGGAAACTACAACATGACTGCTTTTGTTTTTCCCTATTCACTAATCTCGTTTTAATTAGACTACTTTCCAACTGTGACTTGATTAAGGCTTTCTACACTGTCCATTCATACTGCTAACGTTTCAACTTTAAATAGCAAAAAGCAACATTTTTCACAGTTTCACTACTAAAGAAAGCAGACATGAAAAAAAAGATACTACAACAAGAAATAAGTGTACTTTCTGATAACAAATCATACAGTGCATAAGGTGGTTTTCTGGGCCACATTTGAAAGCGAAGTACCATTATGCCATGCCTTTGAAGAAGCGAGTAATATGATCTTGTAATTGGAAGAAATAGTGTGTAAAGCAAATATGAAGTACAGCCAATATCCTCCCAAGGCAACTTTGGTTAATATGCTGCATTGCACAAGAGCTAAATATAGATATTTCAGGATCCCCCCCCCCCTTTAAATTCCTCATCTGGTACGTTAGTTAATGTTACATAAACATTTTAATATATGAAGTCAAACATGTGCTTTCATACTGGTGTTAATGAATTGTGATAATTAAAAGTGTCTAACTCAATAAAAATCTAAAACTTCATGGATAAAATAGGAATGATCATCCATAGTCTTCAAATACAATCTGTTTGCAATTACAAAAATGAAATAATATATATTAGATTTTTATGGCTTTTAAATGACATTTTGCGCTTCCCAGGAAGTTCTTTTTTCACCCTTTCTCTAAGTTACTAAAAGCCTGAGGTCTATTAGTAACTGCAACCCCCCACTTTCAAGCTAATTAAAGTAGTAGAGGCTTGGAGGTTTAATTCCCCAGAGCCCAAGCTCAGTGTGAGAAAGGTAATTTGTCTGTCCAGAACAAAGATTAGGGAGCAGCCAGCAAGCATATTTAATAAATGAGCATCAAATATCTTCTACTATGGACACAGACAACACCAATTATGTAACTACAAGGGAATTGTTGAGTGATATGTAAACTAGAAGATTTTTAAGATCTTCTCTAAGAGACGTTATGTAACTCATACTTTATTTAAAAGTATAGAAGCTGAGGACATGCATTTGTTACAAACATTGCCAACCAGTTGAAAATTTACACTTTTAGTAGGTGGAATAGTGTTGCAAACAAGAAATACTAAAGGAATACTACCAGTACAAAAAAAGCAGAGAGAAGTTTTGACAATACAGCCCTTCAAATGAAATGGCACACAGGACATCACAAACTAACTCTGCACTCTGCAGGCAAGCAGTACTGAGTTTAGAGAAAACAGTTTTTTAAACTACAAGGCAAGCAATGAGAAGTTATAATTTACATGTGTGAATTGCCTCAGGGAGGCAAAAGGTAGGAATGGCAAACATCCCTGTGTTTGCCTCCTTTAAAAAAAAAAAAAACAAGTTTTTAAACAAAGTTAGGCCATGCATCCTTTCCTGCCTGCACTAGTCACCTGTAAACTGCCATGAGAGGAGAGAAAGTTCATAACTGTCACCTTCATATGCACAACAAAAACATGTTTTAATGTTGGGAGCCTTGCTAGCTCTGTATTTTCTAGTGATAGAATAATATGGAAAATGATTGATCTATAATGTTTAATAAAAAGTATCTGTTACATTGTAAACTGTTACAGCAGAAGAATATTTTTAATCAGTGGCCCTAAAACATGCAGCTTTCTGGAAAATATCTCTAAGGTTAAAATCTTTAGACTGTTAAAAAAGCAGAATATGAAACGTATCTCTCTTCGTAACTGCGTCTGTAGCTTCCAAAGTTCCAGAAACCTGACAATACATGAATTATCAACTCATCTCTAAGTGTGTTTGTTTTCTGGAGTTTTGGTGCTCTGCAGTTCCCTTTGAAAACCAGCAGAAGTTAAAACAATTTCTAGAAAGATTGTATTGTAAAGAAAAACCCCTCCCAAAGTGCATGTCCCCTGAGCCTTCTCCCCAGAGCTGCTCTCTGCCTCGCTGTGCCGCAGCAGTGCCACTGCCAGTCAGTGCCAGGAGCTCACAAAAACCTGCTCTCGCCCTTCTCCAGCGCCTGGCTGCCACCAGGTACCCAGAGCCACCAGCTCTGCAAGCCCCGCTTTACTTCTCTTCTCCATGTTCTATGTTCCTCATCATGTCTGCTGCTTTTATTGCAACTAAATCATTTTTATGTTTTGCTAAGGCAGAGAAAGAAACTGATAAAACTAAATGACAATTTAGACACCTATTTGAAGTTACATTAAACTTTACATTCGTAGAAGACAAGTGGATAAACCACTCTCAGAATGGTAAACCTTTTACTGCAGTGTATAAAGATGAATGGTTTTACCTATATTTTGAAACGGGATACCTATAAATATTCATTTAACAGAATCACTGCTAGCTAGTCTATATTACAGATTTGTTTCATTAAAATTCACAACAGTATAAATCTATGAATCTTTAACTGTATTTGTACTTCCTTGAGAAGAGGCTGCACATTCTCTTCCAGTCTTAATTATCTTTGTTCTGCCTAACTATGTAGCATTTTTGTACTCAATTCTCTCATCACCTCGATTGACAAATTAAGTAAATAAAAAAGGTCCATGCTTTATTTTGATGTAATTACATTCAGTGTATAAGACTTGAAAGAATACTTAAAATTAATCAGTAAATTTATGCACAGGAAAAAAAAAAAAAGCAAACACAGATATTGAAATGTAGCAACACAACCAAAAATAAAAATCACGTAAATTAAAGAGCAGTTTTTGTTTTCTCGGACGTATTTCTCCACTGACTAAAAGCACTACAAAATATACTGTACACTACAGAATAGATCAGCCTAGCATTTGTCCTAGATTTTTTTAATCTTCCAAATTCCTACTTGCAGATAAATGTTATTTTTTGTGATCCTTACAGACATTAATGAAGTTCCTATTGTAAATCTATAAAGAATTACCAACTGAAGTGTGCACTTTTTGTTTCATTGCAATAACTCAGTGCTGTGTGATTGCCTGGGTTAATGATGAAAAAGTCAAATATACTATCAGAGTTGATGGAAAAATCTATCACCAATCTGAAATTAAAATTCATCTGTGGTCAATAAGATTTAATATCCATGCAAGTGGCGCCGTAAAGAGTAAATGAATCAATGTCATCAATACATAATCAGTATGAAATATGATGTGAATAAAATTATGTGCAAGAGTCATACATCCACTCTTTTCTGGACCAGGGTGGAATGAACAGTCTCTTAACTCAAGGTTGACAGTAATTGTTACAAATTAGGCACAGCAGTTATCAAAATGCACTCACTTGCATAGCTTTAGGACTGATTAAGAAGATTAAAATACATCTAAAACTATCTAGTTTCAGAGTTACAAGACAACTGTTGATCAGAATTCTTTTTCTTCTTCTTCACTCTATGATCTGTACAGTCATAATTTACTCATTTAGCTAGAAACAAAACAATCAACCACAGAGATACACAATCTCTAGTGGAGCTACCAGTGTTATGGTAAGAAAATAGCACTTTGGTTTTAAAATCCGAGTTATGACACACAAAACAGGCAAGAAACTACTTCTGAAAGAGTACCCCAAGCATGCTTCCTCAACTAAAATCTTAATATTATAATGAAATACATTAGTTTAGCCCAGGAACCTTCTCTTCACAAGACATTTATTTCCATATTAAAGGACCTAATTTTCCTCCCTCAGAAACCTGCTCTCTTGTAGCCCTTAATTTTAAGATTATAAAATAAAATACTTCTCTCTTAAAAGTTTATATTAATGTATGCTCTCCATTTTCCTTTGTACATAGGGAGTTCAACACCTGTACAGATGCACGTGCACAAACCAAAATAAACTGACTCACCCTGTATGTCATATTTAAAAGGTTACTATTTTCTCCCCACACCCTGTGCCTAAATAACTTAAGGCAAGTTCGGCTACTTAAAGGTCTCTTTGCAGGGGTAGGGAATGTCCACTATTAGAATGAAAAGAAATTGATCTTCATTTAGCTCTAAGAAAGCTTATTAGTAATTGTGGAGTATTCACCTTCTGGTCTGGCAGTAGTGGATTACTCTGAAGTGAATTCAAATGGCCATTGATGAGAGCTGTAGGTCTATCATGTTCACAAAATAAACTGCCATTGATGTAGTGAAACCGATCTCCGGGGACCAGGCGATTCCGGCAGGTAGAGCATGTAAAACACTGGGAAAGGAAAGAGACAGCAAGTGAAACTACAGAACAAATTAAGTATGCTGCAGGTTTGAAAATTACACTTCAGAGACTGCAAGTGCAGTTGAGATATGGAGCTGCTTGGTTTCTAGTATCTCCAAATATGGCATTAGTCTTACCTGTTGGGACTACGCAGTACATAACTCAAGCAGAGTTTTACCGATTACGAGGGAACAAGCTACAGACTAAGGAAAGCTTTATAATAGATACTCCTTCTAGTTATTATTTTGCATTTCATTCATAAGCAAATGCAGGTTTTACACTGAAGAGGCCCAGCAGTACTAATCAGCTGCTAAAAACAGAAGTACACAGAAAAAAACCCTCACCTTAAGATGATAGACATTGCCCTGTGCCCTCATGACCAGCTCACTAGCAGGAATGGACTGTCCACAGGCACTGCAAGCACCACTATTTCCAAATAATCTGAAACAGAGGTGATGATGGTGAATAATTTCATACACAGAAGGCTTTAGGCGTTTTTGCACATCACTGCCATGGTTTATTACACAACTATTTTAGACTTCTGACCCCCATCTTCCAACTTGCTTATGTTTCATAATATGAAAAAGTATATTTTTCTGTAACTACTGGTAGCTTCACCTTACCTTGGATGTGGTTACACAGGATTTAATCAGAAATATTGACTTACACCTCTAGAAACACAAACAATTCTGTACTACACACATTTTATCAGATTACTGGGTTCATCATAAAAAAAAAAGATACAATTCATGACTGGAGTTTAAATGCATTGTGTCCTTGAAATTATATGAAGAACTCTTTTGTACTTTAATCATATCTTGAGATATGAGTCATCAAAAGGGTTAAGAGGATTTGATTGTATATCTAAGAAGACATCATGCTCAGTGTATTGAAACTCCAGTAAACCTCCATCAGTGCAGAGTTTCCATTAGAAACTCTCTGCTATCCAGGTTGATATATAATGTGTATGGGTTAACCTTTTCAATCATGGTGTCAACACTTTAGATTTGCCTCTGCTCATCTCTTTCATCCTAACCTTCTCTCTCTCTTGATAATGAAATGCTTGCTCCAACTTCCCTCTATCTGCTCCTGAGTCCACAATTTAGATTACTTCATCTCTGCTAGCAACAAACTGAATGAAATTTCGATTTGAGCAGAAAGTAATTTACCGGGATCTGGACCCATTTGTCATCATATCTCTCTGGGTGTTTGCTGTATCACTGCAGTTTTCCTATGCAATCAAATGAGACCACAACATCTGCCATTGGGGGGGGGCACACGCAGTGGGGGGAGGGGGGAACAGGCAGAAGAGTGGTGAAGAAAAATATATACATAATTCTTCAAATCCATTTAAAGGCACAACGCATCGATTCAAAATATAATACAGTAATGATTATTGAGGTCTACTTTTACAGGCCGCCTTAGCTAGAATTAGAAAAACCTTTATTTGCTTTTGCGCGAGTCTCTAATAGACACAAATATTTATAAAGACTACCATAATTCATTTTGCAGTAAAAAGGGAAACTGAACTCGCTGCCAGGGCCACAGACCCGCTTTTCTGCACGATGTAAAACACAGTAATAGGATTTACAAATTAACGTATTGGTGTCATAATAAATATTAATATTTGCATCTCCTTCCTGTCCAAATAAAGTCATAAAATTCTGTTTGTGTCAACCTAGGACAGACATTACAACAGAATACCCGTAATCTGAATGATTGCAAGTGTGCCTCTGTATAAAAATAATTGCTTTGAATTTTCAGAATCTGAGCTTGCAGAGGAGGCTTGTCATGTTCAAACTACTAATTTGCTGTCGCCACTTTATTGAAAATAGCCTGTAAGTTGTTATTAAATGTATCGACTGAACGACAGAGAGAGTAGTAAAACTGCCCCTTAAGATGGCTTTTAATAGGAAGCTGAGAAACAAATTTTGCAGCAGCATCGATTTGAAGAGTTCAATCAAAACTCCATTTCAAAACTAATTAGTCTGAGATCCACGACACATTGACACGTTCTTACAGAATCACAGCGGTTACAAAGGCAAAGCTGAACTAATACATTGTCAGGACCTCCCACCAAAGGGACTTAAACTGTCTGGAAACTGAAGGTCCATTATTAGGGCACCTTCTAAACCAGGACCAGGTCCGAACAGTTACATTAGATACCGAGGTTACTTCCAAAGCACTGCAAAATATGCATTTTTCTTCCTCCATCGTTACTATTAATGAAGTTGACACTACAGGCAGTGTGCAGGAAGGGCTGGGAGAGGAGGCAGAAAGGCACTGCTACGTTTCTAGAACAAAGATCCAACAATCCAGAGTAAGGGGACGGCAGCAAGGGCATTGCTGGGTAGAAGGGCAAAGATGGACGGATGCTGTCAGTGTCCAGGAGAATCTGAACGTGGTGAGTTGTCTCTCATAACCCCCCTCTTCTCCTGTACAATTACACCACCCAACTGACAACACAGCTTTCAGAATGCTGATCTCATTGCACTACTTGTCTTCATTAAGCATTCATTTGTTATACTATTCTCTCTGAACTAGAATGGTCTCACACCTTGAATGTCTGTGAATTCTAATAAACGGAGTCAAACTAATCCCGAGGCTTTCCACACATCTTAAGTTTTCCCCAGGCATGTTCCCAGAACAGCTCTACTTTGAGAAGCCACTTCAGCTGAATCTTCTGCTGAAATTCCTAAAAATTACTTACAAACTCAGGACACCTTTTTGCTGCTTATTATTATTTACCAAAAAAATTAAACTTATTTTTCCATCTCTACTGTTATGAACGGTTTTGTTCTGTAACACCATTAACAGGAAGGAGTTTTATCTTTTAAAAAAATTTTATTTCTCCTTACCAGCAAAGAAGTCTTCCACATTAACTGTTCTTTACTGAAAAAGTTGTTTTGCATGGTTTCTGGGAAGCTGGAGAGCTAATTATCTAACCAGGGGGACTGTCCAGGACAGTATTTGATTTAAAAGGCTTGAGGCTTTAGGTGCTCAATTAAGTAGCTATCGGTCTCAGACTGGACTTTAATGGGCTCTTTTCTCTTTAACGGCAGCAATGGGTAGAGATACCCCAGGTCAGGCTAATTAAAGCCAGGGGACTCTTTAATTGTGATGACAGAATTGGTTTCAGTTTCCTCTTTGGGTCCTCAGTCCAAGAAGGTCATTAATATTTCAACATTTGGGCAATGCAATCAATCACAAACATCAAGAGGTTCCCTGTACGGACAAGGCAGCTCTTCTACACTTACAGCATTTTACTGAGCCACCTTAAATTAACTACTGTGTGGCTCCAACACAGCATTCCCCACATCCCCAAATGCTTCTAGGTTTTTTGTTGGTGGGGTTTTTTTGGGTCGAGCTTTTTTCAGAACTTTCTGTAGGAAAGTGGGAATGAAAGCAGCAAGAAATCTTCTCAACCTAGTTTCCCATCTTGCTGCTCAAAATTCAGCATCAGCAGAAACACGTCTGTAGCAACTTGTACTAACAAAATAAGGTTCCACTGCTTTCCAAAATCGTGGAGACAGATCTAAGCGCTCTGATTCTTGCACGACATGGTGCACATTTATGTCCACATACATATATCCAAGCCGTAACAAGGAGAAATGCACATCCAGACCTACTGATCCAGAAGGAATCAGTGTTTTTGTACATTCCCCACATTTAATCTAAATTCTGCACCAGCTATATTAAATGTAACAAAGAAAGGCAACACAGAAATTACGCCTGAAGCCAAGTCCATTAAAGGTACTTCAGAATAACTAGAGACCAAGCACCTTAAAAGCACCAGAAGCTATTGATACTTAAAAGGGGGGCTGTGCATAATGGCAAGTGCTGCATTAGAGAAGAGGAAGAAAAAAAAGGGAAAAAAAAAAAAACCAGCCAAATTACGCTTGGTTAATTCAGAGTAACAGATCTGCCCCCAAGTGAATTGGAGGCCTTGAATTAATTCTGTTATGACAAATCAAGATAAACGTTCCCCCTAAATTGCATGCGATTTAATTAATTTTTGAGATCCTGTTTTTTTTTTTTTTTCCTAGCTAATAGTTCACATGCTCCTGTGCTGTCATTGTGCTTGAGTGGGCAGACTTCAAAGTGATATTAAATAACCAACTATTAGATTTACCTAGCACGTCCTATTGGAAAAGTGCCATTTAATTACCTAGCCTGTTCAATTAAAGGGACAGCATTCCCTGAATATAGCAGCTTGCCGCTGATTACCAGGGANGGGGCTCGCCCCCGCCGCACAGCGCGGAGGGGCGCCGGGCGCTGCCCCTTTAAGAGGCGCCCGGGCAGGCTCCCCCTCTCCCCCTTCCCCACCACTCCCTGCTCTCTCTTAGAGGCCAATTTTGTTAATTAAATGTTTTGTTTGCGACGCGGCTCCCATTCATTTCGGACACGTCATTCTGAGCAGATCTAAGCCAGCGACCAGATCTCATTAGATAAAACCTATCAGAACTAAGAGAAAATGGAGGAGACACTAATTAAAGCTTTTAATTGTGCGGATTCGCTGCCACGCTGCTGCTTTATCTGGCATCTCAAGGTTGGGAGGGCTGCGCTCCGCTCCCCTCCCTGAGCGCGCTGCTCGCCGTGGGGAGGGAGGGGAACGGACCGGGGTTTTCACCTCCCTCTTTTCCCAGGCAGGAACCTTGGCCTTCAATGAAAGCTGCGGCTGTAGCTCTACGGCCAATTTGTTTTCAGGTTTTGGGGGGGAGAGGGAGGGAAAGGGGAGTGTCATGTTGTTTAAGCAACAACAAAAAACCCCACATACAGCCTGAGACAGCTAAAAAGCTCATTAATAAATGGCCCTGTGGTCTTGGCCCGGAGGAGTCAAGTCCCCTTCACCTGGCGCCTGCCAGGCCGATCAATCCTCTTTCCCATTCTGTCAGTCGTGCCCAGCGTGCCCCGCGTCTCCGGCTGAGAACTGTGCCCGAGGCTCCTGCCTGGGGAAGAGAATGCGCCACCACAGCCCGCCGGAAAACTAAGAGGGGAGAAGGAGGGCAGAGGGGAACCGGAGAGAGTCGCTGTCAGAGCGACATTGCCTCCACAACCAAAGGAGACCATTTCAAACGCAAGAAGGGTGAGGGCTTCGCTCACGCCAGCGTGAGCCACGAGGCAAAGCCCATTTCCAGCGGGAAAGCTCCAAGTCACCTCAGCCCTGGCAGCGCCAGGCCATCCTACCCCACCTTGAGAGTACAGTGTCCAGTTCAAGTTTCAGCAAGCATCTGTCAGAGTTATTTTTGCAAGTCAAATTACAGATGTAAAGAGAAGTCAGGCGATAGGACAAGGAGATCAATTCAAACCTCTCATCTGATAAAGCATCCTATTCATAATCGCCTACATTAAAATAAACGAGTATTAATTTTTGGCAACACAAAACCAGGGGACGGTGATAAGCTTGCCTGAACTTGCCTCTGGGACACAGTGGACGCATCTTCTCTTTTTAATTAGCAGCAATCAGACATGAGGGTTTGTTTGATGGTGTTGGCCGAGTGATGAATCTGTACTATTCAGTGCATCTTAACAGTAGTGTCAATTTTTCCACTTCAAACGAGACTCTTTCCCTAACACCGTTCTGCTCTATTTAATTACTCTTCTACCAGGCTTAGGCTTGTTGCTTAGAATGATGACCAAAAAGCACCACTGTGCACCCATGATGTGCTGCTTTTTAGCATGTCTCTCTAAAAGTACTTCCGAAACTAGCAAAGCTAAGGCTTCAGTTCCTCAGACATACCACAGGACCTGTTTCATGTACTTAACTACACGAAGCCACGGCCATGTACCAGGTCAGAGATTGCACTACCAGAGTAACCAAATCTTAACTCCATCCTCTTAACTAAGGAGGTCTCTGTGCACAATCCACAGCTTCTCAAACCTAAGTTTTACAAGATAAGTAAACTTGTAACATTTGATGGCTGCTTTTGGTAGGGTTTTTTTTTTTTCTTCAGAAAGGAAAAAAAGGTGGAACATCTTGGCCACCAGAAAAAAGGGAAATCCTGGGTTAACTCTTGACATTTACTATTAATGAGGAGCCAGAAGCATTTAAACAGAACACAATTTGTTTTAACAAAGCATTTCTGCGATGCTGGGAAGGTATGGGGCTTTTTTGTTGTTTTTTTTAATTACTGAATGTTGAAACAGAACACCTCCTTGAAGCATTCATGTGCATCAGTCTATCAAACCATTTACTCAAATTAAATGTGTAATCCTTCAAAATGCCTCCTTTTAAATTAATGAGTTTAAGTAGCTTGAGTTCACCTGAAAAGATCGTACAGGCACCTGACCTCATGAATTCTTTCTATTAATTATATTGGAAACTTGTTGGAAGGGATACTCTGCATAATCTTACTGTACCCCAACAGATGCAAGATTAGTGAGGCTTAGTTCCCCCTACCCAAATCTGTGGCATTTAAAGCAAACAGCTTCAAAAGAGGAAGAGATAAGAAATAAAGGGCAAGAGCATATACCTGCTCTGCTATCTCCTGCACTGTCTATACTGGAAGTTAAAAGAAATATCGGTTCAAAGCTTCTCTGTAACAATGCTGAGACAAACATCATACCGCTGGCTTTTTGCTATAAGTAGAATCCGTGGCCCTCCAACTGATGGTTAATCAGCTCTTTCACAAGGAGAACAGAGAATGAGTCATTTTGTTTCCACTCAAAGGAGTTTAAAGGTGCTTATGTAAATATCATAATTAATCAGATACTAAAGGCAGGCATTTCATTATTTAGCACCTTTGCCACAGACTTATTTAAGCCCTACGATTTTAACATTTACTGTTCAGATATGCACACTTCTCCTTCAACACTACAACAAAGCAGATTAATTTAGTCTCTCTGATTGCTGTTTATTTTTAGTTAGGACTTGTTTTGTGCTGACAAACCACTTTAAAGTTGCAGTCGTCGTTCAACCCCTCCAACTCTTTCCTCCACTTGGCAGTCGCAACTCGCCCTGGGCTAGGCGCTAACATCCGCACCCGCACGTCTCTCCCTCCTAATGAAGGAGCCATCCTGAGCCAGCCCACCCCTCTGCCCTGCGGACACCCACCTCGAGAAATAAAGGGGGAGGGGGAAAGAGAAAAATGGAGAAAAAGGCAGCGAGAAAGGGGGAAAGCTGTCCTCACCAGCCTGGGTGGCACCTCACCTGATGTAGTCGTTTCTGCAGAGAATCATCCCGCTCTTGGTGTAGCAGGAGGTGCCGATGTCCCCCAGCTGGGCCTGGCAGCAGGAGCACTTGAGGCAGCGGCTGTGCCAGTAGCTGTCCATGGCGTAGAGCAGGAAGCGGTCGGCGATCTTCCCCCCGCAGCCGGCGCACCTCTTCCAGGAGAGGGAGCCCGCCGTGACC
>VXBQ01010291.1:221528-238860 GCA_013400175.1 Phainopepla nitens | reverse complement strand
GGAGAGGCGCCGAGGGGAGGCGCGGCCGCAGCCGCCGCTGCTTGCCGCCTTCGTGGCGCCCCCCGCTGCCGCGGCCGCGTCCGGCCCCGGTGCCCGCACCCCGTCCTGGGGTCCCGCGCCGGGGCAGAGAGAGGCGGCGACGGACCGTGCCCGGCTCGTCCTGCGGGCGGAGGGGCCATGGCGAGCCTCCGACTGTCACACGTTCCCCGCGGGAGCTGCGCTGCGGGACTCAGGCGGGCACGGCCCGCGGTGGCCGCCCCAGTGGAGGTTTTGGTGGCTTAAGTAGCCGCAGTTGGCGGCACTGCTTGTCAGCAGGGCAGGCAGCTGAATTTCTGAGGGAGAAGCCCGGAGATGAAGGCAAATCGGAAGAAGTAATGTTTAGTAGGGACGCTTAAAACTGTGAAAAACCCACTTACGTATGAACTGCATGCCTGTGAGGCCTAAGTGCAGCACACAGGATAAGCACAGCCGCGAATGGCTGAAACACACCCCCGCAATAACGAAGCGCTCCGAAAGGCGGGCGCTGTCGGCGGCGCAGCTCCGCGCCCGGCGCTGCCCGGCACAGGGGACACACGCGCCCCTGTCACCCCGCGCACAGGGCGGCGGAGCGCCTCAGTGGCACGTTCCCGGGATCTGTTAAAGGACAGCAAAACTTCCTAACAGGAGTTTCTCGATTCCAGACCGCTGACGTAAGCAGCAGCCAATGCAGCGCTGGCCGGACGGCAGCAGCGCTCGGGCCGCGCTCGGCAGGGCAGGGCAGGGCAGGGCAGGGCGGCCCCGCCGCCCGCGGGCACGTTCGCTGCCCTGTCAAGTACGTGGTGATGGCAGCGTGACCGCGCGCCCCCCCGATGTCCGAGACACCAGAGTATTTTAAACCTGCTCCTGCCGGCGGTAACGCAGCCGCGGTGCCCCGCAGAGGTACACGGAACTCTTCCCGGGAGCACCTCCCTAAGGAGCGAGCGCCCCGGCGCAGGAACGCCGCCCGCCCGCCCGCGGGTACTGGCGGTGAGGCCGGCCCGGCAGGCGCAGCCCAGGTGTGCTTTAACCACATCGCCACCTGTGGGTCTCCCGCAGCCCTGCAGCCCCGGCCTGGGCTGGGCACGGAGCCGCGTGCCCAGCGACCATTTAGAATTGAAAGGAAAATCGTCTACCTGGGAGAAATGTACTTGGGAAAACGCAGGATAAAGAAGATACATTTTGCTTCTAAATTTATAGGAAATAAAATATCGACATTTGAATGGCACCACAGGTATGATTTAAACACGGTAGAAAATTCTTTTTCTGTGTTTCTCCATAGACTGGGATATGTTCAGAGTCTGCTTAAAGTGGACTTGGGAACTCATGGAAAGCTTCCCCAGGGAAAGGGGAGAGGACCAGTGTTATGGTTAATTTTTTTTTTGCATAGGTCTATGAAATATATCATCTGGATGTAATCTTGATGTACATATTACATTTAAACATACGCAGCAGTTTTAGATTTGTTATGCAGGATCTGGTATAATTTAAAATATATAAAGCAACAAGGCATGCTACAGATAATCAACAATCACTGATATTTTAGCTCTCTGACAGTTAAGAACACAAGAACAGAGCAAATGCCAAGCTAAAATAAAATCTACATTGTTTAATTATCTAAGCCTGTAATGGCTGGAAGCTACCAAATTCAGACTCTGGGAGAGCCATTAGGACCTCTCCTTATTGGAAAAGATATTCTACCAAGAAACTCTGCCATAGGCACTAAAATGTTTACTAGTCTTAAAAAAGAGAGCAATACAAAAACAGGAATTACCTTCTCAAGGAGCAGAGTTTTAAATGGCTTAATGATGTCTTCCAAATAGCATTACAATATTCATATCTTTTTCTGAAATCTGATCATCACTAATTTTTGTGATTAATTTTAACAGAGGAAACCTTAACTGAGAGCATTTTGCAGAGCAATATTTTTCTAATTTTTCTTTTGTGCAGCATCTGCTGTTGCTGTGCTGTCATCTTCGTTATGTTTTTCATTGTCTATGTGCCATAATGTAATTAGTTAGTTCAACATCATCTGTGCTATTAGATGAGATGTTTCTATGGTAAGTTAACATAGTTCTGTGTAATTGGTAGATTTCAGCAGTAGGCATGAATGTATCCATCAACTTTAGGTCGATTTGAGTCCACAAGATTTAAATTCACTTGGCATACGTTATCCTAGAAGACTGTTAATTTTGGCTGAATGGATAAAAAACACAATGCAGAAGAAAATCTGGCTGCTTATATTGCAGTACTGTTGGAGTCAGGGAAGAGAAAGCATAAAATTGCTGGCTTAGTACTTGCAATCTGAATGTCTGGAAAATGTTACAGCCTGGGATCCAAATCATTCTTAAACCTAGATGTGCCCCTAAGCTACCAGGTAGTCCAGAATTCATCAGAGTTCTCTCCGTTCAGGAAAGGAGTCTTGGTTCTCTCCCTAAATACTGCATTCCTATGGGACCTCTAGGTTCTCTCCCTGAATAGTGCATACCTAGGGGGACTCTTCCTGTTCTCATTAGACAGAAATGCTGAGGCTGCTGCTTTGAGATCTTCCATGTGGCACTTTGCTAATCCACGTGTCTTGCAAGCTACACCTTTTGATCAAACAAACTTCTAAAACAAACCCTCTGACCCCAGTCTCTCCAGAAACAGTGATGAAAAATCAACTTCCTTACTTTAAAGTAAAGCATTCTTTTACTCACATAGGATCTTCTGGTTCAGGCCTCAATCAATTTAAAAATGTGACTGGATTAAGTATTTAAGTCGGATATCCAGTGTTATGGCAGAGTCACATCCTGGCAGAAGCTGGGAAGAATCCTGGATGGCTTCACTCTTAGCCTTCTTTTCTAAGCAGCAGACAGTACTGTTTGCCGAAAAGAGTAAGGTAAGTTACATTTAGAAATATGTGTATAGATTTTGACTTGCTTATAAATATATGAGTAACTTTATTTACAGGAACCCAGAACCACGGGAGGTAATTAGTAAGCACAGTTTGCTTAGGTAAGGGCTTGCAAGACCCTTTTATCATCACTGTATCCATAACTTAGGACAGGAGCCAAATAATATAAATGTCAGTAATTACAGATAATATATTTGTATTAACAATAAAGTCCACTTTTGGAAGAGCTAAGGCTGTATTTGTAATGATGTCATATGGCTGAAATTACGTTCACCAATTTGTCCTGTGCACATTTCTGTCAGGAGAAATTGATACATTACCACAAGCCATCAAGAGGAGCAAGTGGGTCCTGTGGCTACAGGCAAAGATATCAGACTTTGAAATGATATGTAATTTTTGTTTTAAATTAAAACTCTCAACAGGCCTCTAGAATATGTGTATGTAATAACAAGTTCACTGCATTAAAAAAAATTGGAAATGCTACGTGAATTTTGAAAGATGGCTTTACATTCCACAGTCTATAGGCATTTTTTAGGCAAATCACTTAACAATTATTTTCTGCTCTTAAACGTATATTGACAATTGATTTTTTGTGATGACATATCTGTAGTGGTATTTTGTCTCAAATATTAATATTTTTATGAGACATATGTCTCCATCTTTAACAGGGAAAAATCCTTTGACAAATACCTAATATAAACCCATACAGAACTTACCCTTTAGGGTAGAAAAATATTTTCTTCACAGATATTTTTATAGAACTGGCATTAATATCTTGCCTCTATTCACCTTAACGAATGGAAGGGCGGGACATCACAGTTTGATGTTGTTTGGAAGGCCCAAATTATACATAAAAGTAGCCACTGAGCTAATTTAAATTTACAGTACAGAAAAGATCAACTGGAAAGAAATTACAAAAATAAAAATCTGACTCAATCAGCAACCAAAATGCACTTACCTAATGCAGAGGTTCATGTTTATAACACTATCATTTATGCAATGTGTTGCAATGAAAAATGAAAACTTAACTCTACCCTGTATTATCTAATTAATTAGAGTAACTTTAAATATGCAGAAAAAATTAGTATATTTTCTCTGAATGAATAAATAGCATGTTTAATATTTTTTCATGGTGTTGTCCACACAAAATACCTTTATAATTGCATTGAAATTATTTTCAAAGATGTGTGTCCAGTAGCAAATCCTGTGTAATTAGACTGTCTGTCTGAGTGTATCCAGGAAACGAGTTATTTACATGTAGCTCATTGCAATGGAGATGTATGTCTGATATCTTTATGAAGTTCCCATGATCTCTGGACAATGCTGTAATGTACAGAAAGGCCCATGACCAATCTTTTCCACCTATTTTGCACCTATTCACAGAGAAGACCTCTCTGGCTTGAGCTGGAGTAAACCAATGGAGGAGCATTTGCTCGAGCTGTTTGTAGGCCTTCAGGGGACGTTCCCAACCTAGAACTTCATAGGGTGGTGTTGTATGACACACCACTCCTGGGAAGGTGCAGTTTTAGCTAATCCATCCAGGTGTTTGTGGTGACTGTTTCTGGTGAAAATTTGACACTGGGTGTTGCTTCAAAATGATGAGAGAAAGCAAGGTACAGGCTGAGCACTGAAACACACACATCACAAAGATCCCCTGTTGAAGTTGTCTTTTTAATTTAAAGGCTACCAGCAATGGCAGGAGAAAATGGAGGGTTACAAAAATGAAGAGGAAGAGCAGCCTGGTGACTTGTGTCTGGCAGAAATGCCTCTATCGTATTTGATTTGAAATTTACATAGATGCCAGCAGTTATGACACAACTGTCACTTTAAGTTCACTTAACTGGACATGAAACAATAATGACAAACTATCAGAATGACAGTTCTCCTTCTAATCTGCAATGAAGTTCTTCGTATCTCAATTCTGCAACATTTCTTCTGTTCACTCTGCCACACAAACGTGTTTCTGTTATTATGATTTCTCTGTCTGGCTCGGTGCAGCATTGCTAAAAGCAAGTGGGAGAGTTTCTAAGCTTTCTATTTAGTTTTTCAGCCATACCATTTATCAAAGAAAGAGTTTCTTAGTAACAGTTTTTAACATTAACTCTTTAATAGTTACCTTCCTGATGTAATCCATTGTTTAAAAACATTGTATTGCATAAGAATATTGCATTATTTTTCATATAAAAATATAGCTTTCTACTCTTAGGTTGTTTTTCATGACTGGAGGGACTACTGTACTCCATGACCATAACTCTTTTTATCATTCTACTATGATTCAGTAGCTTTTGCTGTCTTATAAACAATCTTACAATTAAGAGCTAATGTTAATGGAATAGATTGTTGTCATAGGATAATGGTTTCCTGCTGCTAGATAAATGCTGTGGCAATGCCAGGACATTTATTGAAAGTAATAGTGAACACAAAGCTAAGAGATTTATTTTTAAAGCAGGTACCACAGATCCAGTGACACCATTCTGTTAAAACTGTTTTATTTCTATTTCACTAAGAGACTGATGAAGATGGAAGCATTTTGCCTGATGTATGCAAGTGCAGCAAAGTGACAGTGGCTCATTTCACTGGAACTGAATAAGCTGCATTGCACTTGGCTTGGGAAGAGATTTATTGTGTGGCTCATCCAATCAGAAAGCAGTTTATCCATTAACTATGGCTTTAAAATATGTTGTATTTCCATGAACAAGATGAGGTTTGATGCTTTCTTTCACAGAAACATATATACAGGGCTCACAGAGAAGGAGGAAAGTGGGGCCCTCTGGCGCTTGTTCCACCAGTCATTCCAGAAGCCTCCCCTTTCCTCTGTGCTGCAGGGATGGCAGCCTGGGGAGAGTGGACCTGTCTATAGTGTGTTCCTCTCCTCCTAAATCAGTGGTTCCTCGTCTCCCTTCTGCATTGGAGAGTGTTGTCTCAGTGTTAGCAAAACAGAGATGGCAGCATTGTTCTTACCAGCACTGCTGTGCAGAGGGCGGACAGGAAAGTTTTTGTGTAGTCTAGTGTTTCCGTTGTGTTTGCATTCACAGGATCTCGAAGTTCTGGAAAATATGCCTTCTTCCTTTTCCACGACTTTCAAAATTGTTCACCCCTGAATTTTCCAACAGAGAATTGTGAAAAGCAATTGTGTAGAGCTTCACAGGCCCTCTATCTGCTCTTGTGGAATTGTAATAAAACACCTTGATTGCCCCAAGTATACAGCTCCTACAAAACTGAGGTCAGTTGTCAGGAAGTACGTGGGATCCATTCAATCCAATGAGCTTTCTCTGGACAGATATGCCCTAATTGCCTGACTTAGGCTTCAACAAACCCTTTGTCTTTTCTTTTGAACTGTGGAGCAGCTATTCCAAGTGGCAGTGCTGTAGCCTATGACAGCTTGAGGATATTTCACAAATAATAAAAAACATGATCCCTTCCCACAAACTCTGATCATTCTGAAGCATCTTTAAAGTTGTGTTGTAAAACAGTATAATGACTTTATATAACCATAAAGTTCCTGCCAGGGTTTCCTTAAGAAACAAACTAATTTTATGATTAAGGCCCACGGACCTTGACATCAAACCAGCAGTTCACTGCTGCAAGGATTTACTCTCTGTAGCTGCTCAAAGCACAGTTCTGAATTAACTTCTAAGACTAGAGCTTGAAGGCAGTAAACAACCTTAACCTTTTCTTGACCCCAGACACATCTCACAAACAGAAGTTCAGTAAATACAAAAAATTCCACTTTAACCTATGTGCAGATATTGTGAGAACTAATTCATTCTTCAATTTCTGAGTTTTAAGAAAATGTTTATACTAACAAGTGGGCAAGTGTTACAGTACTTGTTCCAAAGGGCCATCAGGTAAGGTGGTTCCTCTGCTGAGCCCAGCCCCTTATGAAGGGTGAGCCCCAGAGAGAACAGCATAGAGAAAAACAGAAATAGGAGAGACCTGCAATCGTGACAGAATTAACCCCTGCCAGCTGTGAGGTCTGTTGGGTCATCCGAGCACACAGTGCAGAGCTCCAGCAAATACATATTCTTCCAACTAAATCTCCATAGCACCTGATCTTCTGATTCTGCCTTCTGGTATCAATCTCCTATCTGAAGTTTAGGATTCACAGGAATGATCTAGGAGATGGAGAATTTCCACATCCTTAAACCATTACAGTAATTAACCTAAGTACCTTTAAGGATGTGACTGTAAGCACTGTAAAGTCTTATGATTTTATTAAAATATTTGGTGTACCTGTTTAAAGTCTCAGCTCTGGAATCATGGTCTGAATACAAATCTGTTTTCAACTTTTTTAGTAGGAATTTTGAGTCCTCCTGGTTAGGCAAAACAATAGTTCCCAAAGATCAACCAGAGACAAATTAAAATAATTTGTTCCAATTTAATATTTTATTTTAAAAATTATTCTCCATTTGATCTAATAAACATTGAAGGAGTCATGACTTCTGTATTTTTGGGATTGCTAGTAGAGTAATCAAATGTTCTATCACCACGTACTGAGTCTGCCCAAGAAATCCTCCTCAATTCAAGGAATTATTAAACCTATTTTGTTGATAGGTTTCTCCACATAACATGGGACTGCACACAATCAATCAGTATTTCATTTCCATACCCCATACTGCTGCCCCAAGAGAGCCAGAATTCCCCATGTCAGTTATCCTATCATAAGGCAGATCCCCAGCCTCTTGCAGCTCTTTGAACTAAGGCGGCTGTGTATATCCCACCTGGATCTGGCCCAGATGCTTTATTTCTATTGCATGAGATGATTAATTATGTGGTTTCTTTCTGTTTGTCTGATAGAAGCTGAGGTAAGAGAATGATGGTTGCTTAGTGCACTGTTATTAAAAAGCTGCTTTTGATAGCTCTGAACAGGCTTGAGTTGTGTGCTACAACTAATCATAAGGCTGCTTGCTTGGAAATGTAATGCTTGTTAATACTACACTGTACTTTTATAAGCAAAAGAAATTTTGATTGGCTAGAGTTTAACTATAATCAGTAATTAAGGGTCAGCCATCCAGTAAACTCATTAGTTTACACCAATTACATTTGGTATAGTAACTAATGATTTCAGGGATCAAGCCATTTATTTCTAAGCTTTCAAAGTATAATTATTGTGTAAATCAGATAGAGTGTAAATCTTTTCCATACGTTTTGGTTGGTAATTGAGAAATAAAATGGTTTCCAAATGTATTCTCTGTCCAGTTTTTGTTCTGCAGTAGATCTCTCTGGGGACTCTTTAAAGTATATGGAAAAGGTGATGTCAACAGAAGTGTACGCTGGGCAAACTGAAACAGGATTAATTAATAGAGATGAAAGAGAAAAGCCAGCCCCTTGGAAATCATGGTCCAGGTCTCAACTTGGACATCACACCTTAAAATGACAGTTTACAATCTTAAGCATGAGTCACACAGATTGACAAGTATTCAAAATAGAAAAGAATTAAAAGTCCTTTATGTTTAATGTATAAAGGCCTTTCCAATATGCAGTCTTTAAGATGGTGTAATCTCTGGAGCATTTTGCTTTGAAGTTTAATATGTAGCTCCTCACATCCACAGAACATTTTCAACACGTTAAACAAATTAGTCTCTGGTTACAGAAGTTTTTAGATATTTACAAGTTGCCGTTTAACTAAATTTAATATGTGCCAGCGAAGTTGCTCATGCACTTGTTCATTTAGAAAAATGCACTTTTGGAATGATTAATAAATAAACCAGCCTTTCCTATGCCTTCAACTTCGGTGTTTATTTGAAAGCAATCTACTTTAAAAAGACATTAATATCCCTAGAATTATTATTAGAATAATTGCTTTTACTCTTCTTGGAACACACATTTTTTCTCATTTCCCTTCAGCTCAGACAGCTTTTGACTCAGATATAAACTTCCTATTATTATTCCCCACTCCCCACCCCAAAAATGAAGAATAGGAATTATACACTTTTCACTAAGGAATAATTAATTTGTCTCAAGTATTAGAACAGAGAATTGTAGAATGACTTTGAATGGTAGTCTCTAAGGAATAGCATTGTTTGTTCTCTTCAGTCTTTAATGAGCTTTAGTAAATGGCCAGGAAAAATTACCTTCTTTCTGTAATATGAGAGAAGCGAAGAATGAAGGAAGCTATAGAATCCCGAGGAGAAAAGGAGCAGCCACACACACACACACCCTGTACCACATCGCTTCCAATGGTTAGTGTTCTTCTTTGGAACTGAGCACTAGAGCTCTAGTTTTCCATTACAGTTAAAAAAATATGATGTCCTTAATATTTTTGTAGGAGACAATTCCTGGATGTCTCCCACACACTGACAGTATCTGGCTTATGTTGGGGGACAACTGCCTATAGCTGAGATCTGGAAATCATTCTGGCTTTCTCTGTTTTGGCATTGATTTTGTATTTTAAGCCTCTTTAGTCTATATTTTTGTATTTCCACCTTTAAAAGCAATTTGCCTTGTAGTGCTCCAGCGTGCTGCCCTGTCTTATAATAGAATTCTTTAACCTCCACCACATATTTGCTGCCACTCCTGTCCAGAATGGTAACTGAGGCAGCACTGGCAGGTGTTTGCTTCAGCTACAACTACAAACCTGCCACCATGGATAACAGTCTATGTTCAGGTAACTTCCCTTCCCTCTCCTCCAGTCTCCACACATGTCCTCACTACTCAGTCCCATACCAAGTCAGTGGTGCTGAGGCAGCTCCATGGCTGCTCTGGGGTATGAGAGAGCTGACCCATGACAGCCAAGTGAGATCAGCACACAGGATCTTGCTGAGCAGCGTCTTTCTCCAGCTGGAGCTGTTCCAGCTTGTATGGAATAATTAAATGGATTAAATTGATTGTTCTGTGTGCTTGCTCTCGAAACGCTACTGAGAGCAGGAGACCTGGGGTTTGCTACTGTCTTCCAGGGAATGCCTCCATACTTGGTTTTAAGTATTGAGTGGGGCAGGCCCTGGCAGACGTGGTTTCTCCACCCAGGTGAGTGTGTCCACTACAAGACTGAAAAGCCAAGCTCAAGCTCTCCCACTCGAATAAAGGACTCAGGTCACCCTCCTCACAGAAGAGCTGATAATCTCTTCAGTAGGGTGCAAATTCAGGGGGCAAGAGATTCAAGTTCAAATTGCCTCAGGCAGAGCCTAAATACGAGTCTCCCATATCCTGGCCAAACTGCACCAGCCAGGAGACTGAACCACAAAGCTCAGGAGAGGAAGATGGGCACAGGAGCAAGGAGGAGAGACGTGCAAAAGGGCGACAGTGCTGTCATTATTATTCTGTGAGAAAAACCTGGCACAAGTGTGCAGTTCCTAGAAAGCAGCAGAGCAAGCATGGTAAGTAGGTAAAGCCACACACAGTGTTACAACACCTTAGTCTGACTGTGGCTTTGGATCATGGGAGGTACTCTCATGGAAGACATCAGATTGCTGACTAGAGCTCAGGGTCATCAGGGATGTGAAGAGAGATGATGAAAGTGGGGAGAGCTGCCTGGACCCATCCCAGACATTCAGGGAAAAGATAAAAGTAAAAAGCTGCTGCCAAAGTAAAAATAATTTCTATCATGGGCTCTCTTCAGTGCAATTGTTGGAGAAGAATAAATGGAGAAAGATGGTTGAAAGATAGATAGGAGACAGTGAGAATGGGACCAGTAAGCAAGGCAGAAATGTTGGAAAGAAGATGAGGAAGAAACATCAGAGAGCAACAGGAGGACTGGACAAAGCAAATGGAAAAAAAACATTACTTACCAAGACACTTCACCTCTCATTGCCTCGATCTTCTGGCAATAAAATAATAACAGTAAGAGAATCACAGATCATTTCGGTGACTTTGAAGTCCATAAATATTTAGGAGACATTTAAGTGTCCTGTTGATTGGGACTGTGTTAAAAAGAGAGCAGGAAAAGTTAAGAGAATATTTTGACAAGTCTAAATGAGGGCTATCAGGAAATAAAAAAAGGAACAGGACTTACATGCTTAATTTTGTATGTGTAACTGAGTACTAAAATCCACACCCAAGAGCACTTATGCTTCTTAACAGTGGAAAAAATTGGGCCTTTTTCAGACCAGAAAGAACACATGGTTTAAGGCATGCAACTGCTCTTTCTTCAGTAACAATCCACTGTAACTCCTACAATTTATTTCTCCCAAGATTCATTTGAACATCTGCAGTATCATTATTTGAGTTTGTTATACTATTAGCTTTAAAATTTTATAAGCCATACAGTAGGATAGGTGACAAGTTGAAAAGTTAAGGAGGGTTAATTTAAAAGTTTTAAAGCAAAGCTATTTTTGAGTTATATAAGTAAAAAAAAAAGCATCTGAATCCAAACCTCCATGGTTACACTTAAGTAACTCAGAAACTGCTGAAAGGATTTTCTTCAAACTTCACTCAAGACAAATCCCTCTGGGCTAAGACCAAGCATGAGAATTTAACTCAAAAGGTGATTGTTGTCTGAAGGGAGTTTTCCCTTTCCTTTTTTTTCCCCCTTCCCTCTTTTTGCTTGTTTTGTTCTCAATGTTCTGAAAAAAAATAAATAGCCCTAAAGAAAAGGGTCTGAAGTGTAACTGTTTCATATCCATTTTATCATTCTAATAAGAAAAATGCTGTGTGTAAACTACCTTTTCATTAAAAGCAGACCTCCTGCTTTGCCTTCAGCCCTTCTAGCAGTCTTGGTACCCACCTCTAGTGAGCATTTGATAATGCTGTAACTGGTGGCTGAACAGAGCAGTATCAAGCTGTACTCTCAGCCCCATCTGCAGCTCCTCTGCATGCCTCAGCAGCTCTGAGCAGCTCTAATACTACCCTAAATGGACAACTGAGGATTCTCCCTAACAGGAAGTCTTCAGAGAGCAGACAACCAGCAGCTCTGCAGCACTCTTCACTTCCCCATCCCCAGTTCGTGGGAGGTGAAGCATGCTCTGTACCTGCACACTGACCTAAACCATGTCTTGATTTCTCACTGGTCCAAGATTTGGAAGGCAAGAAAAGCAGCTGGCAGTCAGGCTTTTCTCACTCACTGTTAACTTGGGGCATCTGGCACCGTCATTCAGTCTTCCCCTTTACAGCTGCAATCAAGGGACTCACCTCCTAATTGTGTGGCTAAAGGAACCCCTGTAAAGGAAAAACTTGGGAAAAAAAAAAAAAAAAAAAAAAAGAAGGCAGTGGATTTTTTTTTCTCCTGTTCATTTCAACTCTCTCCCACACTTTGGTTTCTACAAATTGTCCCAGGGCAGAGAAGAGCCTTTCCCTCCCCCTTCTACCAGGCTTGTTTCTGATTCTCTGGCAGCACATCCCAGTTCCTCCCTCATTTGTTTGTTTGTTTTTCCATTTGCAACTTTTGCCCCCTCCAAAGATCTGGCTTGCCCAGGGAAATTACAGTAACTTATTTCATTTCAAATGCATTCAGAAAGGCATTTTAATTGTTTCTTTTCATTTAGAGCAGCATCCACATTAGGAATTTGTGAAAAACTGAAGGGGAAGGTTTAGAATGTATTTGCTACAATAATTCACATTTAACATAGGCAACTCAGATATATGCAGAATCAGCTTCCCTTGCCTATCTTCCATATACATGACCGGGATTAAAAGCTGCTTTGGGCAAGGGCTAACTCATTGTTTGTGGCCCTACAACAATGTGGCAATACTGTAACACCTAGGGATTTGTTTCAGGAGATCCTGATTTTGGAACCAAAATACATGTTTCCTGATGACTGCTAACAGTGAACAGTGGGAAATGTAGCTGAAATGGGCACACAGAGATGGATCAAGAATTCATAGTCTTAGATTCAGTTCTTTGTTTTCATTTTGGGGACATCTACTATGGTAAAACAGTGAGGCCTCAGAGGTGATATCAGGATGTGGTAGCCTGCAGAGGGATAAGCAGCTCCTGGAAGCTTGCAGCTGTACCACCCTACAGGCACAGGCAAGTTTTGGCAAATGTGGGAAAAAACAGAGAAACTTAAAAAAAAAATCACAATATTTAAGCAATCAGAAAGCTTTTCCATTCATAAATGTCCCATCTACTCTCCACCACCAAATTCTGGGTATCATTTTTCAGTCAGCAATTGGCATTCAGCACTTTTAGCTGTCTGCTGCTATCTCATTCATACAGCTTTTTCATTGCAGGTCAATATTATCTGACTAGGTTCAGATTAAATCTTAATACACCGTTCATCTGAAAAACACCAACTCCAAGCACATTGAAAAATTGCAAACATAAACAGTATAGTTTCCATGGATGAGGATGTATTAAAATGTATGCCAGAGGGAAGAGTAGTAGGAAAAAGAGGAATGTGAATTTATGATCAGAGAAAAGAATGCCCTTTTTCAGATGGGATTTTGTGTAAGAGTGAGAACGAATGTGGCAAAGAGAAGAAAGGTCTGTCTCCTCACTGCTGCTTCTCTAGCAAAGATGATTTTCACATCAGCCATGGTAAAATTAGGCAGAGGAATAGCACATCTGAATATTGTATGGGAAGATGTAAAATGAGGAAGAGTTCAGTGCAGTTCAAGGATGGCAAAGTATAATGAAGGCAAATGGAAAGTAAGACCTGAAACTGGAAGAGATGAACTGAAGGAGCCTAATATGAAGACCCAAGTTTAATTAATAAAGACAGGCAGAGCAAGCTGAATAGGGAAGACTCATTTAAAATGTCAAAATATATCTTTAGTTCTGGCAGCTAAAGTAAAAATAAAGGCAACATACGTAGAAAAAAACACGGAAGTTGAGGGGTGCAAGACTGGGTTCAAGGATGGGAGTGCTGTGAAAACCTGAGACTACAGGAAAGCTCCTCTGGGAGATGACAGCACTGTTTCTAGCTCTTATTGCTGTCTTCCAAGAACCCAACATACTGCTCCATTAGCAAAAAGGACCACAGATCACCTAATCTGTTTAAGTTCAGGCAGCCAGAGTCACTTCACCTGGTGATGAACATGGATATGAGCTAACCAGGCTGGCTCTACTTGTAGTGCATTAGGGAATGCTTGCTTTGCCTCTTCTGATGGAAGAGATATGGGGAGGGACCGGGACAAGCAACAAAATGTGGTGTAGTTTTCAGCTAGTAAAGGGTGTCTAAAGGCACTGGTGAAGTATTTGTTTGGTCTAGGTGAACACATGAACATGAACAGTGGAACCAATACAATCTTCAAGTTTAATAAAACTCAAGGAAAAAGTTATCATCAGCAATACTGAGAGCAAGAAAATGTCATCTTTATACATCTCACTGTTATGAGTAAGGAACACTTGCATCAAGTGAATTGGTAGAGTTAGGAAGCACACCAAAAACTGAGCTTCCCTACCAATAATTTACTCATTATCCAGAGTGGTTCTGTTCTCCAAGGTAGGCAGATCATGGGAAGTTTGTTTCACTTCAGCTATTGCTACAACAATTAAAAGAGAGAGAGAACAAGAATTTCGGTTCTTAAAGTGGAGACATTTTTGAAATGTTAAAATAACATATTAAACTGAAACATGGAAATATTCTCAGTAGTCATCCCTGTGTTGCTCCCTATAATCATAGCTGTGAATCACAAATACATGTTTTGTTGAGAGGCCACCCCTTCTGTATTTTTAGGGGGTCTGAAGCTCTAAAACCTTTGCCATTAACTTTATCTTCTCTGTTATAATTTCTACTGAGGCCCTTAATATCTGACTCAGTAGACCTTATGTTGTTTAGTTTTCCACCATTTATCTCCTTATTTTGGCTGCCTGTCATTCACATTTCTGTAAAGTTCAGCTGAAACCAGTAGTTCACGTTACTGGTACTTTGCATTGCAAAAATTAAGCAGTAGAATTTGCAATCCAAGTCGTTCACAGAACATTCTTATACAGCACATAATTTGCCAACAGCTAAATTAATCTTGCTTCACAATGTGAGGCTGTGTACATGTGGTTTCTGATACAAAAGGCTCCAGTGAAATCAACAGTATAGGCACCGTATTAACTCAGAACCAGCTTCTTCAGGTCCATGAAGCTTAGTTATATGCCTGCTAATTTAGAACTCCAAGGTAAGCAAGAATCTCATCTCTCCTTTTTAAACAGTGTGAAGTTTCAATCCAATTTACCTTGCGTAGATGAAAACATAAATCAGTAGCTGGTCTCCACTGCACATACTAATTTAATGAGCTGGGGCTTTGACCACATGTGTATACACACTCTGGGAACCTGAAGACATTTCCCTCTAGACTGCATTAGGTTTGGATGCACGCCAAAGAACTATCTATAAGCTGAAGGGAATGGGGAAAGGCAGTGTGGCCCACCAGTCAGCACCAGGGTCTAAAACAAGGGTAGTACGAGACACAAGTCAGGGGTCAAGCACCATCCATAACCTCCAACTGATGGTCAGTTGAAGATATTCAAGAGCTGCTGCATGTAGCACCAGAGCCCAGACAGCAGCCCCAAAACATATCTCAGGACAATGTCTAGGGTCACCACAGCTCAGCCAAAAAGGGCTGGATCCAGTACAACACAGAAGATCTGGAAGAAAGTTCCAAGAAGAGGGTGACACAAAGGTTTTCTCAGACCTACATTTTGGCTCATTGCCTAGGGTACTACAAAATAAAGCACATTTGGGTTTTTTTCCTAGTAGGTCTTCAAAAAAGGTGTGTAATGACAACTCTGTCAGAATGCAAAATGAAGTTTATAATAAAAAGACAGAGGATAAATATTCATATATACAGCCACCAAGTCTGTTTTGGCACCATTCACACTGTGTGACTTTTGTTGACCTGACAAGACTGTGATCTGAAACACAGACTCCAAGACAGCAGTGTCTCCTCAAGTCCTGTCTCCTCTCTGTCTTGTCCCAAAGACCATTGACCCAGAGGGATGAAGCCTTGGATTTATCATTCTCAGACCTCCATGCATCTGAGTCCATTCACAAACAGCCCCCTTCTGCAGTACTAGTCTAAACCAATTCTCTTCACACACTTGTCCAGGCAACAACTCATCCAGTCCCAAGCTGTTGTTTCAGATGTGCAAAACAGTGAAAACAGACTTCTCTGAGGAGATGTTCCTGAGCAGATAATCTTAAAAACATGACTACCAATGTCAGGCGTCTTTGGCTTCACAGAGAAAGTCAAGGTAAAGCCCAGAAAAAGCAAAATAAAGGCAATGGATATGGGTACAGCATAGAAAACCAAAATGCTGCTGGAACATAAATTCATCACACAAAAGCAGAGATTGCAAGGCACATTCAGATAGGGCTAGTACTGGTCACCTCTGGTTGTGGTTACACTCCTCTCTCTACCACAAGAGGAATGAAATCTCTGTCAGATTTTTGCTTAGGTGTCAAAGGAAGAACAAAATTGTATTAACTATCTCTGAGAATGAGAACAACTGAATGAGTAATTTATGCCTGAAATTAATTTAAAAGCGTGTTTATCTTAGCTTATCAAATCACACTTATTAAAAATAAAAAATTAGAAGTTCTGTGATGTGAGAACAAGTTACACTGGGAGTGGAATGTCAGGACATCCCCAGCCTGTGGGGTGGGCTGGGGATGGGATGGGAGGGCCATCTGCTATCCACATCTAGGAAATCTACTTTTGGTGGAAAGTTTCCTTGCAGCCTCTGTCTTTGTTAGAGTGACTGAGTTTGGCTCTTATTGCTCTAGTTCTATCCATAACTTCAGTTAAGAGTGCCTCAAATCTAGGCCTTGCTGAGGACCCAAGCTCACTGCCCTCTACAAGGGGGTAGTCCTCTATGCTGGGGTCTCTTGGTGGAGTCATGCTGAAATCAAAATAACTTTGCACAGGCATCCCTACTGCCAGGTCCCAGACCACAGTACAAATAATGCTTGTCTAGAAAACACACACACACAGGTTTTCTGCCTTAAAGAAAAGCCAGCAGAAATAATTTGATTATATTTCTTTCTCTCTTAGCTACATGAGAGTGTAATTTATTTTTGCATATTTTCATATGCAAAGTCACACTGGACCCAACAGTGCAAGTACTCCCTTCATTCTGTTGGTGTTTGATTTCTTATTAGAAATGTTATCAGAAGATAAACACAATGCACAGGAAGGTTTGCTGCAAAGTAACGAGGTTTCAATACTGTTCCACATCATGCCGACAACGCAGAAATATTTTAACAGGTTAAAAATATTTTTGGTAATTACAAAGAAACTGAAAGAAAAAGCATTCCCCTTAAGCTGACAACATACATTTTATACAGAGACAAGACATGAGACCATGAAAATTGTACAGACACATATATTTGAGATGTAACTGAGAGGCAGAAAAATATATTAAAATGATCATTGGTTGAGCAACACGGACAAAAATCCTCTCAGCAGGAAAAAACAGATTTTTACAGGTCTCTGAGAAAGCAGAACAGACACTGTTTGTGTGACAATACATAACACTTTCACCTGAAATTTTACAGCCACTTCTAGATATTGATGACTGTCTCTTTTGATACAGCTATTATTGCCTTTTTT
>VXBQ01010291.1:110832-221513 GCA_013400175.1 Phainopepla nitens | reverse complement strand
TTTTTTTTTTTTTTTTTCAGATAGAGAAACCAGGTTTCCAGAACGACTGAGAGACTTTACTAAGGTCAAAAAGTAAGTCAGGGACAAAGACAGAAACAGACTAGTTCTTCCCAATCTTATTCTCAATCTACCCCATTAACAGATTGTACAACCATGAAAAACGATCTCTTCCCTGTGAAAAGGTAGGTTTTGCAAGAAAGATAACAAGCTCCACCCATCTCTCCAGCTGATACTAGCAATAGTGAAAATTTCATTCTGCAGAAAAACTGCCGATGCAGCACTTGTAAAAAACCTCCAAATTCATGTGCAGATCAGAAACTGCCGGAGCGCTTTCAACAGCTGCAGCTACCACACACTTGCAGAGAGTCATTTGAACTCATCAGATCTGACTCTGGGACAGACAGCAAAGCCCAGATGGCTCGACTGTACACAAAGCCCCCCAGCCTCACGTGGGATGAGGCACGGCGTGGCTGGGGCCCCGCAGATTTTCTGGGCTCCAGGTTACGGTGGGAGAGCCCAGTGCAGCAGCCCTGCATTTAGCCGCCCGCAGTGCTGCTAAATGGGGGACGCCGACAGGACACACACACGTGCAAGCGTTTAAATAGTTGTTATTGGGGACTACACGAAAGCCTACAATAGACATTTTGCCTTGGGATGTTTTCACTGCTCTGTTGCAAAAAAAGCAATAAAAGTATGTGCTAGTCTGAGGGCTCTTTTTCCTGCTTAACCAGCCCCTTTATTACTGCCCAGCTTCTCTCAGTACATACCCTTTCTCCTGACAAGCCTGTACTACTCCAAAGGGCAAAGCTCATATCTCAGGCAGGGGTTCTCAACACACACTTTTTCATGCGCCTGTTCATTCCAGGTCAGACCGGGGTGGATTGGAGGGTGTCTGTCCACAGCCTGTACAAAGCTGGCCCCTTCAGCCGCACTAGGTAACTGACCTCAAGCCCAGCCTGGCTGCACGGGGTGAGTGAGACCTGCGCCAGCCCTGCATCCAGCCCCACCGCCCCGCCCGTGGCGCTGGGAGCACCCACAGCAAAAAGGTTTTCAGCAGCGCCGGCCGTCCACATCCCCGGCAGAAACCAGCTGGAGGAAGCTTGGAAAGCCTGGCCTTTTTATTCTCCAGAATTAAGACTTTGATTAGCTGCTGGCACAAGACCAAAACTCCATCTGAAATGCTTTAGACAACCCATCTGCACCGGGTTTGGGAGTCTGAGGAGCGCATGCGGTGGCCCGCTCCTCACCCGTGCCAGGCGAAAACGAGGGGGAAGGCACGGGGTGAGGAGCCGGTGAGGGAGGAGCGCCCAGGGGCAGCGGGAGCGCTCTCGCCCCCACACCCAGCCCGCACACCCCGCCTCATGCCGCCCTCCGGGCTGCCCCGGGCGCACGGCTGCAGCCCGCGGGCCTGGCCCGGGCCTCCATGGCCACCCTGGGGGGCGCAGGCAGCCCCTGTGCGTGGGGGGAGCCTGGGCTCCGCTCCTCCTGCACCCGACCGTGGCTGGGGGTCCTTCCCTCCCCTTACCCTCCCAGACCCCTGTGGTCCTTCATGAGCACCTCATGATAAATTCCATAATTATTCAGCACTTACTACCAACACCAAAATACATCGCTCAGAGTAAGTTAGCGGAGATTCATTAGAATAAGACATCTAGCAGGCACATGTACTTTATTAGCCTCTTACACCAATAGTTTTAATTAGGTACATATTTCACAACTCTGAAGCTGCTCGAGTGAAGGGCTCCTTTTATCTCTTTTATTTACAGTAACAAGCTATCAAACAATTACCACCATAATTAAACTCAGATTTAAAAAAAAAAAATTCACTAGTGGTGACCTGCTCAAGCCTTAGGTTTGGTAAACTTTGGATTTTCAATTCATGAAGGAAACACCCTGCAGCCGGACAAGGCGCTGGGGCGGGTGCCCCTGGCTCCAGCCCTGCCTCCATGTCACCTTCAAGTGGGGAGGAGAGCGCTGCCTCGGATAGAGACCGCGGGGATGAGAAAAGTGATTAAAATCCAGAACGTTGCTAAATTATTAATGAGGAATTTAAATGATGTTATAAAAGAGGGAAATACAGGCGAAAATGTTACACATTCATGGAATTTTTACTCATGCATAATAATAAGTTGAAAACACTTTAGTTGTAATGCTCCCGAAATTGCAGGGCGGGCAGGGGAGTAGGCGCCCTGCGTTTCTCGGGCCCGCCCGCCCTCACGCCACTCGGCGAGCAAGGGCGCCACCTGGCGGACCTGGCGGCGAACGNCCGCGGCGGTACCGTGCGTTATTTGCTTTCTCACCTGCGGCGCAGACGGGTTTTCACCTCACAGGTTTTCACCTCACAGGCAGAGCCTGCCTGCTGGGGGAGAGCAGCTTGTCTGCATACATTGAACCGCCTTCTCAGCCCCTGGGGCTAATGCTGCCTATGCTGTAAATAAATAAATAAATAAATAAATAAATAAATAAATGCAATATTGCAGGGAATAGGCATAAGAGAAGAGCCACTTTCTTCCCCCTCCATACCCGGAGCCCACCTGCTCCTGGGCAGCAGAGTGGGCTGCTTGGGCCCACCAGCCCCGCCAGGGGCTGTGGACACTTCTTGGAAACCTCACCAAGCCACAGCAGCAACAGCAGCAGTTGGGACATGGACAACAAAAGGTTTCCCCATGGCAAAGCCGCTAGTGGCATGTACCCCACAGAGCTGTGTTTAGTCAAATGTCTATATAGGGTTTTCTGTAAAGACTTACCACGCTGTCTCTCTAGACTCCCCATACCAAAATGCAGTTTGTCTCGCCTAAAGAGTCACATGGCACTTTAGGGCCTTATCTTTAAAGACCTATTTAAGGTTTTACACAGTCAGGCAGGCATTTGTATCATCTACCACAAGTCCCAGTCCTCATTTTCTTCTTCCACGGCAGGGGAAGAAACCTGCAAGCTCACAAAACTGGAACACAACCTTAGCCACAAAATCTCTCAGACCTTCATGTCCCTCTGGATGAATTCCTTGGGGAAGGTACTTCCTGTACCTCCAGGTGCCTTTCAGTTTGATCAAGCTGGTTTTGGTAGCTCTGCAAATCAGAGAGCCACCAGCTGATTATAGTGGAAGCAAATAAGGCAAGAACAATCCCGGGCCATTCTGGGCTGTAAGGTCTATACAAATCCTGGAAGTCCTGCTGAATGCTAACTGGCAGCGAGCACCAATTACTGAGTAATGGGCTCTCCACATGCTCCTTTTCTTAATAAGTAGACACAGTCTGCACTCACTTTTGGAGCTCAGTTGTCTCTGGTTGTAACACCAAGTGAATGCTTTGCAGAGGGCCAATCTCACAGTGACTAAAGCTCAGATCATTATAGCAAAGTCTCAACCAAAAGAAACTGCCATGCTCTTCCCAATTGGAGCAGATGAAATAAAGGCTCTTGGACACAGTTCCTACATAGGAGCCTGCCAGAGCCTGAAAATTGCAACATGCTGTGACTCTAAAACAAAGGTGTCATGGAGAGATACCCAGGCTAATTCTGAGGGAGTTAAATTTGCCTGGACAGAACTCTTCATTAGCACAGTGTTATTTCTACCATTGCTCCAGCCACTTGTGGTCCCTTTGCCTGTGTCACTGCACAGAGTACATTCACTATTGTGAGCTAGGGATGGCAGGCGGGGTCCCTCTGGGCAAAGCAATGACATTCAGACCTGAAAAAAAATTGTGCTTTCTTTCCTCCTTTGCTTCCTATGAAATATCAATTGCATATTCTCATTATTCCTTTTCCTGGACAACACTATGTAAAATCTTTGCTGAATTTTGGGCACTATGGTCCCTTCACATTTTCTGTCATGGGACAGCCCTGACTTTAGCTAGATGGAGATGCAAACCAGGTCTCACTGAAGGCTTAAGCAGCCCAATTTCTCCCTAGATCTTCAAAGGAATATGCTGAAGAGAAGATAACAGAGAAGATCTCTGTGAAATCATGGTGCAAAAAGAAGTTACTGCCAAATAATCCCAAAGCATCTGAGATAGTTTCCACAAAGAAAGCAGCAGGGACTCCTAAAACACAGTTTGTATGCATCCTTATTAGGAATCTGACACCACTACTATCACAGCTAACACTATGAAAGGCTGCTGAAATGTTCAAAGGAACTTTGGTAGGTTTATTTTTCTCTTTGGGAAACAAAAGTTATCACTAAAGGCCTTATAAAAGGTAAGACACTTTGACAACCTTGAGTCTCTGCAGGCAGCAATTACATGCAAAAGGCTGCCCCCCAGTTTATATCCCTTAGCTGTTTTATGGTTTTGACACTGAGAGTGTTTGTAGTCAAGTAGTTAGCATCGTGTTATTGTTTAATGAAACCAGCTGCAGAAGTGTAATGCCATGGCTGAGACTTCTTTACATGCAAGCAAGTCAGTGAATTCAGAGCCATGGTTTTGCAGCAGCCACGATTTTCACCCCATGTAATATGGACTATTGGACAGTATTATAGACAAGGAGCCATCTCTGTGTGTGCCAGAAATGAGAAACCAGCCACTACACCGAAGCCCAGCTGAAGTTTTAGGTGTCCCAAAAGACACATTAAATTCCATCTTCATGGATTTATCACCATACATTTGATAGATGTGGCCATTTTTATCTGAAATTAGTTTTGTCCTAATTTTGTATATAAAGAGCAACACAGTGAGGTAATGATGACTGTTCCATACACATATTTTAGTTCTATGCCATGACATCCTGTTAAATGTAGTTACTAGGATGGACTTTTCTTTGGTTTTAATTCTGAAGTGCGTACGGGAGGTGGAAATAGAACCCACTGACTGCACCTGTTCATTGTGTGAACCAGGCAGCCAATACAGATGTGTAACTTCATATTCATGCCTCAGCATGGGTATCACACCTGCAAGTATTTATGATCACACACTGAAATAAATGCAGCATGTATGGGTGTGTAGAGCCGCACCTGTACATATAATGAGACATTCAAAGAAATACACCAAGTTTTGTTGCAATCCCACTTGACAACACTCTTGTACATTTTGTCCTGCTGTTCTGTGTTCTGTAGCCTTATCCCTGCTGCTGCTGAATCTTTTTCTGGTCTGGACTGGACTGTCCTATGTACCCACCTGCCTCTCTCATCCCAGGGGGAAAAAACCTCCTACTTTCTCACTTCCTCACTGCTTTCATTCTGAAGACTAAATTCTGTGAACCATCTGCCTGTCCAACTTCTGCTGAGCTTGAAGTAGCTGGAAATGAAACTGGGCACGGAAGGCAATTTCCACACCCTTCGGGCGGGCTTATTTGCCTGCTGCATAAAGATCACGTGGGCTTTTCCTATAGGGCAGCTACTGACTGGCAACTCCTGCTCTGGCACAGAAATATTACACATCCTGGGATTGGTTTTGAGAGCCCTCTTTCAGCCAGTGAAAGGACACAAACCTACAACTTTATGAGGTTTGTGCAGTGTAGAGCCTAGTATGTAGTATAGTAAAAATATTATCCCATCAGAGAGCACAAGGAACACAGACATTGTTCTCCCCATTTTTCAGAGGATGAAATTGAGCCAAGGTATCCAAGCAAACTGCCCAAGAAAGCATCAATTAGGCTAAATGTTGGAACATCCTTTCTTACATGGAATTTCAAGCTGTGAAGTAATTTAAAGCTCCTTAAGACTGAACATGTGCCTGCCAGAAAGGTTAGACATCACATCATTGGTGGTAACTTAGACTACAAGAGAAAACACGAAGGAAGTGAAACCATTATTGCTATGCAAAAGTTCTGGAGCCACTGGATGGTGACTTTGAAATATTTGGACGTTGTGTTGTAGTTCCAGTCCACCATAAAGACTTGAAGTCTGCATATCTGTATGTATTTTAAGGAATATTAAGAAATATAAATTGCTCCTTAATACTCACAGGCAGACTCATCATTTCCTAATGGCAAGTGTTGGAGAAAGTGCTACTTAGTCTTTAATCCAAGGGACTGTGAGTAGAGGAACAAATTCCCCTCTGGCTTTTTTTCCCTCATAACTGGCTAAATCAATCAATCAATCATTCCATGCCTTTAGTTAACACATCTGTATCACAGATAACATCTCAAAGTATTTTTTTTTCCAAAGGGGAGGACCCCTCTTTGCCCAGTAACAGATTCTCTTTTCCCTTCCCTTCTGACAGATGCTTTGGTGAAAGAGAGAGCTGTTTTATGACATTTACTGCGTTTGTTGTGCTGACATCACAGAGTCAATGAGAACAAGTATTTATACTTCTATTATGCCTTCATTGAACTGAACAAGGTGTTCAACAGGACATTTTAATTATAATCCCACTTCTAACAGCATGAGTAAAGGTGTTTAAAAAACACAATCAAGCATGAAATAGAACAGTAAACATGCCATTTCAATTACAAAATTATGTATAAGCACATCCTTGCACAGCATAACATTTGAAGACTGCAAGAGATGCTAAAATCCTCACTGAAACCCTGGAAGGTTTTGTACACAGGATTGAAGGAGACAAAATACTCCTTCCTCACACTCCTTTGTAAATTCACACTGAATGTTTGACTCCAGAGAGAAATTCATAAAGCCCCAAACTGACAATTTTTTGTAGAGATTTCCATGAAGAAGAAGTAGCCTTGAGCTTTTCTTCCCATTGCACTATGTCAGACACCTGTTCTGTTTGCAGAGCTCTTTCTCACTTCCCAGCCCAACAGTGCTAGAATTGAAAAGCAAAATGTCCTGTCAGATCCTTGCACTGTTATTTAGCCCACCTACCTGTACCAGTAAAATGCTTTCCAGCAGGAATGTAACAGAGGAAATACTATTTCATGTTTATAGTTACGTGTGACCCACCCAGAAACGTCTGGACATCTGTGGCCCCTCTGGGCACAGGAGGATACTGGGCTGCCCTGAAAAGTGCTGTAAATCCCCCAGGCTGCCACTGATGTATTGTGACTTCACCTAGTCCCTGGTTCAGGAAACTGATGCAATACATTGTTTTACAGTGGATGTTTGGGGAACATTGCTTCCAAAGCTGCACCCTGGGAACAGCTGGGAAGCTGCCTTCTGGTTGCACAGACACTCACTACAGGAGCTTCTGAGCCAGTATATGTGATATTCAGTTTGGCAAATTCCACCCTCTCTCTCTCTTCAGTGAATCAACACACACTGCTTAGAATAATACAACCAGGTTGTCACAGAAGTCTGACAGCTGTGACAGGCTGCTGTAACTCAGATCTTCTCAGCATTCTAAACAAAAGAGAATGTTGATGCTTCCTGTGGTTAGGGCCGAGGACAGGACAGGGAGGCCAGTTCTGTCCAATGTCTTGGGGTGACCAAGACACCATGTGGAACAAGCGTGCAGAAAAAAGGCTGCTGAGGTGAGAAGATAAGGCTCAGAGGCAGATTTGCCAGCTTTCTGCATCCAGATGAGGATTTGGACACTGCTAGGTGTGACTTTCCCCTGTCCTTCAGGTAAACTCCTCTCTCCAAAGCAGCAGAACAATGCCCTCCTGTTTCTCCACACAGCCCCAGTGAAGAGAAAATTGGAACAACTTGCATTTCTGCCATGCAGATTAGACTTAAACCAGTGCTGTATGCATTAAGCTTACAAAGACATCTGGAAATCATAATGTGAAATCTGGTGCTATCTCATGATCTGGACTATTATCTTTTCCACAAACTGTACTGTTCTGTTTAATAGACTATGTGATTGTTCATGGTATAGAGTCTTCTAGAAAATTCAACCTGAAAATTACTCCATTATTGTGATTTGATATTATTAACTTTCTCAAAAATGTCGTGGTCATTTAAATGACCCTGTAAATACAGTCAATAATTAGGTGAGGTATGTAAGTATCAATATTTAATAAGCTGACAAATATATACATAAAAGCATTTAATTGACAAGAAATTGTATGGGCATCTTTAGGTATTTAATAGCACAGACAGCATTAAAAGTTTGACTGTCATCCCTTTTTTTAAATACAATTTGTTATTCTTTCACTAGGCTTTCAGAACTGAAGGAAAAACTCAGCATATTTTTTCCATTTCTGGAAGAACCTGTCTTTCTTAAAATGCTAGAGGACCTTATTAGTGGAAGCCTTGGTTAGCTTGTAGATAGCTGGCAGAGGTGTTTTGTTGTGCTTGTTTCCACTTCATTTTTCTCCACTATTATGAGTAAGTAGAAGTAAAAGCACAGTTTTCATTGCCTTTAATGGGAGGAGAATCTGCTTTTACTTCATGGCTATTTTCCATTCTTCTCCTGGCACTACACAGAAATGCGTGTGAGGTGAGATGCAGTAGAGAGGTGACCTGGTGGTGAGGGTTCCAAAAGCAAACACTACATGTAGATACCATATTTTTTACTAGTTATGCATATCTACAGGCCCTGACAGAAATTTAAGATAAGCCCTATATGGAGAAGTCATTAAACAAAATTTAAATTTGAGAAATACAGGAAAATATGGAGGAACCTAAAATTAAAGGCTCACATTTAACATCTCACTACTTAAAGCAAATCAACAAAGGAGGCAAAGCTGTGAAGTCCCTTAATACTAGAAGAAATGAACATGAGACCTACCTGATTCCTGAAGCTTCTCCTTGAATGTACCATTTTTGTTAGAGGACGGTTTTGCTGCTTCTCCTCTCTTTCAGAATGGCTGGAGCCAGTTCAGGTCCTCCCCAGCTTCTGGGTAAATTGAGTTCCAACATCTATCTAAAACTGAACAAACACACAGAAGGTTTTAAATAATTTTCTCACCACCAGGTATAACTCAGAGCATAATTATAAATTGGGATCATAACTAGATTGTCCTGAATAGTTATGAGAGGTAACGATGCACGAGAAGGAAAACATCTAATTGATGAAGAGAATATAATTTTCAGGGTCAGTTTTAGAAAGCCAGATGTTTTATCTATACATTCAACACAGAAACATACATGAAGCTTGGCATTTGAAAGGTCAGATTTTAAATTGAAGCCATTGTTCAAACATCTTCCCCTGCAATGAGAAGCAGAAACACCTTAGGCAAAGCAAACTAAGTCTTCCCTTTCTGGCTCTCTTGTGCATGAGGGAGCTGGATTCAAGAGCAGTCTCAGGGCTTGTCTATCTGTGCCTGCCTCCAGTAGGCATTTGTAGGCATTTGTTTCTCTTCCCCAGGGAGGGCACGCCCAAAGAATGAAACCTGTGCAGGATGAGTTCCTGACTGGGCATTGCTGAGGCCCAGAGCCTGGACCATGGGTCTCCATGTACTGCTGTGGGGCTGGGCACCTGGAGCACCAGCCAAGCCCACAGATGGGGACAGGGTGAAGAGCGGTGACATCGGCTCATCAGAAGCCTGAGAAGTGTCAAGACCTTGCAGGCACAAAGGCAGAGGGGAGTGGAAGGGAATTAGATGAGAGATGATACAACTGCTCTGCAGAGCACAGCCACAACAGGAGCTGTAATCACAGAGGAAACAGAGTGTCTGTCTGAAACACTATTTCTGCTTTTTTGTGTAAATATAGGAACTATGACTTCATGTCTCGCACTTTGAGATGTACTCTTGGGCTTGTTTTCTTCCATATCAGAGCTCTAAGAAATCAAAAATGTGTCTCTCCATTTCAGTTCTGGCTAGAGGTTAATCTCTAGAAACAAGTAATGTAACATTTCCATCTATCTTTTCTACTCTTTTGGCAGTTTTAATTATACTAATATGCTATGACAATTCAAACAAGACACATCTCAGCTTCTGGCCTGGTCTGTAATGGTTCAGCTGCTACATGTGCTCCAGCATATTTTGATCAGACATGCTGCTGCTGGAGGCAAGGGGGAGGCAGAATAGTGCCCTTCTGTCATGAGAGGTTTCATTGCACTGATCATTGTATGTTTGACAGATTCTTTGTCAATGTCAAGTGTCTTTTGTGGTTAAGCCTGGTAAAGCTAAAACAAAAGGTCTCCTAGATATTAGATATATAGTGACATTACTGAATTCACTTGGAGGCAGTAATTTTTTGTCAGCCTATGAAAAGAAAAATGGAGCTAATGGGAAAACAAAAGGAAGATGCTGGCATGCCTTTTTAGCTATTTTTGTTTATGTCAGACATTGTGATTGACATCTGGCCCAGAACACCCCTTCAACCATTGAGCCTGGTGTCACGTAATAGAACAAAGAGAAATTGCCAGCCAAGAAAACACCACTGGCTCAGAAAGCACTGCTTTTTGTTTATTTTCTTTTAAGTGTTTCATTTTCAGTAATCAGTATTGTTACACAAAAGTAGTTCACTCACATGAACCTCCCAATTACTACTTGAACTTTTAAGTTTCCTTTGTGTTTGCTTTTTCCCTGCTTGCTTGAATGGCAACAGAATGCTAGTTTGGTTGGATGACAGTCTGTCATAACAGTGATGTTTGAGGTTAGTGAAAACTGACGTGAAAAATACAATCCACTGGCCTTTAACCGAAATAGCAGCTCTGGTTTTTGTGGAGTTGGCAGGCAGCATTTTTAAACCTCTTTCACGGTGAAGGCAGTTACAACATGTTTTTCTCTGTATCAAGAAGTTCCATAATGAAGTACATTATCTACGTCTGTTGTCGTATCAGAATATTGCCTTTGAAGAGCAGTCTGCTGTTTCTTATATGGGCACTGCTCTTTTGAAGTGTCCTAAAAGGGTTAAGGTAATTTTATGGCCATTCTCCAGAGCCAGGCCAAATACAAAGCTTTAAAATTTGTTTAAGAGTGATTTTAGGGAAATTCCAGAGAGTTGAATAGATCCTGCAGACACAACACCAAGGAGTCTTTGTCACCATTGTTCTACAAGTGCTGTAGAATTTCAGAGACCCAGTCAAAATTATGTATCAGCAGGAGGAAATTATTCCTTAAATTTCTAACTTCATCTTGAAAGTATGATGCTGAACATAATAGCAAAATAAGACTTTTCACAAGATGAGAGCAAGACAGTCCATCAGCCACTTCCCTCCATACACTTACATGCGGAAATCATATCAGAGTATTTACCCTAATAAAAAACTGCCTTAATTCCTTTAAAAAATTATGTGGAAGCTGGCCCTTGAATGCATCACATGTGCCAGAGTTAAACATTCTTGCACTATTTTAACAGAGTGCCCTTCAGGAACATTGGGGTGCACTCTCCTGTAGAAGCGGACACTTAACTCCCCTCAGCATTAATAGCAGATATGCTTACACTTCAAGAGGAGAATTTCTCTCTGTCTCTTTGCACAGTGCTCTAAGAAGAACTTTGAAGAAATTGAGAAAAACAGAGAGCACAGTATATTAATTTTAAGGAGATGAAAGCAGTACATGTCATTCCTAAATTTCATGGAAAATGCACCGTTAGTAACAAAGATGAGTAGAAAATTTCAAAATCATTCTGAGCAGCATTAAAATCAGTCTTTCCTGATTTTCTGTTTTCCCCTTCTTTTCAAAGTACATACATTAAACTCATTTTATGCTTATAATGTATATAATGATTCTAGACAACATAAGAAGGACACTGAGATTCTTCCTATTTCAACGTATAAAGTGGCAAGCCAATTTATGCAGCTTAAACCACTGCTAAAGAAGATGTATCAAAAATTGCCTGTGATCATTACAAATAACAGCCTGAAATGTTCACAAGAAGCTGTTTGCTTATCATATTTTCATTAAAACATCTTTTCACCTGATTTTCTTTTCCCATGCCTGTAACCTGCATTGTAATCAGTCTTATTAACTGAGAACATAAATATGATTTATTATGGTCTGATAATGGAAGCTACATGGACCAAGAGAAGGGATATATTGTCCTTTGATAAAATGGCTCTTTTCTCTCAAATAGAGCTCTATCATGAGAGCATGCAGAATGTAGTGAGTGATTATTTCCTGAGGGTGAATGATGGCAGAACCCTACAGAAAATCTTCTTGTTGGCCATGACAGCCTCCGAGTGTCCCCAAATCTCACTGAGTTTGACAACCTGCAGACACTTTTGATGAACTGTATTCTTCTGTCAGAGACAGCCTGTCTGGGAGGAGAAAAGGGAACCTTTATCGTCTGATCTGCTATTATTGTCTTGATCTTTTATAAGCAATCTCTAATGCACATGAATATAATATCCTTTCACAGAAGTGCCAAACATAATAGAAATGTAGTTAAAGGACCCTTTTCCCGGTTATGTAAATGTCCTAATACCATAATTAGAAAAGATGGGTTGTGAATGATAGCAGCAAGGAAAGGGTAATCAAAATGTTTTAACATTATCTTTCTGTTTTGAAGACCAAAATCTGTGATAAATAGCATTTAGTGTAGATATGGGGAACCAGCTTGTGCTGAAGCTTTTACCTAAAAAGAAAATAGTTTTGAGTGTAAAACTGTTATATTTTCATAAAACACATAAATGGCATCTGGTCTTAAGCCAGGAATGATTACTGGCAGATATGACTTAAAGAAAATGAGTATTCCACTCAAAATCCCTCCATGACTGTTACAGAAAGAACAAAGCGTTATTATTTAAGTAGTGTATTTGAACAAAGGGGTGTTCAAGACCAACTAAGTTTGCCAACAAATCTCTCTTTTATCTACATCCAGAAGAACAAGCATACCCAAATCTTTTTCAATTAACAGCTGTACACATTAGCAAAACACCCGTCTTTCTCAGCTCAAGCAGTCTGGCTTATTTATCAGAAAAAAATGAACTCTTTTGGGGGAAGGTTTCCAGGTTCCTCAGTAAAAGCAAGATACTTGATTTTTCATTAACCTTTTGACATCTGGAGCTGGGATGTCCCAATATTAACTACTAATGGTCTTCTGCATTACCAGTTGGTGTTGAGAGAAGTCCCAGTTGTCAGAGTCAAAAGGTTAATCAGCAATTTCACACCGGTGATGTGGTCAGAGTTCACATGTTACTGTCTAAACAGGAGGAAGAAGAAAATAAAGTCATTAACAGAAAACTACATCCCAACATTATTAAATCCCTCTTGTATTTTTTTCTCCTAGAAAATATTTCATGATCTGTTTACTAAATAGTCTGACTTTTTAGAGGACTTTGCAAACCTTTGCTGGGAAGTCCAGGTCCAAATATGTGACCAGCTTCTTTGGTTTCTTCTACTTTTCAAAAAGAAAAAGAGTAAAATTTTACTTACTCACCAAGTGCTCAGTCCAGACCAGTGTCAGAGAAAAGTCTTGTGTTTGTAACCCATGGAGGTTTTGGTAAACCTCTCCAAATGGCCTAATTCAGCCTGAGAGTTGTGTCCTCTCTGCTGGAAGTGAAGACATCTGAGTGTGACATGCATTCAGGGTGAATTTCATAGTGCAGATGCTGTATCAGAGAAAAAGAACGCTGCAGAGCGAAAACCAGAGTGCAGGCTTCTCCCTCCTACCCCTCTTTTTGTTTTAATTGTAGAAAATTAGTCAACAGCAGCATCCCTTAACAAATATGGACAGCAATATTATTTCATGAGAAAGTACCCACATGAACAGCCAGGTCAGTACCTCAGCTGGTGTCACTTTGCCATAGCATACTTTAACTTGGGGCTCAAGAGCTCTCTATACATAGAAAAAACAGTTTTATTTTCTAAAATAAAATATAAAATATCCCTAAAAACATTACAGCTTAGCATTTGCTAACGATAACAACGTTCACACAAAATGACTTCTCATTTGCCCTGCTATTATCTGAAATTGTTAACCATGGCTTGTCTTGTGTTTAGCTCTGATCAAAAGCCTTCTGATATCACCATATTTATCAGGCTAATTCCATAGTCTTAAGACATTCTATCTTTTTCCTGTGTCCAAGAAAAATAAGTAATGAATCTTGCTCAAAACAACCACCTTCATCCTGGATATTTTCTGCATCAGGTAGTTCCTCTCATCTCTTTCTCCAGTTCTAACAGAATCTATAGCTAAATCTTTCTTTATTGCCTCAGTTTAAATGGGGACAGGATTTTACCCTACAATGTTCTGAAAAAATACCACTCTTTCCAAGTGCCCCATTACTTAGTCCACCAATTAGCTGCCTATGGAGCCTGAGTGTCCTTGAACATCATGCCAGTCCCCACCTGCATACTTGGCTGCATATGTTTATGCAATTAAAAATGGTCAAAATGTAATGAAATTAGGACAAACCTGAGTGAGCTGTAATTCTGTTTAATGTCTCAAACTGGATTGTTGAAAACTTGCTGAATTCCCCAAACCTCTCTCAGGTGCCAATGAGTGAGTCAATATCATACCAAAGATCTCATAGCATAGCAGACATAAATTCTACTTCCAGAATCTCACACACACCCTCAAATAATGAATGTAATGTCTCTAAACTACTGTCAGGAAAAAAAAAAAAGCAGTTTCCTCCAGTTACCAGCATTGTACTCAGTGGCCCAGAGTGTAAAAAAAGAACACAGGGCAGATTTGTGTGGGGAAGGAGTGGTCTCCTTTGAGTTTAAAGAATTATTTTGAGTTGAAGCACAGTAAATCAATTAATAACTCTGTTTTTGGGAGAAAGACCCTGAGATCTTTTAACTCAAGTTGTGAGGGCTTTGGGTTTGTATCTAAGCCAAACTAGGTATTTGTTAAAGAATGGGGCTGTTCAGTATGAGGAGGAAATTGCAAGTTTTGTGGCATTGGGTCCATAGGTCAGAAGAAAATGTTGTCTGCAAATCAACCAGTTCCTTTTCCTTCCCCCCCACCCCCCCAATGTTAATTTTCTTCATAGAATTAATTTCCAAATATGTGCCTTGTTTACTCTTTGAGATGATAGAGAATTTCTGTGAGGAGGTGACCAGGTCAGAATCAGGTTTTCCATGATCACACAACTGAGGTACTGCTCCCACTCATACATTATGGGATGCTGAGGTCATAGAAAATGGAGCTGGAAGGGTTCATCCAATAGCTGGCAGCATTCCCCAGATTTTTGACTACTCTGTCATAGAAATGCTCCAGTGATAGGTACTTCATCATCACTCCAGTCAATTATCCCAACAGATAACTCTCCTTTCCTAAGTGACAAATACAGTCTGTGAGAGAGACCAATTGCTTTTTTAGGCATTATATGTTTTGCTCAAATACAACTTAAATGTATTTATGCCTTTCACCTTGTTTCTTCATTTATTTCTGTCTCTGTTACCAGTCTTTCACCATTTTTTACTTCATCTTTCTCCCTACTACCTTACCATTTCTACATTAAGTCACTCCCTTTCTTTTTTGTCTTCTGAACTATGTGCTCACCGGTATCCTTGCATTTCTTTTGTTCTTTGTGTCTTTCCAAACACATGAAAAACAAACTCTCACATGCCAGCAGCCTCACTACAGAGACCTATCTCTTGACATCTCCCAGAAGGCAGCTAAAACGCTACACTTTCATTCATTGCATCAGAACTACTTTCCTTAAACAATGAGAAATTAAACAGATGTATTCAAATTCAGGTCTAAAGGTGATGTTCTTGAGATATGACTGAGGAGCGTAGCTAGCTATGGGAAGCATACAATATGCTCTGAACACACATGTGAAGAAGCAGACATTACACAGCCTCTAAAGAGGGAAATCATAACTCCTGGCAGTTATGGAAAATTGCCATTATGTTTGCATCCTACTGGCTGGTAAGATGTTTCATGTACAAAATGAGTTACAACACAAGTCTGGACCTGCAGGTTCCAGAGCACCAAATTAAGTGACTTTGTCTCCAATTTATGCCAGATAAAGTACCATCAAAAAGAGTTAAGATGGAGCATCACCACAGGCAGATAATTGCTTTACTTTTGTTGCCTCCAGTCAGGCCCCTTGCAATATTGTAAGGTACAGGTAATACAGAAGTCCAGTACTGTCCCTGGGGCACTGGAGGCTGCTTGGTCTAACAGATATTTGGAGATCCCAAGATAATGTCCAAAATTCAGAGCAGCTCAAGCACCAGTGTTTCTTAAACAACTGTTTCAACTTATTCTTTCAAATTTTGACAGAAAATTATTAGAGGTGATTATGCTATGTTCCTGCTATGGCAGGAAGCAGTATGATAAATAAATAAGAGGACTAAGGAAACTTACTCCATGCTTACAAAGGGAAAACAAATTTCTTTTCCTGCACATTTCATAGTGCATTCTTGCTACAATATAAATTTTTTGAAATGCAGTATTTTCCTACCTGCTTTGGCCAAGATCTGTGCCTGAGAGGGCTGGATGCAGTGGTCTGAAGTAAGACTATTGAGGTCACCTGACAGAGGAGCAGTTTGCATTAGCACTCAGGATGCACAGCAACGAGAGGCTCAGGCCGTGCCTCTCCGTGGGAGGACCGCGTATGAAGCAGGGAAACTAAACTTGGACTTGGGAGGCAGAGCTTCTATCTTCCCTGCACGATCACAGACAACATATTTCCTCTCTCAAAGACTCAATTTTTACCCAAAATAGGGACTGACAGCTTCCTGTCTTGTCTCTCTGGGCTGGTGGCTCTTCTGGCTAGTGGCTGTTCTTGATTATGGGTAGGTCTGATGACTGTGAGTCTGACCTCCAGGAGGCCTCTGGACACTTTTATATTATATTTGATAATGAAGCCTCCTGTCTTATACAATCAAGACAAAAAAAGTAAGTCAGACCAGAGAAAACTGTCTCAGCACAAAATGGCAGCCTCAGTGTAGCAAAGTCAGAGCCATTAGCTATTGACTTCTATAGAAATACTGAAACTGCATCAGGGATTTCTTTCTTTAATTGCTATTTAGGGATTTAAATGAGATTTTTAAAAAGAGAGAAAGACAGAATGTTTAGTCTACAATCACTCTTTGCTGCCAATACAGGCTATCATATAAATTACTTAGACACTTTTAAAAATACATTATTTACTCAATAACCCATAATGGGTCCAGAGCTCCTTTTACACGCTATTATAGAAGTACATAATTGCTGAATTTTCAAATGGATATTTCTTCTAGGCAATAGTCTGTAATGGCTCCTTCAAAGCTCTTTAGGCTTTTATCATATGAAGGCCTAAGTAGAAAATGTTTAGTTCACTGATCATTGACCTAATAGAGAGCAACAGCTTCTCTGGAACAACTATTGTCTGTTGGGGCAGATGATGTATGAATGACATTTAAAAAAATTCTTGGAAGTATGTGCTAGGGAAAAATTACTGTTCTGTGCAAAGCAAATACTGCTGATGAGCTCCTCAGAATTCTTTTGTTTGATTCTGCTTGGTTTAGTTTTTTATTTGTTGTGTGAGGCCAAGATCAAAAGAAAACTGTTGGTTTTGTGTATGAAATGTGAACTTAGTCTAGGACCCATTCAGATCAATGAGAGACGTTTTGATGTTCTCAGAGATCATACAGCTGAATTAAAAGTTGTCTCAAATGAAAATGCAATGTAAGAAGCTGAAATCTGAAATTAGAGAAGTAAGGGATGTTGCAATGGGACAAATCACATTTCTTAAAGTCATGCTGAACACAGTAAAACACACAGGCCTATCCTGAGCTTGATCTGGAAAGGAAATGGGCAACTTGACACATTTTCAGCACTACTGCTAGGAATCTCACAATCACTGAGCTGCTGTTCTCTTCTTACATTTAGCTTTGAAGTCTGCTGCCTCTGTTTCAGACACAAAGACAGGTTCAGGTTCCTAAAAGCTTGGTGTAAGAGAACACATTTTCCACACGCTTCAGGCAATAAAACCCTTGGTATTACTGCCAGATAAATGTCAACCTGATTTAAGTGCAGGACCAGTGAGGATGAATATGAGCTGGGGACAGTCAGGCAGAGACCAGAGGTGCTGAAGGATACCTCCAGCTGTGAGCCTGATGGGCCAGGGGAGAGGTCCTTGCTGGGTGGCACAGTTCCCTCAAGGGCTTGGGGCAATGAGATGTGCAGCTCAGCAAAGGAGGCTACTGAATAATCTGCTTAGGAGCTGGGTGTGATCTTAACACAGTGTGCCATCAAACCAGACCAACTATCCCCAGCATAGCACTGTTTTGTATGTGATCTGACATCAAAATCACTCCCATGCTTTTTATTGTTGGGTTTCTCCAGCCTGGTAAGGCTGCCTGGGACTCATAGTATTCTGGCATGATTTACAGAAAAAAATACAGTCGCTGGCAATTCTAATAGTTCCTTCTGTTTGATGCATCTGATCGAAGAGAAACTGAAATCACAGACCAATATGCACCCAGGCTGCACCAGTTAGCCTCATCATGCAAATGAGGCACACTTGCAGGTGAACTTATTAGAGATCAAATAGTTTTAGGCACTGCAGATAATGAAGGCAGAGCGCTTATGTTGCAACAGCCAGAGCTGGAATTTAATCATGTTGTTGATACCTACTGCAGCAGTGAATAAACACAGAAACAGCCACTAAAATAAAAGTCTTACAATGAAAGGAAGGTATAAACCAGACAAATAATAAGAATAAAAACCACCCAAACCAAGGAGCACAGCAGTTTTTGAGAAAGAAAAATCTTGCTCGTTAGATCTGGAAAGACTTTGAGCCCTGTTTTTTTCAACTAGGCAGTTGGGTAAATGGGGGTTGCAAGGAAAAGCTGATGGGGTGTTGCTGCCTGTTCCAAGAGAGAAATGGCTCCTACCTTTGGAGATGGTCCTGCAAGGAGAAAGGGGAATGCCAAACAGCACAATGCTTGAAATCAATGAGAGAGTGAAACATAGCCCACACGGGGAAGCAGCATCTACTATGAAAGAATTAAGAATGAAACAGAGAAACAGCTTCCTGGGGTGGAATTTATAACAGAGGTTATACAGCTGACAGGCTGGATTAGCAATTTGGTAGACATTAGGAATAAATACATTTTGCAGAGGTATTCACCCCTTCTGTCTCACTAACCCCTCACATGTACTTACTATCCTTTATGCAAACATCTGGAGAGACCCTGAGAAGGCCTACTAAGGTTTGCTCATTTTAAGATAGAAAAATGAGACCCAGCAGGTGAAACCTGCAAGAGGGTAACATTTGAATTCCTTTTGGCGCACAGAAATGGCTAAAAATTCAGCTTGGCATTTCTTCTAATACCATTTGGTAGTAGAAGAGCTCCAAAGATGTCAACAGGAAGCCCTAGAGGTTAAAGGGAATGATGTAACCATATGTGACATAATGCTTGTTGTAGAGATTTCCTGGAACTGATTAGTGCCATTCATGATAACAGCAGCCAGCGAGAGTGTGAGGACTGGGTGAAGGCCCAGGCAGCATTCAGGCATTGGCTATTTTTCATTCTCTTTTAACACAATGTCTGGTCTCTCTTGTTTCAGATGCATAATAGAATAACTATGTGGTATTCCCATGCAGCTTTGTCTGGGAAGACTTGGAAGCAGCACACTTACCAGCAATGTGCAGCTACTCCCCCACAAAGGGCTACAGAAAGAGAACTGCAGAGGTGGAAAGACAACGAATACTCTGAGCTCCTCCTTCCTCTAGAATGCCCTCCCTTCCATTCCTCTCTTATTCCCAGAAATATAAGGTGCAGTCAGGTCATCCTCATCAGGATATTGTTTTTTGCCTAGTCTATATAGAAATGCTATGAAGTGCCATCTATATTTAACAGAAACCTCTGATCTATGTGAGTGGGTGGAAACCAATAGTGAGTGACATGAATGCTGACAATGGCACACAAACTCCATGACACTCTTAAAACTTTTAATTGCATTTTAAAGTAATGTAACAAGGCAATGTTTAATGAGTACTTTGTTAAAGAAATTCTGACTTTATAAGCTAATTAAAGAGAAGGGAGGGTTACTGCACTAGGGCAAGAAATCCAGGCTGCTGAATGTCTATACTGTAGCAACATGTAATTCAGACTCAATTGGCAGCTTTGCAAATCTCCAGCCAGCCAGAATGAATGATTACTTTTTTTTTTTTTAATGGGCAAATAAATTATTATTATCATCATGATTATATTAACAGAAAAAAAAGTAAAGGATAGGCAAGTACTTTTTTTGCCAGGGCTGGTAAATTTTCATGACACTTTTTGCAAAGCTGTCATATGGCTGGCTTAGATGAAACTGGAAGGCTTTATGTGGGTAACATTTAACTTTAAACATTCTTCATGGAAACTTACATGGCACATAATTTACATATTCAATACCAGTGACAATTTACTTCTCCCATCTGAGCAGGGCTTTCAACTATGCCACTTGAACTAAATTAATAAACAGTAATTAGAGAATGTTGTGCGAGCGAGCTGTTGATGTTGAGAAGATTCTAATCAACACCTTCTTTTAAGGGCCAATTAAAGCTGAATGTATGCAATATAAACATCTTCTTGTATTTAGACATGAACTGGTGAACAAGGTAAAAAATAAAAATCAGAACAATTACAGCAGGTTAGAGATGATCCAATGGAAAGATGAAGCTTCATTAATAGTGAAAACAGTAGTAATTTCTGAAAACCAATGGTCACCTTCCATGGAGAAGCACTGACAACTTGTGCAAGTTAATTCTGACCAGGATAAATCTCCATGCTTTCACTGTCAGGCTTTTCTCTGAAAGCAGCTCTGTGGCTACCTCCAATTTCCACTGCAGTATTCCCCTGTCTGTCTGTAAGACAGCCCTTCATCTAAAGTGAGTCCAGAGCTGCAGTAGAAAGAAGGCCTCCCTGGAGGACGCAGTAAAGGTGAATGCAGCCACCCATTATGCTACCTGGTAGCAGAGAGAGGCTCCCTGGAAGGTGATCTGGGGAAGAATTTGCACAGCACAGCCCTTAGCAGCACTGCTGGTGGGAATACAAACACAAGGATGAGCCTGAGTGAGAGGTAAAGCTGCCCCGCATTGTCTCAGTTCCTGGGGAACAGGAACAGTTGGGCCAGAAGAGCTAATGCACTTGTACCTGTTACCTGTGAGTAGTCCCTCACCCCACTACAAAGTGGGTTTACTGCTGAAAGGTGAATTTAAGACAACCCTTGTTTCCAAAATTCCAGAAGGACAGAGGGAAGGCCATCTTTGACTTAAACAGAGAGGATCCTTATTTTACCAAAGGGAGCCTGCAGTAGCAACTGAGACTTGTGTATCACCGCTGTGAACTGTCAGTAAGTTAAAAATGAGCATAACGTCATCCAAACCACAGCTCACTGCTTCCTAAAGCATATCTTCCAAAAAAATCGTCTAAGCTGGTGCAATGAAGCACGTGCAAAATTTGTCCTCCAAGTCAGAAGATACAACAGGCTAATAAAGGTAAAGGGAACATCTGTTCCAATACTGCACCAGTATCATTTGGAGAAAATGACTGCATCACTTACGGCTATTTGGTATCCAGAAACACTACCACAGTAATAGGATGTTGTCACCTCAGGCTCTACTGAAATCTACAGGAATTTTACTTGTTTAAGAATATAGGGTTAGGCACATGATCAGTGTTTCTTCCCTTTGAAAATAAACATTTCCACTTACCATTTCTATAGTGGTGTGAGATCATTATCTTATGACAGTATTTTGTTCCACTGGCATTATCTCCTAATTAGCTATTTTAAAATATATGTAAGGGGGTGGAGGTGCCAAGTGGACTTGTAAACCTGACAGGTCTGATGTGTTCTTACAAGCTCTGCTAATCCCAAACCTTGAAAATATATTAGTAAAACCAAATTAGCATGTTAAAGAACAACACAGCAAAAGCCTCATGTCATGAACCCTGTAAGTTCAGCATGCATCAGAGGGGCTCTTACACCCAGAACAAAGCCCTTGAGCAGGGGAGCAGGAGCAGGGAGAAGTGAGAAGCAGCATGCCAAATGGGAAATCAGCCCTGGGAAGAGAGCCCCACTGAAAGGCTGATAACCTCTACAGCATGGTCCGCCCTACATTACAGTAGTATCATTACCTAAGATGTTTGGTGTAGGACTTGAGGACTTCTGAAAAGCCAAGCACTGAGTTTACCATGGATAAAAAGATACAAGTAACACCAAGAGAAAATATCTGACAAACTGTGTTCAATATCCTCTGCACTTTCTCCATATCCTGATAGATTATTGCATTTATAGGCACAAAATCATAAAAGTTTCCTCCAAGATGCTTCATAATATATGAGCAGGTCTGGGGCATCAGTTGTGGAATGGTAAGAATTAGGAAGGTGGGTATTCTGGTAATCTGGACTCATTTCTTCTCTCAAGAAGTAGGCTAAATTCCTAACAAACTCTCTTTGCAACAAAAGAAACCAGGACACATATATACATGACAGGTGATTTTGGAGGTACTCAGTCACATGCAGGAAGCACCCCCTCAGCAGCAGTATTCTTCTAGCCAGCAGAGCAAAAAACTGTGATTTGTTTCTGTTTCTGTTTTTAAAACTCAATTCAATAGATATGTTGGTGATTTTCAGGGTGTTCTGAAGGAGCAAAGTAGGTGTTTGAAGAATACTGATAGTATAGGACAGGCTCTAAAGAAGCATTTCTTCCAATATCTGCAGATCGATTCGATATGCAGCATGCGATATTACTTTTTTTCTGATCAGATGGAACTTCTAGGTCCAAATCTGCTTGCAATAACCATGGTCCATCTGTAACTTCACAGCGAACAAGGAGGTGCAGAGGGAAAATCTCATGTAAGCAGGAAGGGAATGAGTCTACCTTAATGTCCTCTGTAGATTTTTGTTTTCCATTGAAAGTTTTCTGTTGCCTAGCATAGAATGAATTGGGTTAGAAGGGACCTTAAACATTATCTAGTTCCGACTCCTCTGCAAGGGGCAGGGACCCCTTCCGTAAGAGCTGGTTGCTCAAAGACTGGCCCTACCTGGCCAACTTCAGTGCTTTTTTCACACCTCTTCAAGTCCATTTGGTGAATAAATTAAATTAAATTCCTCACTTGCTCTTAATACTTTTTAAATGCAAGCCAAGCAGCTTGGCTTTTCATACCTGGGCATCTACATTTTTAAAAATGCTGTTGGATAATTTCCCTCTCTTTCATAGGCTGGCGCTTTGACCTATATGCACCCTGTGCACTCCCTAAGGCTCATGCATAACTGCAATGGACGATTAGTCCAGCTAAGTCTCTAGCAATTTCAATGCCTTATGCAAGAGTAGATGGGGCACAATATGTAATTTCAGCTTTTTTTGTAAGGCTTTTCAATCTTTCCATGAACTAAATAATTTTATCAGTTTCATTCTCTCTTTCTTTCTTTCTTTTTTTTAAATTTGTCCCATTAAACTACAGAACTGGAACATATTCATGAATAGTTTCTTTCTGCTTTAACTCAAGGAGTTCCTGACATAACAAAAACTGGTAATTAACTGGCTCGAAGACTTTTACAATAGTCTCTTTAAATAAGTCCTAGTATGCAGCACTTGGAGCACTGACTCCACATTGCTGATACCACTGCAATGCACCTTGTGTTAAACAAGGTTTGCTACTCCACCTCAGCAACAATTTTTGGCTGTTTTCATCACTGCTGTCTTGCTTGGAAACACCAAAGTCCTCCCACATTTCTTTGCATGGAAAAGGCTACTGAGCTCCTCCACAATGATTCCCTGCTCTCAATCCACTTGGCTCTGTGACACTTCCTTAAACACTCCATTATCAGAGGGCCACTTGCCACCAGCACAAGGACCAAGTGGCAGGTCTCCAGAGGCTGAGCACAGCCTGGCCTCCCCTCCTAGTTCATGTCACAGCTGCTCTGTGCTGTTGGCACAGATGCATTTTGGCACACTTTGGCAGTCCCCATAATCTGCTCCTACCTCATACCTGACTTAGAGCAGGAAGGGCTCTTCTTGATAGAAGAATCAGGCTTCAGTTTTTCAGGTGTCACTCAGCGGTGTGTGATTTGTAGCTGCATGTTGGCTCTAAGCATAGTCAGTTTTGCCTACTCAATGCTTATCTCTCCTGGTTACAGTACACTCTGTTTCTGATGAAAATATTAACTCTGAGGAGTACTGGGCTCCACCATACATTTATGCTCCCTGCTAACTAGCCCAAGCCTTATTGTTGCAGTTCCTAATATTTTGCATCATTTGTAGAGCCAGCAATATAGTCTGTAAATAGCATGAAAGAATACTTTTAATATTTATCTTTCCCCAGTGCTCCAGACAGATTGGTTCACTGTGGAACAATAACATGTGTTAGCCTATATTTCTTGTAAAATCAAATCGTGTAAGGGCATCTCAGCCAGAACAAGCCATAAAGCTAGACGAGGAAAGGAAAAAAACATCTCCAAATATGTGCAGCTTAACTTACAAAACTATAGGAAAATAAAGCAAAATTGAAAAGGGCAAAGGAGACAAAATGTAAACACAAATTTTTATACACTGTGTAATACACAGTGAATATCATTTTGACATTCTGGTATCACGGGCTGCCAATGTAGTTCAGAAAAAAAAGAGGTATCTCCAGAATTATGGCAATGCTGCTCTCTCACATCAAAACTGGTTACAAGATCTATGTTTGTGGTTGTTCAGTTTAACTGCGTGCTTGGAAACTGAACAAGGAGAAATAATATTCTGAATAATTGTATTTAAAGCATCCAGAAAGATCATGAATCTTCAGAACCACCTTTGGAAATGCAGCCCTTTTAGTGGGAGCCCACAACCACACCCCTCAGTGCAATGAGTGCCTTGTGGCAGCTGAAAGTCCCACAAACCTGCTGCACTCAGGCCTTCTGTAGGATGTCAAGGAAGCAATGGCAACACATCACTAAGTTGATTTTATGCCTTAGAAAAATCTCGTCCTTAACACAAATACTCTATCATTGTCAGCTGAACACATTTAACTTTTGAATTAGTATTATTTTTCAGAGGTCAGACATGTGACAGTAACAAAAGTGTTTTGCCAAGCCATGTATTTCAGGTCTGCATCTCAATTTCCCCAGAGCCTGGTACTGTTTAAACACGAGTAACTGCCTCTGGCTCATGGCTAATACAAAACTTCTGTTCTCTGGACTCCGTCAAGGCTCTGCTCATAGCTTCCTTCCCCACGCAGGTGTGGGGAGACACATCCACTCAGTGCCCTCTCTCACAGTATGCACTGCTTAGCAGCTCAGGCAGACCTAACAGCCAGAATGTAGGAATGATGGCAATCATTTTCCCTCCTGTTTTGTCCTCTGTCCGAAGACTGGCAGGTGTTTGGTAGCCACGTGGTTTGTGAGGAGTCATGCCTTCACCAAGGGCCACAGCTGCCAGGCTGCCCTGGCAGCACCAGTGGGGCTGTTGGTCTGCCAGCACTCGTGGGATGGTGGAGTGGAGCAGAAGCCTCTGGGAAGGGAGATAGCAGCTGCCCATTCACACAGGTGGACTCTTACAGAGGAAAACAGATGGTCTTTATTCTAGGGAAGGTGTATTTTATATTACATTGCCATTGTATGAAATACCAAGGCAGCACTCTGTACAGCAACTTTTGGTGGTTATACAGATCTAGGATGTTCAGAAGTATTTCAGGAAGCACAATTTCTAGAGCTAAATGCAGCTGAAGCTGCCTGGGCTCTGCTTTTTGCTAGAAACAGGTAACACATGTGCCCCACCACTCCAGTCCCTGCGACTCCAGCAGCCATTGGTCGGTTTCCGTGAGCTTTGGGACAGGTGTGGTCTGTGAGTGGTTCCACAGCCCACTTCCCCCAATAAGGGAAGTCACAGATTTCTGCAGTACAGTTTCACAGCAAGCCTGCTGTCACCAAATTAACTATTAACAATACCAACTAAAATTGCATAAACATTGACATTAACTTTCCCCAAGCAATAATGCTATAAATCCTGCTCCTCTGCTGTGAGCTGCTGAGATGATTTGAGGGACACAGTCTCCCTCTCCAGACCTACCTCCAATTGTACATGGCAATTCCTGTTATTCTTTTTCTCTCTGTCTCTCAGCACAGGTGGGGTCCAGATCTTCTGTCAATTAAATTTTATTTTCCAGCCTGCTTAGTAATCCAGATAGTTTGGTTCACTTGGCTGGCACAGAGTATTTTCACCACACCCTTGTCTCTTCAGACAAACAACATCTTTTCTAACTGCTGGCAGAGCCAAACCTAGTGAGTAAGAAGGAACAGTAGTTAAGGCATAATAAATAAAGCCACCCTAAAAAAATACCTACACAAAGCAAGATGAATGGGCATCAACTACCTGGACAGTGTTGCTGCTAAACAAGGGAGGAATAAATCAGACATGTCAGGAGCACTAGGATACCTGACAAACAGGGAACGTTTCTTGAAAACGTAGTTTTATCTCTACTTATTTGGATCAAACACTTGTAATAGTTGTGGATTAATTTCCTTCCCATAGTCAAAACAATAATAGCCAGGCACCATTTTATTAATTTCCAAACCAGCGTCAGATAAGCAGAATTGCATTTAAAAAAAGTAAACACCCTGCCATAGAATTGGAGGATATGTAAGCGTTTGGGGTTTTTTTTTCCTGTGTCTATAAAAAGGGGAGGGTTTTAACATTATGAATAGATTTAATTTTGTAAGTTGTGCTACAAAGCACTGATAAGGCCACGGGAAAGCAGCAGAGATTGAGGCAGAGCAGGAAGAAATACCACCCATATTAGGAGACAGCCACTTACTTAGTGGCTCCCATTTGAATAAAGATGCCATTGTTCAGCCAGAAGAATGCACATATTCACAGGCCCTGCACAGAATAGCTCAGTGTATCTAGAACTCCAGAAGTGTCCAAATTACAGCCGCGGGGCCAAAACTGCCCTTGAGTCTTTCTGAAGAATGACCCTCTGCTTAATTAATCAGTGCTTTAACTGTGAGTGATCCCAGGACACACTTTTCTCAGGCCTTTTTCATAGCCCTGCTTGTTCAGAACAAACCTTTAAATGTTCTCTGAGTGATTTTTGACCATTTTTTCCCCTTTCAAGATTATTATTTCCTGTTTTACTGTGAAAGCTCATTAGAAATGAAGACCAGAATGTAGATGATCTCAGTCCAGTTTACTTGGATAGGAAATGACTGACTCGGGATGGAGAGACACTGGCTCCCTTTCAAGGCCTCCCACAAAAGATTAAGTCCACAGACTCCCAAAATATTGCAACTGCTATTTTCTTTCCATATATGACGTGCACAGGCTCCCAGAATACTGCTACTGCAATTTTCTTGCCATATAACACATAAGAATTATAGCAGGGCTGATGAGCTTGTAAGTCCATTCTGTTAGTCATATTTGATCCCATTGCTATAACTTCAGCTGTTGTGCATGGGATCTACCAAGATCTCTTTCCCAATTACTCTGCACAAGACAAGTTTGAATTTTCAGCACTGAGTACTCCTTGCTATCACAGGCCAGGTTGACTGGATTCTCATAAAGCTTTTTTTCTGGAACAGAAAAGAAATTTGATAGCAACAAGAAATGCATGAAGGCAATGAAAATCCTTGTGCAAAATTTCTCTCCAAATAAGATTCCACCTTGTCCACCTAGCTTTGATGATAAAATTCCTCCTATTCTAACTGAAGTTAAACAGGAAAGACAAAGGTTTTGCTCAAAATGAAAACAGCAGCATCTTTTTTTAAAACAGTGATCTTTACTGTGAAAACAAATTAATTTTGACCATATTTATAAAGTTGTAACAAAATATACAAACTAAAAAATGTTAAGACTTTAAGAAACTTAGCATGAATGTTTTGAAAATCTATAGTGATAATATAATCTGCAGCTGGGGAAGCTGGAGCCATACTGTTTGATAGGCCCTATCTTATGATATCCAATATTAAGCTAAGTAAAATGATATGACCGGATGGCCTAACTAAATTTAGTAGTCTGGTGAATTGCCACTCTACTAAATTTAGTTGGCCCATAATGGGCATTGAATATCTACAGCCCAAATGATAAAATCTGTCTTGCTTTTTTAGGCTCCCAGCAAATGCACAATATACTATGTTGCACTATTAAGAAATAAGCAAATCTGCAAGGGAAAGCCTGAGAAGAGGGGAACCAGGACCTCAAAGAACACAGAAGGAATCAGGATGTGTCAGTCCATATCCGCATGCTCAACATTGCCAAGCAGCAGACACGGGGCCGTGGGTGCTCCCCAGATATGTGATCCAAAGGAGAGGAGGAGTCTCTAGGCAGCCTAATCCTCCTCACCATAAAACTGCCAGTCTAAATGTGTTGTGTTGGAGCCATGGGAAAAAGACTGGTTACAAGTGGTAGTTGGGCTGCCTGAGCCTTGCTTACAGAATATATGCTGGCTCTGGTTTCATACCATTCCTTTTACACTTTCCATTTTGGGTTCTGTAATCCTGATGGTAGACAGGGAAGTATATTTCTGCATAGATTTCCATGCATCTGTGAGCCAGCTTTACAGCTATGAAAACTGCTAAGTCACTTTTCTTAAAACCATATTTGAGGTGTTACTTACAGATTTCCTGCTGCTTAGGGGGATTTCTTCTCAGTTCATGTGTGTTGTGACCTCTCTACTGGTTGCTCAGTCTAACTGCGTGCTTGGAAACTAAACAAGGAGAAATAATATTCTGAATAATTGTATTTAATGAATCTTCAGAACCACCTTTGGAAATGCAGCCCTTTTAGTGGGAGCCCACAATCACATCCCTCGGTGCAATGAGTGTCCCGAGGCAGCTGAAAGTCCCACAAACCTGCTGCACTCAGGCCTTCTGTAGGATATCAAGGAGGCAATTGTAACACACCACTAAGTTGATTTTATGCCTTTGAAAAATCTCCTCCTTAACAAAAATACTCTATCACTGTGAAACCATGTAGGACACATTTTTTTTACTAAATGTGAAATATAACAAGGCTAGAAGCTTTTAAAAATTCTGCTATTCACAAGTAGAATATAGTAATTGGACATGAAAAGGAATCACCATAATATTATTCTTAAAAAGAATTGCATCCTTCTGTCCTCATATAAAAATCTATTGGATGCCCCATGCAACTCAGTGGTGCTTTTTAATAATAGACAAGAAATAGTGCCCTTGTCCTCACTTCAGTTCCCAGAGCAGCAACAGAGACACAGACATGATATGGAGTTCTGCAGATCTAGCTTTGTACTGAAGGTTGAATATTATAAACTGCAAGTGAGCTTTGATCCCCTCCCTAGAACAAGCAAATTTAACCTGTCTGAAGTTCTGTAAGCATCATTCTCTGCAAGAAGCAATTTTATTGATCATAGCTGGGTGTACATGTTCAACAGTCAAAAACTGGCTTTAAAGAATAATATATCTCAATCAGTATAGAAACTCGTTATTTGCTTAATCATTTACAATAAAAGGGAACAAATAGCACCTTGGAAAAATGCTTTGTCCTTTTGGCAGGGGAGGATGGGAAGCTTCTAAAGTAATAGCTGTGAAGTAGTTATGAAAATAGGATCATTACAGCTATTGTCTCTATGTTCTACATCCATGTAGGCACAGTGTTTTAGAAACAAGAGAAAGAAGAGAGGTGGGGTCTCAAAATTCAGAGCATTTTGGTAATTTGTGACATTCCAATCTTTAGTCAAAATTTGCCCGCTTTCAAGATTTTAAAGTCTGAGTTCCCAGTAAATGGTTGTTGCAAAATCAATCACTGTCTCTGAGTTCCCTCCTCAGAACCTTTGGAAAGGTTTGCCATTTGACCCCAGCTGCATTTGGAGGTTGTGTAGGGCTCAAACACACAGGGCTATCACAGATATCATGAAGTGCACCCCTACCAATGCCCCCATTGAGGTGCCAGCCCACCCCTGCCTCAGAGGGGCTGTCACTGAAGAAACCTATCAGCCACCAGAGAATCTAGCCACAGTATCTAAATACATCAGGAACCAGGGTGTCCTAGTTCTGCTGCTCACACAGTAACTTGTTTTTCTTTTTATAATTATGTCTTAATCATTCTTTATGCTGAAATAATCATAACATATTTACAACCAGACTCTATTTTAATTTTTGTCTTCAGATCACTTTCTATGTGGCCTCATACTGCCATTCTCAGCCCAAATGACACCCTACCTATCAAAACCAATTCGGATTTATTTTCTCAAACACAAGTTTGCAAGGTATTTCTGTCAAATGATTTACTCAAGTTCAGATGCTTCAAATAGATCTGCTGGTGTAAAGAGGCAGAGCAGCAATTCTAGATCTGACCCAGCAGGTATTTGGTTCCTCATTGGTGTATTTTGAAACTCTGTAACGATACCTCATTTGTGTAACATGGCTTCATTACCCATAAAATGTGATGCTTGGCTTCATAACCCAACAGACATGTTGCTTGCCTGCCCACTCCAGTTGTGCTTCTTGCTTTGAGTACAGATGAGTACTTACTGGCAGGTTATTACTGGCATCCTTTTTCTAAACATCATTAGCTTTTTTTGAGGCTGTTGTTGCTTTTTTTTCCCTGATATGACCTTTTCCTCATCTACCATGGGTAAATATTTGGAAAAATCCATTAGCTTCTCATTGTTCTTTAGAGTTTCATCTAGACTTGTTCATTTACACATATTCATGTTTTACAAGTTCTTTCTCCCTCACTTTTTAATCAAACTCCTGTTTTCACAAGGCCTCCACTTCTTCCTAATTGTCAGTCCTTATTATTTTTGTTCAGGACTGATTTTTTTTCTTTAAAAAAAAGCAGCTCTGACGCTCATCCATTTTAAAATCATAATTAACTTCATCTCCTTCCTCATTTGCTAATGGGTCTATTTTCTCTCCAGTATTTCCTTTTCCCCTGGTAGATTCATAAAGTCTCTCTTGTTGCTCTTATTCCCTTTGGCTAACTTTTAACTCATTCTGCCTTAAGCTGGGGAAAGGGAGACCTTCACAACATAGTGCTCAGAACTTCCACACCATTTTATACTTTGAAAGTCTTTTGCAGATGTCAACTCATTAACTCTCATAACATGCCAGTGAGGTAGAGAAGTATTTATAGCTTTATTTTGATAAGGAAAGGGAAGGGGAGGTCTTGTATAATTGATGCTGACTGCAGAGAGGCTGCTCCAAGGACCAAAATCCCTGTCCATGTGTCCAGGCAAGTAGACAATGAAGCCTGGTGGTGGCCACAGCACCATCAATGAAAAAACTGGAAAGCTGAACTCAGGGGAGGAAGTGAAAACCTTGCCTTCAGCTGCTTTTATTTCAGTTAATTTTTTAGGTGAAGATACCACAGAAGTTACCCACCTAAGTTTGTGTTCGGTTCTGGTGGTCAGATGTTCCTCCACAATATTAGTACATCTGGTCAAAAAACACCAAGGGTGAAAGCAGTGCAATTGTATGCCTAGAGAATATTTGTTAAAAAGGTGTCACTTTATACAAGCGCCCGACAAACATCTTTACTCTTTGATAGCCATTATTTTTAGAAAAACAATTTCAAAACCATATGCTCAAGGTGCTTGAATTAAGATTTAACTAACCATTTCACACAGGGGCATATCATGAGCTAGGTTTATTTTCGCATGCAAATATGCCAGCTTGGGTTTCCTGTAATTTCCTTTAGTTTTGTTATACCCACACAGCACTGTGAGTACAGGATTTGCATAGTGTTTCTTAGCATGTGGTCCCTGGATCACTGATGGGCTACAAGAAATCAGGAAGTGGTGTATGAAATAACTGCTTGATTTCCAAGGAAGACCAAGAGCCTAAGCCATGCAAGCATGTTCCACAGTGAGCAAACAAAGTGAAGGAGGTGGAATCAAATTAACAAATGAACAGTCAAACCTATCCAAATTTTTTGTTGGTTTGCAAATGAAAAGCACTGTGGTTAGGCACACAACACAGCCTGGGGATATTTTTGTCATGAACTTAAACAGTGGTTAAACACTGCTTTGTATGTCTGGAAATCTAAAATTACTTTCATGAGACTCTTCTTCTAAGCTGACGTCAGCAACACCTTGCTTGAATGGTGGTGCATCACAACCCTGCTCCCTGGAGCTTATTGCAATCTGCCCCGTACAATTGCTGACTCAGCAAGGGGATCCTTACTGAGCTCTCTGAGGAGTCCTCTCCCTTCCCATTCTGTCCACACTGCCCTCATTGCCCACCATCCCTGTCTTTCACAGGCACAGCCCCTGCCCAGGGGCTTCCAAAGGGCAAAGCTGGTGCCATGCTGCAGTTTATGGGGCCATCAACCAGATGAGGTACAGACCTGTGATCTTCCTCTCTCCTGGGGGACTTCCCAGGGTGGAAAGTGATATATGATGGTCTAGTTCTAGTTCTTTCACCTCCAGTGCCTTTTCAAGAAAATGGTCCCCTTTAGGTCCTGGATCTCCATTTGGATTTGTATGTGTGTATGTTAGGGAAAGCATGAGAAGCATTCAACCCATAAAAGAGACTTGCAGGAGAGGCTCAGCCCATAGCCTGCTTGGCACTACCAAGTTGTGCTGGCTAACTACCCAGTTCTGATGTTTATGGAGGTTTCTTTCTGAGGGCTGAAAGTTTGCATCTGTGCTTCTAGTTCAAGTCCTCTCACAAATTTGAACAAAGAGCTTGTAAAGTTCAGCATCTTCCAGATTGCCCCATATAAGTCACTACTGANCCCCCCCCCCCCCCCACCATACCTTCCACAGAAATGACCTAAACTTTGTCAGGTTCACATGTCCCTAGAGATGATCTCATTTCACTGCTTCAAAAGAGCTTTGGTCTGCACAGCCTGTAGCAGCAAATTTACACTTCAAAAAGCAGACAGCTTTTTCCACATCTTATTCACTTAATGGGTGAGAATGTAAAATTAGTTCCGTTGCTGATGAGGACCTTGAGCCAAATGAAAAGTGTTCATTTGTCAGCACAGACTTACAGCCTAAAACATGATTATATAGCTAATCCAATAATGGATTTTGATGCTGAGCATTTATTTATATACAGAATGTCTTGTTATCTGTTGATAATCAGGCTCTGCAATTTACTCTCCTTTGTGTCATTAGCCATAGCAACATCTTCCAGACGTATTATATTTGTGTGTCCACATACAAACACACACAAAACCTTCCTGACCAAAATGCTGTCTTTGCCTATTTTCCTTGAAAGAGCACTGGAATTTGGGCTTTTTGTAGTTTAAAATATTAGTAGGAAATGAATCATTTTTGACTGAGAACCTCTCTGCATCTTAGAAGTCTTAATAGGTTAAAATTTGATACAAAAATTTTGTTTCCTTATCTATAACATCTTGTGAACTGATTTATTCTTTTTTTGCCTGATATGAATGCCAGTACCTAATTATCTCAGGTATAAATTTGTACACCTTAAATGGTCCCTGTCCTAAAGTATTCCATGTCCTATTTTTAGGGCCATTATTTGATGGCTGAACAGATCCACCTTTAATAGCAAAGTAAGTAAAACCTGTTAAGGTCAATATCAGGCATCGATCCTACATCAGGTACATTAAAATCAATCAGAAAACCAGAAAGCTGTTTGCATTTCTTTTTTCAACTTTCTGACTAATTGCTGTTGCTAGCTGATACTCCTGCAGTTATGTGTATGACTGTAACTATCTAACACTGTAGTACTGGGACAGTTTACTACTCATTTAAATACAGAATATATAAAATTCAAATATTTAAAATGGGGAGACATTTTAATAGCTATGCTACAGTAACATTCACCAGATATTAAAAAAAAAAAAAAAAAGTCTGTGGGAAAGTAAAATCACTCCAGTATTAAACTGGGAGTTAATTGCAAATGTGGGGCACACCTGCAAACTCTGTGAACAATCCTACAACACCACACAAAGCAATTTCTGTGCTAAAGGATAGCTTTGCCTGCAGAAACACCCAGGAACACCTCTGGAGGTTGGATGAAGTCTTTTCTAAATTTGGCATTCAGGAACAATTTAAAGGTAAAGTCATTAAGTAAAATTTACCTCAAAGGATACTGCAAATCAAGGGTGCAGGTGAGACAATGTATGAGCCAAACTCGAGCTGTGCCACTGCCTCTCCTAGAAGCAGGATCAGGCCTCCCTGTGTGCTTTTGTTTAGCTGAAATTTAGTCTACAATAAATACTTATATATTGCTGCAACATGATGTTTTATTGGGCTGCACTAGTTTAGTAAAAACAGCAGGCTGGTAATGGCAATGCTTGTGGTTCTGCCTGTAATTCATTTGTGGATGGTAATGCACAGGGAGAGATATGATACAAGATAATAAGGCAAATTAAAAAAACTACTAAACTCAGTACTAGCAATATACAGTATATTAGGACCGTGTTCAGACAGGCTGATTCTTTGGATATTTTTATTTTTTGTTTTACCTCAGCAAGGTAATTCATTAGATATTCGCTTGGGTAAAGAATAAATGAATATAGCATACATTATACTCTCACTTTAGTTGCAGAAACAAATCTTTTCTGTACCTGCCAATGTAATCTTCAGAGTTTTCGTTATATAAAACACCTCAAGAAAAATGTACCTTGGTAAGATTTACACTTTATTACTCTAATGATTCTACAAACACTGCCACAATGTGATGAAAGGCAAAGCAGTCCTGATCTGATTGAGAGCTAATAAAAATCAGTACTGAAAACTGAAAATAGCACCCTTATCATCTTTCTTTCATTTAGACCTGATTACTAGGGGATTATAATGCAATCACAGCTATGTGTGAGAGGTAGCTATGGGAACCAGTTTTAACTGTTTATCTAGCCAAAGATCTTAATTTAAGTTTGAACACTCTGATTCATTTATATGTAAGACACCAAGGAGACAAAATGCAGAAGAAACAGATGCTCACTTGTTCTTTCCATTTAACTTCATAAGCTACCAGCCAATTTGTCTTTCAGGGACAAAATTAATTTCTGATGACAATGTGAGCAAGTAATAAACTAGGAGTTCCTGTCCTGGGAAACTTGTTAAGGCCATGTAATGTTCTGGAGTTATTTAGAAAAAAACAATTTGTTCATAGACTTGCAGGGACATCTGTAACAGAGTTTTCTTTGTCCCTGCACTGTTACTCATTTCTGGGGGCTTTATGACACCTTTTCCAGAGGCTGATTTGAAAAAGTTCAAAAGAAAATATATTGCCCATTATTTCTTTCCTTTGGGGTATTTTCTTTTTCTTAGTCTGTTCCTTTTTTTCCCCCCTTCATATTCACAAATCATGCAAACCTCAACCCACTTGCTTTGCTACTTTCACACAGACAGAGAAACCAACCACCAGCCAGGAGACCAACAAAATTAATCAAAAGTTATCTGAGGAAAGAGTTTGTTGGAAATTTTGTGGTAAGTACATACCTGAAAACATGTGACAGAGCACTATGAAAATGTCTGTGGCACATTTAGGTGGAAGGAGGTTTGCCCATTAATGCTGTAAACTCTGTTGCGTTATCGTCATGAGCATGGGAAAAAATCTCAAAAGGAGGCAGGGAGAGAGCAAAAGAGAGAGATATCTCTTCCTAAGAGCTTGCATTTTCAATATGGGCTGAGTGTACATGCTCCTGCATCACTTAACCAAAATTTTCTCCATCTTTCAGTATCTTTGCTACTATTTCCTCGTTTCAGTATTTATTTCGCATGTACAACTCTGTACTCTGGTAATACTTTCCTATCATCTGGCTCATTTATTGGGGTTTTATCCTCACCTGGCAGGCCCTCCACATCTCAGGTTTTCTCTTAGGTAAATTCCTACAGTGTAATGTCTGTCCATTAGCACATTTAAAATTACTTCTTCTGCTGTGCTTAACACTCATTTATAGCTTATGTGCTTCACATGAAATGTTCCTTTTCCAGCAGTTCTTTTGAAGAAAGTTTAAAGTAAGTTGCAAAATGTTTCTTTTTCATCTAAACAGGGAAATGAATTTAAGAAAGGAAGAGAAGAGCCTGAAGGTTTAGCTCTTTCAAAATTTAAACATAATTCAAGACACTGTTGGAACACATCTGTCAGAGAAAGCATGAGAGCACCTGCATTTTAAGAATGAATCTCATCCCTAACTCCCTCTTTGATAATAGCTTGCATGAACAGCACCTTGAAACCACATCAATCCCAGATGCTTTCCATCTATCCAGTTATTATTTCCCTTGGCACTGAAGTGCAGCTACCTCTAAACTGAAGAGTCTCAGTGATGTGTAGCCTACTGTACAGCACCATGGCTCACAACAAGAAGTGATTAAAACTATTCAGCTGAAATTATAAAACAAGGAGAATTTTAAACAAGAAATTCAACCCCCAGCTTGGCCAGGATGATGCACAGAGCAGTATTAACTCTTGATTTAAAGGCCAGATGGTTTCAAAGACAAATAATAAGAATGAACTTTGGATAGGAAAAAAATACTAATTCAATGAAAATTATAAACTTCCATGGTTCTGTTTGTATTTACATAGCAGGATGGCACCAGCCCCCTGCTTGAGCACACAGGCCATGGCCTGGCTCTGTACCTGCAGTGAACAGTGCACCACAGCTCAGCTGTTTCCCACTGCTCTGCTTTACCTTCAGTTAGTTTTCAGTGATCAAGACAGAGCTTCTTGACACAGCCACCCAAGTGTGGTGGCTTGGCCATTAGCACTGATAACGGTGTCACTGGTAAGGAGGACCACTGCAAACTTCTGATCAGTGGGACCCATAGAAAATTTAATTTGATTGCTTGAGCAGCTATATCTTTTCACACTGTCTTTGCCACACAACTTTGAAGGATTTTATGCAAAGGCAGGATACATTCTGAGGCCACACAGATGAAAACAGAGCATTGACTCATGTTTCAAGAATACAGAGTAAGGAAAGTTCACACACTTTAGAAAAAAACCCACAGCACTTTGCAAATTAAATTAATGCTTGGGAGAGATGAGATCAGTCAGTGCTCTGGCATCCTCTTTCACAGGGATCTGCAGCTGAGACATAAGAGCAGAGCAGTGTTCCTTTAGGGGGATGCTGATGAAATTTTCCACCAAGACACTCCACAGGTTTGGGACATATTGATTACCAAGGCAAATTTAATAAAAAAAGAATGTAAGGATATAAAAGAAAGACACTGTTGAGAAGGTTTGGGTGGGGGAAGTTTGACTGGTTATTTGTAGAGACTTGTGACAATTCTGAAAATTCAAATTGGCCTTCTGGGAAGCTGAAGAGTTACATTGTGGAAAAAAAATGGGTTTTCTGGGCTACAGGTACAGGAAAGAGATGGCTGAGGTAGGCCTACAGTTTACATAATATTAATCCTCCACAAAACAAAAATGTTAATTAGTGTACAATTAAGGTAAAAAGTATCCTTAGGTTGAAAAAATCCTAAACCAATAATGTATATTAGTCATAAAGTACAAATACTGGAAAAATTGAGCATTTCAGTCCACTTCACCAGTTATAAAGAATGCCTGGCAAACTGACTGAGTAAGGGCAGTTTAAGGTGGGAAAGTGCATAAAGGAGAGGGGTAGAGAGTTGGGCTGGGGCAGTTTTGGCAAACCTGTTCTACAGAATCACATCTGCCACTTTATTTCCTGTAAAAGTCTCAGACCTCACAATAGCACAGTGCAAAATTTCTTAGCTATATCTTTTAAAACCTTGCAGACGAGGAAGACATTAGTAGAACAATGAAAAAACTTGGCATCTAAATAACTATATAAAGTATTTCCAAAACCAAACAGATATTTTCCACTCTTCCACAAAGCGCAATATAATGTAACTTATAACACATTTTAATACAGAAAGACTTACATAACCTGTCTCCATTTCAATAAAGCTGTAAATTTGGGGGCTGTATATATGACATGCAATTTTGATTAAGTAAAGAAGGGGGAAGAGCACAGCTGGGCTGGAGTCACATGAGTTAGAGAAAAGAGAAATTCCACAGGCCTCTCTAAAAAGCTCTCATCACAAAGTGAACCTATAACATTGCCTTCATGGTACTGAGCCCACAAGCCCAGAAGATGACAAGCTTGTTTAGGGTGGGAGATGTTGAAGCAGGATGCCCATGCCTTGGCCTAACTGTGTTTTACAGATTGTAACCATCATATTCCTGCAAAAACAGAAGCAACATGAGCTCCCTCAGCAGTACACTAGGGTCTAAATTGACAAAGAAAAAGGAAATGTTTCTTTTAGCTCTCAAAATTAGTGCAAAAAGCATATGTGAGTTACATGCAAGCTGTGTCACTAATATCTCAGTCTTCAGTGAAATGATCCCAGACTGGTTCACCTCTGATCTTGGAGCGCGTCAGTTTTCAGAAGACCAACAAGTCAGCAGATGCTCATCCTTTCTGCAATGCCTCAGCAGAAACTAGATCTTTGTTTCATGGTACATAAAGGCTGTGAAACACACGAAGCTCAGAAATCTCGAGGACCACAAAATAAAGCCACTCCTATGCAGTGCTAATACAGGAAATTCCAGTGTGAGGGAATGCAGCCTCTGTCCAACATACCACAACTAGCAGAAGAATGTGGCTTTCCAGGAAAAAAACTTTTAACTGGTTCCTAATGGGCTTATGCATAAGTTGACTTTGTGTTACAGTAACAAGTCCATTGGTCCATTCAGCCACGGATGTATTTCAGCTGGCCTTGCTGTGACCGCAGTACTGTGGAAGTCTCTCCCTTTGTGTGAAATTAGAACTACCTGAGGCTACTGCCTTCTCTTCCTCCTTGTGAAGTCAGTAAAAACCATCAACACCTAACATATCAATTTAACTAAGTAGAAAATATAAATTGAACTATATCCTGTATCATGAGAAATGGTCTTCAGTGTCTTCTGCAGCTGGCAAGACTAGCAGTTAGCACACATGATATTGTCTGTACCTGTGTAATAATGACCTGACTACTGAGACCTACAACCCAAACCATGGACGGCATACATGGCCTTCAGAGATAACTATTCTAGAAATGTTGGGGAAAAACAAGAGAAAAGATGAGAATTGGACCCTGATCCTGGCATAGGTCCAGTAATGACAGCTTAGAGCCTGACACTCTCATCTTTCCTCTGATAAACAGGTGGCAAGAGAATGCAAAAGATGCAAACTTGGGTCTGAGAGTTCCTCTGAAGGGGTCCAAGCACAGTGGCACCATGCTCAGGGGCACTGTAGGGTTGGTGGCAGAGAATGCATTGGGGTGCAGATCCCAGAGTCTGCCTTTTCCTTCCCTTCCAGTTCTACCTGCCTCTGTGGCACAGGGCACTGACAGCATGGATGCACCTGGTGCTTTGAATTTGTTACTTGCAACAGTTCTTTGAAATGATGTGCCAACTCAGCTGTCATAAATCTAGTCTTTTAGGTTTAATCATATTATAAATGTTAGCCAGCTGTCACAAAGGCAAAATCCCCTCCTTTTTTACAAGGGCTCTCTCCATCACCCAAGTGAAAGCTAACAGCCTGAGAGTAACTGTTACCAACACATGAAAGCTTGGTTGTTCCAGCTGGATGAAAAGCACCAAACCTGAGACAAATATTTTGTCAACCCTCACGGGGAATCTTGTAAAGCCATCTCCCATCTTGTAACTGCTCTGTGGTTAAATAGCAGCTTCAGTTCTCTGATGTTGCAATCCAGCACCTTTCACAAGCATTACATTCCCTCTAAATTAATTCTAAGGGAAAAAAATGCTTTCTGCTCAGAGTTATTTCTATTGCCTAGTTATTTTATATGAATCTGATAACTAGTTTCCTGCTACAGAGGTTACATCTTGAATACTTAATGCCAATTTGGAAATTTTTTAGACAAAACAAAACATCTAAAACATAACAGACACGGTTTAGCTAAGTGTGGAACATTAATGCAAGGCATGATTGTAAAAACAGCAAATAAATTGGAGGAGGGGAGCAGATTCAATGGATATCTTTCAGGGTTAGTACATGCTGTAACTGGTCATTCAGACATTTCTGGTTCTGCAAGTACATTCTTTTTAGCATGAAAATCTCAGAGTTCAACAACTTTAAAAAAAAGTTAGAAAGAAGGATAGAGTGCAGCCAGAGGATAGCCTTTAACAACCATTACAAAATGAAATCTAAATATGCTTACATAATAGATAAATGTTGGCTTTCAGGGAAGCTTTACAGCACTTTAATTCCATCCTGGACTGGGATATATGGAATTGTTTTGAATTTTCATAAGTGTCCAGAGCTCTCTGCTAAGCACACAAGCTGATATTTTGATTCATATAATAGCAGCTATTTTTCCACTGAAGTAACTCACTGGGTTCTCTTTGGCAACTTTCTCCTTTTCCTTTTGAGCTGCAGTACAATTTTATTAATAGGACTATACAATAATTACTCTCCACATATTTTCATCATGAGTTGATAACTCAACTGCCCTATTTCTTGCTACATGGATTCCAGGATCTACATTTTAAAAAACAATCAGAAGTTTCTTCTTCCCATTACTTAAAATTCAGCAAAAATAAGGGTTTGCATATTGGTCACAAGGTTCACGTTCATGCTTCTCCTCCATAGCAAGTTCTTTGGAAGGTTTTCTTATCCTTCATAGCCAAACCAACAGTAGCCAGTCCACAGTCTATGGCCCATCACACACTCTGCATGCACACATGCAGAATACCTGTAGAATAGAAAAATCAAGGCACAACTACCCCTAATTTAAGGTATTGCAAGATGAGACCTGGTGAGCTTTCTGAATGGTGCAACGACCTAAGGAAAGAGTAGGCAATTACATTGCCAAGAACAGATGAGGAAAATGCAACCCTGAATTCCAAATGATCAGACCTACCTGAGGTTTGCAGACTCCTAAGAAGAGTAGACAGGTACCTAATCCCGAGACACACTACGCATCCCGCCACCTGTAGTTTGTCCTTGTTCATATGCCAGTAAAATGAGAACAAAAATCCTGTAAATGGCCAAATCAATCAATGGTTGTTAACAAGAAACAATGCATCAAGAAATGCCTCTTGACACTGTACCTTCAGCCTGGTACAGGCAGCCCATTTCTCACTGCTGACCCCACTGTTGGCTCCAGCCCTCATGCAGCAGCTGGCAGTGCCCTGTCCTCCAGTGCTGGGCCTGGGGACCTGGAAATAAAGTGACACCTGTTCCTCCTCGGCAGGCCTGCTCAGTCACTGCTTCCATGGGCAGCACCAGCAGCTTAACACATGAAGACTTCTTCAGGAAAGTACAGATGCAGAGTCCTCAGGCTGGTGGTTGCAGCCTGCAGTGACCACAGGCAGGTGACAACCTTGTCACGCACGCAGACTTACAGTATTCATTTGCAAGCAACAGACAGAAGCAGGGCTGTCGGCCAACAAGTAATATTTTATAGAGCTGATGCCATATGTCAAAGTCTTACATCAGCAAAAGACATGGTGTCATGCTAAGTCTGAGGGTGTCCCAATGAAGCCAGCTGCACCTCTCATGGTCCTCGAGAGAGCTATCCAAAGAGTTGCACAAATGGGGTTTAATTATTTTACTATAACTTTTCCTTTAGGTTAGCATTCTTTTTTTAGGCTGCATGTTTAAAGTTGAAGGAAATTACATGAAAAAGCCAAAGAAAATTAAAGTAGGATTCATAGCAAAGAAAGTAGGTACTTTGATTTTAAAGGCACTTGATTTTAAAATTAGGGAGGAACTTGAAGGTCAAAGAAAATGTCCCATGGTGCTAAACAATTTTTATAAGTTGTCGTTGAGTATGATGCTTTTAAGCAAATCCATCACTGAAGGCTGTCCTCTGTCACTGAACCCAAAACCCTGTACGATGTTTTTATCTAGTCTAGCTTTCCATGGCTAGTGTATTTCAAGAGAGGAGGGAGATCTTATCAAAACAGGAGAGATTAGAAATGGCAAGCAAGCATGCTCAGCAAACAGATATGAATCTGGAGAGACACCCTCTCCTGACAAAAACACATCCTACAGATGTCGGTTAAAATTGGTTAAAATGGCTATTTAAAAAGTTTAAAAACCATTTGGCTTCTGCAGACTGAAAGGTCCACACTCTAACTGCTCATTGGGCAGAGGCACATGCAAAGCCTTTAGTACATCTGCCCAAGCAGTAGCCCAGGAAGAGTAGCTTTCACAACTTGGCAGCTGGATGTGGAGATAATCATGTGGATTTGGGCCCTGACCTCTCTGCTGGAATAGATAGTAGAACAGAAAAAAAAAAAAAGAGGAAGATGGCAAGGAGATACTTGATTTCTTTGGGTAATTGTGACTTGCAGTTTGTTATCACACTTAAGTTGAACATCAACGAATTTTGGGGCTTTTGTAAATTTTTAGGGAAAATTGATAACATCAGCAGTCACATATCTCCTATTGCCACTCTCTTGGTTCCTAACACGACTAATAATTCAGACCTGATGGGCTCCTCTTGATCACTTTGGGCCAAGGTGTGGGGTGACAGAAAATGATTGCAAAAGATGGCAGCTGAGAAGAGGCTGGCCTGGCCATAGCACTAACCTTTTTTACAGCTGCCAACCCACACCACGGATATTGCGTCGCCCTCGGTATTCCCTCCGCTGCCAAGGATGGTGACTGCTTTGGCCAGGTGGCTTGTTCCCTGGATGCAGGAACCTGCTCACATCAGCCCTTGCATTCTCTCCAGGAAGAGATTTCTCCACCTTTGAAAGATTGAAGTGGATACCTCATTAGGCCTTGATTATCCTCAAGCAATTGCTTAGATTTCTGCCCTATTACTGATCTGCCTTTTTTAGCAGGGGTCATGGAATGGGCAGTGGCTGTCTTGTCTTCGTTATAATGCATGATTTGAAACTTTTCAATTAAGCTTCAGATCAGGCCACAGTACTGAGACCACTTTAACGAGGGTGAGTAATGACCTTGTGCTGCACGTGATTTCTGGCACACCATCAGTTTTAATTCTTCTTGATCTTACTGTAACCCTTTGATACTTTGGATCAAGGGTTCTCTTGAAATGCTTTAAGCACATCGTAGGACTTTCAGGGACTGTTCTGACATGGTTTCTATCCTACTTGTCTCAACATAGCCAGACTGTCACCTGTAAGTTTTCCATATAAATTCAAATTGTCAAAGATTAAAAGGGAGTTGAAAATCTGGCCTGTGTGCAGAACCGGCAAAATCTGGTGTGGGTCCCTAGAGTGAGTGAATCTAAGGAGGATTCTGCTACGAGAGCAAGGTAACCCCTTTGATGTGCCATGCCCAAGTACAGCAGTGCTATGATTAGAACAGAAAGCTACATTATGCTGGAGTAGTGAATTTAATAAGAACTACTGAGAGACTTCCAGAAATTTAGACTTCCCAGATAATACCTATTTTTAAGTTACCTATAACTCAAACTAAAAATCTGTGGTTTTAAACACAGCATAGACCCTCATCCAGTTAAGCCAGTGATCACATTGACATCAGTAGGATAAATGTCTCGCTTTTGAATTAAGGACTATTTGGACCCAGATCCAAATCCAAGCCTTGTAGCTGGAATCAGTTTGCAAACAGTCTGTGTGTGAACAAAGCAGATCAACCTTGGTATTTTCTAGGTCCTTTCCCAAGTCTTGAAGCTTCATGAACCTGGATTTCCTTCTCTTGTGAGTAGGAACAGCATCTAAATATAAAATTAAACTCAAAAAGAGTTTCTAGAAGGACCTTGACTTCTCCTAGGTTTGTAGGCTCTCTACAGCTGACACAGGACTTCCATGAGCATAGGGCAATGAAACAAATACAGGTTTGGTCACAAAAACTCATAAAATATTTCTCATACAAACTCCTATAAAACACGTATATTGCTTTTAGATATGAATGTTTCACAGCGTCTGGATGCACAAATCCTCAAAACAGAGTCCTTTTCCACAGCAGCAATTGGTTCCTATTAACAGCACAAGACCAAACACCAGATGCCTGAGGGGCCAGACTCAGCATCCATGAGGGACAGAAGCAGCTACAAGCCTCAAGCCCAAACTATGGGCAGTATCAAGCAACTTACCTATTGAGGAGACAGCGAGAATGGGACTGCAGCCTATGCCTCGCGTACGTATGTGGGAGCCTGCGCTGTTTGGCCCATGGCCCTGCTCTGTCCTGTCAAGGTACCCAGCACAGGGACGATGCTTGCTGGACTTGCCAGAGGGGTGAATTTTTAGGTAGCTCTTGTCATCTGAAGTCTTCTCTTCAGACATCCCAAAAACTCCTCTCCTGACTGACAGGGCACATCAGGGCTGTCACCCATGAGCAGGCTGATTTAAGCCTGGCTGCTGACAGTCTCACAGGCTGCCTACCAACAGAGCAAAGCAAGGAGACATTCCCCTCCTGCTACAGTTCAAACATTTTCACCTTTAAAAGATATGGACGGAGCTACTTAAAAATTCCCTGTAGTTTTTTCAGAAAAACTCTTGAAACTCTTCTTGCAGTATGGAGGGAGGGGGTATCTGCAAGGGTAGCAGAGAAATCCATGTGTTTTATTGCAGTTGAATGGTACTAACAGGAAGGTGAAAAAGCTTTCAAACTTGCTGTCAGTTACTTGATATATGCAGGAGTTGATTTTTATTGATATGCCTCTAGTCACCAACGGAAATGGTTCGTCTTTCGTTACACCCTTTATAGGAAGCCTTTTTCACTGCACTTGCCTGGTGGCTTCTGCAGAGCTGGTAACATTGAGAAAAACTCATTTCCCAAACCAAGTCTATTGGATAGAAATAGACTTTTTTCCCTAGGATGTAGCAAGCAGAAAACACTCTCATCTGACACTTTCTTGGTTGTAAGGAGAGCCAATCAGCAGTACTGTAAGTGTCCTACAAGAGCAGGCACTGAAGAGAGGTGAGGGAATCCAATGGATTTCACTCTAGACAAAATTATCATCCCTATGTCAGGATTGACTTCTTTGTTAGCCTAACTCACATCTATTAGCATGAAAAAAGGCATTGGTCATTTAACACAACCCTCTTTACTGCGTGCTGGAAATGCACATTCCAGCTTCTTCTACTCTTAACAAAGCTGCAAAGAGCAAATCACAGCAGTGTGCTGTATCCCCATCTCAGATCCTCTAGGCAGCAATTACAGAAAACGTTTCTGTTATCGCCACATTTTAAAGTCAGAGTATGGCCATGCTGATGTGTGGCTCTAAACCCAGTGGAGCTTGATCTGTTAGATGCATAAAGGGGTCTGTGTGTCAAAGGAGTCTGGTCTAATCAGGAGACAGAAACCACAAACTTACAAATTTGAAACCGAGATTTCTTCGGCTATTTTCCCAACAATTTAGAGCACATTCATACATTTTAAATTTCACACTCTAATAGAAATACATAGCAATGCTCCTTTCAGAGGTGTTGCATTGATTAATAAGCTTGTCACTGAGGATGGAAATTGCTACATAAGTGTTAAGCACTGTTAACTAATGAAAGACAATTCCATACATTCTGGTGGAATCTAGAGAACTTCAGCAAAAATTATTAGTTTCATTTGCATTTGTACTCTGTCTGACAACAGTAATCAAGCTGGTGAAAGTTATTTTAAATGTTTATGCTCCATGACTGCAGAAAAAATTAGAGGGAAAATTCTGGCTCATAAGGCAGAATCGTGCCTGCTGAAAAATCTTTAATTTCTGAAATATATAAAGAGCACAAACAACTATTTCTCTCATCAAATATGCACACACCTCAGTGATATTAAATTTAATAACTGTGCAAAGAAGGAGTGGTATCAATGAATTTAAAGTACAGAACAACATTCAGCAGGGAAACTGCTAATGCTTTCCATTTCAGTCACATGTCCTCGTTAAGGGCTCAGGCTTCCTGGCAAACTAGAGAACATCTGTTTTAGCAACTTCTAGCTCTGTTCTTTTGTGATTCACCTTCAATGCCACATCGCCAATGTGAAATATTATGGACTGCCAGAGACTTTACTGGCACATGGCTATGGGCACTGCTTTTGGATTCTCAGAAATCCAACTGTGTTTTTCCTCAAATAAACAAACCAATTGGATGAATCTCTGTATCTCTAAATTGTATCATCCTTTCTGTGAACACTTCCTGTGACAGAGTTTGGGATTAGAAACTGCATCTTTAAACTTCCATTTCTATGCCTTTGTCATAAACCCATGATTTCTCTTGATCAGATTTGTAAACAAACAAACAAAAGCAGCTGAGCAAGATTGGCAGAAGCTCCAGGACTTCCAGAAAAGAAGCCTGCTGAGTTTGTGGGCTAGCAGATGGTAGGCTACAAGAATCTCAAGAACACAGAATACTTCTCCGACACTGGCTGACTCTGTGATAAAGCAAATCATTTTACCTCCAGATCTCTCTCCTTTTTGTTTTTCTGGGTCAATGCTGTCTCTTAACTGATGTTGGTACTGCATCTCCCAGGACAATGGTGTTCATATGGCTCTATATGCTGTTAGAGTACAGTTTTCTTTCTGTTTCCTTTATTCTAACCAACCATTTAGATTTGGAGAGAGATTTGTCTCTCTTTTCATTACAGTTCTATGGAAAGAAAAAAGAAAATAAAACACTCAACAGGCATAATTTCCTGACTTATTTGTACATGCCCATTTTGTCAAGGGATTTACTGTGCATATACTGTGAATTGCTGAAAATGTAAGGTAGCTATGAAACACGATGTTCTTGTGCTTACCAGCCCTTTGCCTTTAAAAGATCTGTAGCCCAAACAGGCAGCTTTAAGAACTCTCCCGGCTCAGTTGTAATCAAGATACCATCTACTTAAATAAGCATTTGTACTCCCAGTGATTTTAGGAGATGAATTACTGATCTTATTACCATAGTAAATACCCTTGAGGCAATGTACAGGCCAACAGAATATTGCTTTCTGCTGGTACAGTACCCATTTTCAGGTGAACTCTAGGAGTATTTCTAGTCATGTGGTAATAATAGAAGATCTGCTTAGACTATATTTGCCAGAAAGTCCTTTTTGTAGAAGTGGCTTTTAAATCTTTGACACTGTTCATGGGAAACAGCTTGTCAGCTATGAAAATATTCCTACCAGCTCCTGTATATCAGCCTTACCACTGGGGAAAAGAGATTTTCAGGTGACATAGCCCAGTAGCAAGCAGAGAAACTTTTCAGCTGATATGGTGAGTGGCAGAGTAGCATTACCTGGATAGGCAAAGGTGGTTTTTTTGCCTGCCAGCAGCAGTGCAGCCTGCAGTGCCTTTTGAGGACAGTCACCCTTTCCATGCACAGCTCTGTGTCCGGGCAGGCAGCGGGAGCCAGAGGAGAGGCAGTGATGGCGTGTGGGAGGCCTCCAGCTCAAGCACACTCCATTTATTTATCACTGAACCGTCATCTGGTCAACAGGAAAAGTTGATAAAACTGTTACCTTCGGGGCTCTGTTCTCCTTGGGAATAATGAAAAGGTGAAGCTGGTTAAGGTCAGTGCACAGGAGGCCCTATTGAAGGTGGGAGCTGGTTGGCCATGAATTACTGAGCATCATCTGGTATCACAGATAAGCAGAATGGGTAAGAGACTAGGCAGGCTCTACAATAAGGGATGGATTTAATTAACAATTGCACAGAGGGAGCAGACCGTAGCATTCTGGCACGAGGACATCCTACATCTGACAGTTGCTTAAAGAGACAGGGAGCACCCTATTATAAAAAATATATTACTCCTCAATGTATTTTAAAAATTGCACAAGAAACAATAACATATTGTATTACTCCTTCTCTCCAGAGCTGCCTGATTACACCAGCACTGAGCACCGCAGGCTCTGTGCAGATATTCTGCACTGGGGCCTATTGAAAAACATCAGTCCAAACTTGGTTGCAAAAGTACAACACTGCTGAAGTCAGGGGGTTGTGCAGATGTAACTAAAGGCAGATGTTGATCCATATTAACTAAACTATTAAATACATCAATCTTACCCAACCATCTGACACCTTGTCCTACTTCCCAAAATTTTGTCTCCCAAAAGTTTATTTAAATTCAGCCAGCTGACAATTTGCAAGCTTCTAGGCAACCATTTTTTATAAGTTCTTGCTTTCCACCCCAACTCTCCCTCCCCTTTCTCTCTCTTCCCTCCAATCCCCTTCTCCTTTAAAGTTACCACTTTAATGTTAAGTGAATCTTCTAATTATTTTGAAAGTTCAACGTGATCATCATTGCACAGTTCTAGCTGTTCCTCTCTTCAGTCAGTAAAAAACAACAACAACAAAACATCCAAGGAAATAAGCTGAAACAAACCAGAGTTCAATTCTTATTTCTTTTCACAGAAGTGTTAGCAAAACAATTAATTAATGCACAAGCTCCTTAACTTATGGGTCCGCATTCAAAAAAAATGGCTTTGAACAACCGACTTTGATGGTCCAGCTTCAGTCTCAGTGGGTGTTTCACCACATCCCACAGATCAGTGCAGCTTCAGTGGATGGACTCTCCCCTCAGGGAGCCAAGCATGGGACACACCATTGCAAAACTGGACATACATGGAAAATAGAAAAATACATCCCTGAACACATCTGCATGAGTACATCATCTTTTTTCTTCATTCACCTGAATAAAGCACTGCCCAGACACTGGAAACAATAAATTTGGGGGGAGAATTGTTTACTAACCAATCTATAAGAAAAAAGGTTCAGAGATTTCAGAGCTTACCTGCTAATAATGCATCTGATTTCCTATGTTACACCAGCTTTGAGACCATACAGTATGACTTGCTCTGGACTTTTTCACTAATGATAAGCAAAACCCACCACTGTGTCCTTGGCCTTTTGTAAACATATACTACAGCCCATCCTGTAGAAGTAGATAGTTTTTTCTGAATCATACTTAAAAATCAGTGTAGTAAATTATACTCTTAAAAAAAAAGTCATAGAAAAGGTGTGACTTGAATGCATAAGAATTTTTTGAATGAATAGAGCCCTTAATATTTAGTTTAGCCTAATGAAGTAAGGCATGAATGTAAAAGGATTAGTATTCCCGTAACATTCAATTCACACACACAAAGTGTAATTCATGGAACCTGGCTTTAATTTTTTTACATATAAATAATTAATGCTGCATTTAAAGCATGTTAAAATGTTTTATTTCTTAATCAGCTAATTTGACTGAGAAACAAAGATGCCTTTATTTTCCTTTTCCTTGACTGGAGTTACTGTAGTAAAAGGTCCCCTCTAGCTTTTGGCTTCTGACTTTTTTGACCAATTAGTTTTCTAAAGTCACTATTTTGCAAAATGTTTCTCACTTTTTAAAAAATGTAATTGAATTTCTGTACATCACGGAGTTTCTTGTGTGCAGACACAGGGTGTTAAACATTCTTTGGGTTGACTTGGGTCAGCTTTAAAAAAAATCTCAGACACTGAAACTTGAGAAGCAGTCGTGTGCTAGTGTTTTCTCCACATCCTGTTAAGTATTAAGTGGTTATTTAAAATAGAGTTGTTATACTCAGCAACTGACTTAAAGTGCTTGATATAGTTTACAAGACGATTAATTAAATGAGAGCATAGCATGTGATGCACATGTATTTCCATAATCATTCACATTGGCCTATAGTTGCCCTTTAATTTTCATACTAATTAAAGTAACACATTGAACTGCAAATTGTAAATGGCTGCATTTCTCAGTAGATGTTAACACTGATGTAAGCTGAATGGCAAATAAAAAACCTCAAGAATTAAGCAGAGTGTTTTTTGACTCTGATCTATTCAAGTTTCCCTACTCATTCTATTACTGGACCATGTCCACATTTTAACAAGACTGCATTTTTCCTGTGTTTTCAGCACCATATTTTTCTGAGGTACAATGTGTGTATTTTTTTGTATTGTGGTGTCTGGTTAGTTGGTTCCATCTGATACAATAGAGCAGTTATGCAGGGTTTGCTGTTACAGATTAGTTTTTTTTAAGTGATGGTGGGGCTAAGGTTTGTAATCTGATGGGCAGAAAGAAAGAAAACCTATTTCACCAGTAGTTTTACTTCTTACTTACATCTGACCCATTATCCTTCTTGGTCCTTGTTCAAATCTTGACACGGCTGACTTGGAACCTGAAATGCAAACTGGAGGGCTGCACTTTCAGGTTGCTTCAAGGAAGAGGGAAGTTACTCCCTAGAACATTTAGTGGGACTTGGAAGAGAGAAGAAACAGATAGGAGGAATTTTCCTGTGGCTCACACAGCTGCTGGCACTGTGACTTGACACATGCTCTGATGGGGACCACTACATCCACCTCAAGCAGTCTCCAGCATATAATGGACATATGGTAATTGCTATTGAATGAGAAGTAACCTTGGACTATAGGCATATGAAAGACACCTTTAAAAGAAATCCTTGACCAAAAACCCCCTCTGTCAGGGCCAACAGCTCAAAAATTAACAATTAATCACTCCTTTCAATGTGTCCTCCATCTAATTGCTTCCATGATGAAGTAGGGTTTTTTTCTTTCAGAAATGAGCATTAGAAAAGATTTCTTTTTAATTTAAAATGAAAAATTCCTCCACTCCCAGGTGACCTATCCAAGAGAAATAATAATAAGCACTCGATTGCTCAGAGAGCATCAGCTCTCACACGTATTACAAGGCTGAGCGTTCATGCTCCCTTCCACCCCACCCTGCTCCCTTCCCGCTGCGTGTCCTATCTCCAGATCCTAACTTGGCTTGGCCCAAGATGTTATTTGTTAAAATTAACTTTCAGATCAGGCTGGACTCAGTGTACTTGGCAAGGAGGAGAAGAAGCAAGACTGCAAGGGAGGGAACGGCTTCAAGAGGCAAAGAGGGAAGCTGTAGCCCAAGCAGGGTTTTGGGGAGCAGAACAGGCCACAGCAGCACTGCAGCAGGACACAGAAGTGAAGTCAAGCTCACCCCTAATTTTGTCACTGCCACCTTGAGCATTAGGGTGTCTCCAAGTCCCTTGTTGAGGGCCACACAAAGGCTTCCCCTGCAGCTACCCCCAGCCCCCTGAGCTGCAGGCAGGCAGGGCTGAGCTCCTGCTCCTGCCTTGGTGGGGACACTCAACGTGACTGTTCCCATGATATGCTCTGTTTCAGTAAAAGTCTTCTAAAGTTCAGCTGTGGCAATGCTGAACAGCCACGCATTGCAAAATGAATGGAGTCATGCCGAGGGAAGACTGATAGACTATGGTAATAATGCAAGACCTTTTTTTCCCCTCATAAACCAAATTTCCCATACATTTCTGGAAGATTAATTTAGATTTAGGGAGGTTTCAACTGAGATACTGGAAAAAAGACTCTAAATGCAAGGTTGGTTTCTACCTGACCTTAACTACTACATCAACTACCACTGCTCCAGTACATTTATATATAAAATGTTCTGGCACTTCAGCTTAATTACCTAAGGACTCTACAAAAGAAAGCTTTTAAAATGTTTTAATTGCAAATTTAGTCTTTCTGAGTACACAGCAGTGGTATCATCCATTGAATAATTAAACACGTATTTAAAGAAAAAAGTAAAATGACTCTCAGCTACATGGACTCAGTCCTGCTAGTCTTAAGTAGATGATGCATGTAAACATGTGCACATACAGAATTAAGTAGTAATTTGAGTTTGCTGGATTTTGTTTTTCCTTTGAGACTGGTGTAAATGTAACATTACATTTATTTTCAAGTTTATCCTCAAACTCTGTTGTAACAAGGAAGGGACTATAGAGTGGGGGAGAAAATCCTGAAAGAAAAAGCTTCTGAAGCTTTCTGACTCCTGTGGCACAAAAGGACGGCTATGTTTCCAAGTGGGAGGTTCAGTTGACTCTTCCACTTGGACACAAATCTCTCCCACTCTCTCATTCCTCTAACCTTCATTTGTACTCACCTATTAAATACAGCATGGATTTTCTCCTCCTCTGTTGCAGCCTGCAGATTGCCTGCGATGGAACCCTGCAGGTGAGGTGCAGATGGGTGGTGTCAGCTGCTGGCAGGGCAGTTTGCTGGGCTGGCACTGCAGCCCCAGTGTGACCAGAGAGCAACATACAATAAAAGCAGGGCTGAGCAGGGCTGCTTCAGCTCAGCAGCATTCTGGCCATCCAGCAAGGGTACTTACATAAAAGCCAAGGGCCTGGGAAATCTTTCATCCTTCCAGAATCAAACCCTTTTTTACACACAGTCATGACATCTGGTTATGATGAGCAAATTAAAACTAATTTAAAAGTTACTCTCGGGCACAATTGTCAGGCTTTCATTCAGGAAACTCTCTAAACAAGTACTTAAGTTTAAGCAGGTGCCTAAATCCCATGAACACAGTAGGATTTATACACCTGTTTTAGTGCTTTCCTGGGCAGGGACAGCCCTCAGCAAGCAGTATGTTCATCCCACGAGTCCCAAAGTCCAGGTGTCTTATTCTTATCCAGGTTTAATTGCCAGTGCCCAGGCAGCACTGGGATAACACCACTCCTAACTGGATTTTTATTTCAGTGCACATCCTGCTGTACTACAAACCTGCCGCAGCCCCACAGGCAGCTCTCCTGCTAATGAGCTGCAGCACAGAAATCAGAGCATGAGAACTATCTAAGAAGGTTCATGGACACAAACTGCCACTGTGGATAGCAATGCTGTTCTTTCAAGCCATGAATAGCGCATTGAGCCATTCCTTGAAGTTGCAGCTGGGGCTTTTCTTCCTTTTTTATTCTTCTGAAGACCATCATTGCAATCAGCAGGAATAACACTGGGAGCGTCAGAAGTCCTCTCCTACCACAGAAGCAGAGTGTGGTGAGGGTGCACATTCATGGTAATCTCCTTTTTACAAGATACAGATGAGTCTGCTCAGTGGCAAAATTAGCATGCTGGAACAGCTCTTCTCACCCTAGAGTAGCAAACTGCAGAGCTGGTGGGAGGAGAAGGGAAAGGAAAACAGGAGTCTGGCAATATGACAAGTATTGTAAAGTATTTTTTTGAGCATTAACACCAACCTAGGCAAGACACAAAGTTGAAAAGTAGCAAGCATTTTCAATGAAAACCCTACCAAGTTGCCTAAACTTTGAGTCATTCTTGTTACTTAATTGAAAAACAAACTCTGAGTTTTCATTTCTCTTTCTCTCTCTCCATGCTGGCAAGAGGAGGATGGGAAAGGAAACAGAGAAAGAAAGGGTCACCACTAAGCTTTCTAAGGTCTTTCCTTTTGATACTGTGACTTGTTTTGGTTATTTTTTCATTATTTATTTTCACTGAAGTAGAAGGTCTCCAGGAAAGCATTTGCTTTGGTTAAAATCAAAATTAAATCTGACCTATCATTGAGAAAAAAAACCAGCTGAGAAGACAAACTCTGTACCAGTGTGCTCAAATATTAAAGGGGACACATGCGAGTCAAATTGCACTGACAGATCAGCATAGGTCAGATCTGTGAAAAAAAAAAAAAGGATTTTTAACGATCTTTCAGCCCTCTCTTTATTAGACCTTAATTAAATTAATGGGTCAAAGCAACAGAGGGAAAAATGGTTCAACCAGGGGACACTAATCAACCCCTTTCAGCGGACTGAAAAATATCTTAAGCAAGAAGTAAGCTTTAAATCAACATCTGCCTCATGTAACACATAAATATAGACATTACTGCTTAAGAAAAAAGTATTTGCAGGACCTTTTCTTGACAATAAAAAACATTTATAAAAGAAAATATTGCTCATAATCACTAGGTAGATCACTGAGCATGCTTGAATGAGGACAACCAGGCAAATCCTTTGGGCTTTGGTTGAACAGCATCCTTACCCATGTTGTGAATTTCAGAGAACACAGAGCTGAACTGAGCACCAGCTCCTGACTTGTTGGTTGGTGCTCTTGCAATCAGAGAATTACACGGCTGTGTTGACCATCAGACCTCTGAGTAGCAACTGAACCATTTAACTTGATTAATACCAAGTCGGGACTTGCCCTTTTTTTGTCCCCACAAATTTTGGCTAGAAACCTGAACACTGTCTAAGACCCCACTCATATGCCTGACAAAAGGGAGAAATTCAGATACATCAATGCAACCTCAGTAGCATTAGGAAAACAAAAAGGCTTCATCCCTGTGACTGAGTGGCACTTGAGCCACCATGGCCAACATGACTGACAGAGTGAATGTTGGCGATACTCAGCAACAGAGTCTGGTCCCCAGACTAGCATGTAACCCCCCTGCAAGAGTTGTACTGCAAACAGACAATGCAGAGAACATACCAAAAGAAAATGGCTAAGATGAGCATTCTGCCTTGAAGATATAAATGATTACTTTTGAGGATACTCAGCAAAAAAACACATTTCCTGATCTTCACAGAATATGTACAGTGTGTTTGCACTGCAGGAGCCAAGCCAAGTGGAGAGACTGAGCCAGCATGCAGCATGGCTGTATCCCTCTGTCCCAGCACAAGCCCAGGGGAAGAAAATATGACTCAGAGCTGGAGGTTTTTCCCCTGCTCACTCCTGGCTGGGGAAGCTGAATTCCCGCGTGTCTGGGTTGTGGCTGGGGATGAGGAACACCTCCCTGGTTCTCATCCCTCTGCTAGGTTTCGTGCAGATTGGGTCTTCTTGAATACATTTCTTGTCGGGATCCACAAAGCTTCTGTTATGGCCCCACAAAAGACAAGATAGATTTTGCCGTCTTGATCTATGCTGCATTAAGGGATAATCTTATATCCTAAAGATGAAGTAGTAGTTTTTAACTAAAGTATAGCAATCAGTAACGAACAAACTCAGATTTGCAATACTTACCTATTAAATAACATACAATACTTCAAATTAGCTTAAAATTGCAAATCTTCTGGTTGAGATTTTATAGGTCATAGCTGAGAAGGTAACGTTACTAAGGGAATCACTTTTTACCTGAAGAGCGTTTGGAGCCACACTCCAAGTGCCATTTAGCCAAGGAGAGTGGTGATCTCTCCAGACACGATTGGCTCTGTGCAGTTTTCATGACAGGTTGCATCCAAGAACTACCGAGTTGCCATATAATATCTTGCTTATTATAATAATTCATTGTCTCTACTGCTTAAACCACTCTTGCATGAGAAAGTTAATATATCCAAGGCACTGGGTGGAATACCTTTCCCAGAAAACATGTTCTCAACAGGAAACCCAAACACAGTGCTAGAGAGTTATCTTAAGCAGATTTAAATAATTAAATCCAAAATTCTCAAACCACTTGCTGTTTCAAATTTATTTCTTTAATAACATGCTTGTTTCAGCAACACACTGGATTAGGGTTTCATTTATTCAAAATTTAAGGTCTGTCCCACTCTGAGTGTTATTTTAAGTATTTAGGGGAGTTTTTGTGCTTGTGAAAATGAAGAGATTGTTGCATTATAAATTCATTTCCTCTGTTATTGCACAGGCCATGCACAGTGCAGCTGTGAAAGCGCTGTAAGAGCCCCAGCAATGTCCTCAAGCTCAACGTAGATGGCCGAGCCTTTGTTTTTGCACAAAGAGGAGCTGGTCCTTTCTTATGTTGTCAGCTACAGGTACTTCCTAAACAGCATTGCTGGCCGTGAGCAGCCGTGCCGAACGAAGAGAAGGTGTTCAGTGACAGCGATGACTGTCCACGTTCCCTGTGTGCCAGCTGCCAAGAACCATTTTTGCACAGGACTTGCAAGAGGGTTTGAGCCCAGTGCCCACAGCCCCGCACCAAGCAGCAAGCACCGCAAGCGGCTCCTGCAGCAGGTGTTACCTCCTAAGGAAGGGCTCGGTGGCTGTTGCCATCCACACCAGCAATTTTACAAACAAGCAAGTTTCTTATGTGTTCTCCATCACCTCCAGGCATTCATATTCTTTTTAAGTACAGGAACATTAATTAGATTTTGACCACAGACCCCAGATTTGACTTACGCTGACAGGGTTTCCATTAGTGTAATCTGTAGGGGAATTCACTGTTTCAACATCTGTGTGCCTAAGGCCTATCTCACATTTACTGCCGCTGCCTGAAAAGCCTCCCTTGTACGGCCGTGTGTTTCTTCATGCTCCCAATTTCACAGAAGTCATTTCAGCACCAAACGGTAATTAGCAAAGGGATGGGCCTCGGCTGACATGAATGCAATTTATTGTTTTCCACAAGGCCCTGAACAGAGCAAACAAAGAACGCAGTCTTGCTGTCTGGCATTTTATTAACTTGTATTGTGTGATGTACCTTCCTGAAGGGAGATCTCCCACTAAATGCAGCAGCGAGGAACCAGTAACACGTGTGCTTTTGAAGAATATTAATTTTGGTTCAATTAGGCAAGTTTTGCAGGACCTCAGCCTCCAAAATAGGACAGCCACTTTTATAATTATCTTCTGTATTAACTTTATCACCAACCGACTTTTTACATAAATGCAACCTTTCATCTTTAAAATGCCAACACTTCTTCAATTTTGGCAACCGTACAGCATTGCTAATTATTTGCTCATTATGTGTGGTTAACTGATGAATCATTAATAAATGAATGAATGGCTAATATATTTTTATGGTAATTGGAGATATAACTGATTGCAGACTTCCTTTGCTTCTCAGAACTGCCCTGAATGAGCAGTAGCTGCTTAATTGTTTACAGACGATATTTATGCACTGACAAGCTCTTCCCAAGCCTTGGTGTCGGAGAGGCGAGCCCTCCCCGTGCCCCACGGTGGGCACGGCGGGGCGATGCTCTCCCCTCCCCGCAGGCACAGCAGATGGGCAGGAGCACACGTTTCAGACAGGTTTCCCAGCAGCTCCCCACAATGGCTGGGAGCAAGACTACGGACACCATCACAGTTATTGTCGGCATTCCCCAGTAACACCAGAGCCTGATGTGGAAATGATACCTTTCTGCAAGCGTCCTGCAGTCTGGGTGTCTGCAGTGAGTACCACACATAGGAAAGGGAAATCAGGCTCCAGTGACATTTTCTTTTAACTCCATACTGTGCATTACAGTAAATGGCTTACACAACCTCTTGCTGCCAGTGCACAGTTAATGAATTCAGAGATAATTGCAGGGTTGATTTCTTTCTTTTTGCTTTTTTTTTTTTTAATAACCTATCTTTCCATAAATCATTCTATAGGGTGCGCAGTTCCAAAACACATAATTTAAATCTGCTTGACAATTCAAATAAAAAACAAAAGATAGTAAGATGTCCAAACAAGGCTCTTTTAGCTATGCACACACATCCTGAAGATCAAGTTAAAAATGCAAAGGAGATTACCAATTCTTAATTATAATTATTTAACCAGGTGGGTAGTTTCTCTAATGAACATTTCTATGAAAACAGAATAACTAATGATGGTCTTAAAGAAGTCTTTGTCTTCCCATGTACTAATGATCACATTTATAAATATGCAGGAAGGCCCCCATGTACATTGCTAATGATAAGTAATTAAGCACCAGGCGTCAAAAGCTATAGAAAAGGGTCAGGGTAATGCAAGAGAAAATTAAAAATGCAATAAAATAAGTTGTGGAGCAAAATTAAATTTCTGGCTTCTGCAGACCTGGCTATAAAGAAATCTTTTCCCTCTCGGTATAAACCGTGGCTGCTGTGGGGTATCCAAACAAAATCTTCTAAGCACTTTCATTAGATTTTACTTGCCTCTGTGCTTGTACTCATATTAAAACCAAGTGAACCACCAGCCATTTAAAACAGACGCTATATTCAGTAAAGCTGCAGTTTCTTTCAATGTTTATGAGAAATCACTGTGGCTGAGATTATGGCTATCACCAGCCTCCTCAGAAGCATTTCAGAACTTCTGATGAAAGAAAACAGGGCTGTATAAAAATTGAAACCTGGTTTTGTGATTATTTTTTTAATCTGGAGCTCAACTCATGAAGGCCCTGCGATTCAATCCCTGTCAGGGTCTCCACCAAGAAGACTCAGACCCAGGAGGCACAGAGGGCTGGCTCAAGCCCACACCTTCCATTCAGCTGCGGAACCCACACCACAGACCATTGCAAAGCATTTAAGGCAGTTTCCAAATTAAATGAAATGGGTTGTCTCTGGTAGGAAAGACATGTTTTTCTCTCTAAATGAAAAGCTGTTAAATTAGGTAACACTGACACTGTTTCCTGGAGGCTCAGCACAGGGCTGTGGGAGCCTGGAGGTCCCTGTGCTCCTGCAGGCTGCAGCAGGGCCCTTCGCCAGCCTCCCACCAGCATCCCACACCATGGACCCACACCATGGATAATGCCCCTGCACCAAAATCCCATCTTCTGCTGCTGCAGTTCAGAGTTCACTAAGACAACAGCCTGCATCTGAAGGGAATAATGTACTATTATTATTCCTTTTCATTGAAAGTAGGATTCAACTTGTTTGTAAAATCGTGGTGAGGAAACCATTAGAAGTAGAGAGAGGGAGTGACAGAGTAGGGGGACACAAACAAGTGCTGTCCCCGTACCGAGCAGCGCACAAAACGGTGTTTCAGTGGCTGATGGAGTCCTGCTGTGCTGCAGGGCCATGGCCTGCCTCAGGACAGCAAATACACAAGATTTCTTGATCTGATCTTAAGTTTTACCAACAGGTTAGATTAAAGCACGCACAGTCTTTGCATTTAGAGATCGTGGACACTGTGGCATTAATTGCAAATAATGCTGGGGCGTTTTTTTCAGGTGAAACCAATGACTCTCCCACATTTCCAGCCTTTCAGGACTTCTTCTTGAAAATGATCTTAACATTTACTTCCAAACTGTCCTTTCATTGCCTCACACTGGGTACCTCCACCACCATGTTTAGCCCAGCCGCAGCCCTGGCTCTCACACGAAGCGCCAGGAGCACAAGCCCCGCCGGGCCAGGCGACGCCCGCTGACGAGGCAGCGCGGTTTCCACTTTTATGGGCCGTGCAGCCAGCCTGCCTGCTCGAGCTGTTTCATTTTGTCTGCAGCCGAAACTCAAGTAACCTGGAGTAAAGCTGTGCCGGTGAGCCACTGCGGTGCTAGTGAGCACGCTTGGCCCTGAGAGCGGAGCGCGTGCTGCTGAGTGCCGGCGGGCGGCCAAGCCCCACCTGGGGCCCAAATCCATCCTCCAGGGGTAACTTTTCCTGCAAAACACCTAAGGGGACATCTCTGAAAGAGGCAGTCTTAGGGAGTTCATGACTTCCACCTCGTCCCTTAGGTTGGTGAGCCCATGCCTGGGGCTGCACTTGCTCTCCAGATGCTGTGTGGCCCCAGCTGGCTCCACATGCCTGGGACAGCCCAAGAGGGACAGCCTGCACCACCACGGGGCTGCTGCCATGGCCACGGTCTGGGGACAGGGGGTCAGTGTCTGTGTTGCTGCTTGCAACCACGGCCATGGTCTGGGGGACAGGGGATGAGTGTCTGTGCTGCTGCTTGCAACCACTAAAATACAAGAGGGGTAGGAAAAGCAAGTATTGGGTTACAGTTATCTTCAATTATAAAACTGTTTATCTTTGAAAATACGTATCTGTTACTGACAAGCTCTGAAAACCACCACTCCAAGTCTGTCAGTAAAACCAAATGTTAAATGGAAAATATTTGCCAGGATTTAAAATTAGACCTACACATTACTTACAGATGTTTCAATGAAAAACACTTGAAACTCAACCACATAGAGTAATAAACCCCACAATGGTCTATTTTTTTTATACTCCAAGTTAATTTTTATTATATAAGTAGCCATACGAAGAAGCCATTGCATACTGCTTAAATTAAATGTGGAGGAATGAAATCAGCAGTATCCCTTTACAGCATATGGTCCAGCAAATCAAATTATAAAGCTTTCCACATCTCATTAACTGCAATGAGTACAGTGAGATTTCTAATAAGTCACTTCTTTTTCATGTGAGAGGTGAGCAGTGACTTATTGTAACTATTCTCACAGGATGACCCTTGTGCTGAAATTAAGAACTAATCTAAAATGGGAAAGGTCATTTGGTCAAGTCTGATCATAACATTTCCTCGTTATTGTTTTAGTTGGCATTGAAGCACATGCTTTCCCAGTGCATCAGCTGAAAAATGCCTTTGATAATTTCACTGACAGCGAGTAACCCACACACTGCCATTTAATGAGTTTGGGCTGGATTAGCTGACAATAAAGAATACAGTATAAATGCTTTTATAGAATGAGTTTTTCAGCAGGAAAATTTCATGCAGACGTACTTAACTAATTTATTCGCATTTACCACTGAGATGTCAGTCCAAGTACCACTCTGGTGAAAACTTCTGGTCTCCAGTAAGACAGCAACCTCACCAATCTCTGCCTCTCCTTGGAAGGAACCTGCTCCATGCCCCCCACTCATGGGCCACCTGTAGCCACAGCTTCAGTTGCAGCGGGCATGCCAAGGAGAGAACTGCATTCAAAAGCTCACTTCCTCCTCTGCACAGAAAATCAAATCAACATACAATTGCTCATCATGTGGCTTTGCTTTATGTGGATGCCTGATTTAGTGGCAGATCTGATTCAGGAACTGAGGCATTCCTGGCTCCCTGTCCCAGGCTCAAATCTCTAACCTGAATCCAATCTCCCTTCCGCCATCAGGCTGAAATTGTTTGCTAGAGGATATGTTGACCATAAAAATACAGTACAGTGCACAATGAGAGAAACATCTCAAAACAGTGGAAAAGAGAAAGCTCAGCCAGGCCAGCTGAAACACTTGGGAGGAAAATCAACAGGCTGTTTTTAGCAATTACAAAGTTGTTGGCTGATCTGATCTAGCTGGGCAGGAAATTCCATAGTTTTTGGAAACCATTGACAAAAATGTTCTGGCAGTTCTATCTCTATTTTATACTTCAAGAAGAGTTAATGCACTGTGCCCAAGAAGTTCAGTATGCAAAGGAAAATGGGAGAAAGCTTTTCAACTGGATATGGAGACAGATTGTCTTCCATAGTAGCAGAAAACTCCTGTGACTTATTTGAAGTCTCCTGATCTACTATTGTAATGACTGGGCAGTAGTCAGAATGTGATCATTCCTGCCAGGACATTTCACTTGGTTATTAACCTCACAGAAAATTCTGGAGGACTGTAAACCAATCCTCAAAGGACGGATTTCTTATTTGCTCTAAAAACACTGCCTTACTTTTGTGCAACCACTACTGAGAAGTCTGAAACCTAGCTACTGTTTAGATTAATTTAATTTCCCCTTAATGTTCATTAAATACTAAGTTGTTAGTTTAGGGCACCTCAAGATGAGTGGTTAGAGCTAATTTTTGGAAAAAGTAGTGTTTGAGTGCAAAACCCAGCATGCAAGGGATGTTAATGTCATTTCTTTTGGGCAATTTTAAGGATTTTAGCAATGAATCAGTTCAGAAGACCTGATGTCCTCTGGCCCATGAGTGGGGACCAGCAGGCACCCGCAGCCATCCCAAGCCCCACGAAGGTCTCTGAGCACCTCCATCAGATGGCAGCCAGCCACGGGCTTGCCTGAGTGGGGGCGAAGCCTGGGATCAGCAGCAGCGAGGAGGAGACCAGGAGAGGGAGGATGGGCACCATGAGGCTGTCTGGTCCCACTGCCCCACAGCCACACTGTGAGACACCAGTTCCACTGTGTCAGCCAGGGCTTTCCATGTCCTCTCTGCAACAGCCAAGCCTGCTCTCACTCTGCTTCCCAAATCATTCAGTGGGTTGGATGGTATTTTTTTTCAACTGCATATGAAAATTCAGGGGGTGGGGAAACCTTAAAAAAACCAAGTTGGAACAGTGACACTCAGACTGCAGAATGCTTGAAATAACAATTTTTTTTGGCAAACACGGAGAACTCTCACATCTCACTAGAATTAACTTTTGACCTCCAGACCTCAGAGAGTCGGAGTTTCAAAAAATGCAGCTTCGCACAATGTGTACACTGAATTACTACAGTTCTCATGTGCATACAATCAGGTAATTATGTATGCAAAAGTTTAAATTAAGGCCAGAACAGACAATGTACTTTAAAACACTCTTTAAAAAGTGTGTATTGTTTTGCTGCAGTGAGTTAAGCTGAATGCAACAAAGGATTTACCAAATAAAAGCTCTGCCTCTTCCTTTGTGCAATGATTACATTGTTCAAAATAGAGTCCTTTGGCAACCCCAGTAATATACCACAGCCTTTAGCATCTGCTGAAGATCCACTGCAGAAGGACAGTGCATTATGGCACTGTTGCAGGGCCTTCAGTGAAAAAGGATCTCATTTAAGAGGGCATTTGCAACTCTCCACTGGATTCATCCAATGCTCTTGATAGTGCCTACTTACTACATTTATCTAACAACATACTGACATTCTGGGTATATGGGAAAAAACCAGGGAAAAGCCAAAGTGATATACACTTAAGCACAGCACCCTGCAGCTGTTCTGGAGGGATTAATTTTCAAAATATGGGGCAAGCCTTTAGAAACTTGTAATTCCTACTTCGAGAACTTGGACAGACTGGTCTGCATGAAGGTTCAGGGTGTATGGTGCAGAGATGAGGTCACCCTCCCGGGCTCATTAGACCCAGGACTAAGCAAAGCTATCATTTTTCAAACACCAAATGTGGGCAATTGCTATCAGCATTTCCATGCATGTTTTACTTTAAATAGTTGCTACTTGCTCATCCTTCCCTTAGCTGAAAATTACCTACATACCTAAATGCATACACTTGTTATGTGCCTGCATATATTTATTTTAAAATAGCTTATGCATATATAACACAGAGACACAAAAGTTCTCTGATGCTTGCTTCTGGAGGGGTAATAACACAGAAATATTTCAGATGATTCAACAGTGGACGGCTCAGCAGATGTCTCCAGCATGGTGCAGGACATTAACATCTGCTGACTCATCATCGCAGTTAATTCGTGCCTGGCTCATGTTCCCGTCATCTCAGCAGCAATTTAGTACTCGGTGAATTTTCTCTCATCAGGAGTAAATGTTATCATAGACTTGTGATTATGTGCTATTTGAAACTGGTAGAGCTAAAGCCATGTGTGATAATACAAGGTAATTGTTTACCTTTGAAGTTGATATCTCTGCCCTTCGTGGCACTCTGCAGGAAATTGGGCCAGTCCGTGACTGCTCGGGCAGTCAGGCTGCGTCTGACACCCCTCTCCAGGACGTGAAAATGAGGTGAGTGCACATGCAGAAGGTAAAACAAGCTAGTGGCACTTTTATAGACTTGTGTTCCCCTACTGAGTGAAGCTGAACACACTAAAGAACTCAGTAAGGGAAAGGTTTTCCTTCTATTGAATGTAATGGCATTGCTGGCTAGAGTAGAGTAATCGAATTTTCTCCCACTGGAAGGATGAGCGATGTGATACCAGCTGCGTACCCACAAGCACACCTGAGCGCAGGCCCGGGTGTCACAGACACAATGGGAGGCAGGGGAGAGCGTCAGCGTGGTGCCAGCCCTCAGCCAGCAGCACGGCCACCGGCGCGGGGCCCCGCCACCTGCCCTGCAGGCAGCGCCTCAACCCACGGCCACTGCGTCCTGGGGCGCGGCACAGCCAGCGGCACCTCCACGTCTGGGACTTGATGCGCCTCAGCTGACGGATAACCTGCAGAAGACAGCAGTTTAGGTGCTTCTGGGGCAATTTTTTCCTCATCAGGCAGAAGCTGGGGTGCAATTTCATGCCATCCTTAGGGAGTAGATCCATCAGTGCCCAAACCTGGCTCTGCAATTACTGGCCTGGCTGCAGGCAGACACAAACTGACTTACCACAAATTCCCTGACCTAAGAAACAGAGAAAGGTGTAAATCAGAAGTACCAGATGAAGGGATCTAGTGTTTGTAACGTGCTATTTGCATACTGTTAGCTTTCACTGACTAATTCACTAACTTTCACTAACTCATTTTCAGCGGATTATAACTACTCCTAACAGAAAAGGCCAGGGAGATGAAGAGGTCTCAATATTTTTGCCTGCTTTTTCTTTTTCCATCTTATCCTCCCAAACAATCCACACTGGAATTCATAAATAAAGACATATGCACATTTGGAGCATGTTCAGATCAATTATCCCACATAATTTTTTTTGGAGCTGGGAAGAAGGTATATTGCCTAAACGGTAATGCCTATGGATCTTTAATATTAATGTGATGCTCAAGAGATAATTACTTCTCATGAACCGGAATCAGTCTGGCCAAAAAGGTTGAACACATCCAAAATTCAGCTGATTTGAGTGCAGCTAATTCTGGCTGAGTTTTTTTTCCCCTCTTCTGGACACACTGCCAGATGTAATAGAAATAAACCCCATTGAAACTGGCTGAGGATACGTATCATATTCTGATTGGTAACAGATTTGCAGATTATTGGACAGGGGAGGAGAATTTACAAAAAAACAAAAGTCAGTTGAAATACCATCATGGTGCAAGTATAGCCCCTCCAAAAAGTAAGAGTCTTTCCAAGAGGAATCCTCACATGGAAACACACCTTCTGCCCTGGCACAGGGTCCCAGAAGGAAGAGAAAGGAAACCATTTACTGCAACCCTGCCCATGGCCAAATGCAGGAAAACTCTGGTGCCAATAGGACTTCTGGAAAAAGAAGAAAAGATTAGGCTTGGATTGAACTAAAACCTAGCAGTGTCAGACCTGCGGCGGGATGCTTAGTGGGTAAACTATAGAGAATGGCAAGGTTCAAAGCCTGAGTAAATAAAAGCTGCCTCCATCACTTTCCAGAGGGAAAAGCATCAAAAAGCATCTCTGTCTCTTGTATGGGAAGGGTATGAGAGCCCTTGCACACCTGCCCTGCGAAGGAACACCGAGCCCAGCTGACACAAGCACAGCAAGTTAATTCCTGCAGCCTAGAGAACTGCTCCTCTCCATGGGACTGCCTTCCAGAAAGCTGCCCAAAACAGGGCTGGTGAGTAAGGAAAGCAGCTCCTGGGCAGCCCAGCTCTGCCCTGGCTCCTCCGTCCTGCTGCGGATGAGTCATGTACAGAGCCGGAAAGGAAATAAATGCAAACACATGGCAGTCAAAATGGCTTTCACAGCAAAGAAAACATTGGGCTGGAGCTGCTGTGGGTGTGCAGCGTGGAGCTGGCCCTTGTGGATGGGCACCTCTCGGTGTGCAGCTTTGTGCAGCCATCTGCCATGGCACAGGCAGCTACCAACATTTCATGAGTTGCTAAAGATGTTCGCCAAGGTCAGGTTAAATATATAATTTCTTCATAACTGAGTTTTAAATGTTTAATTTACGTGGTTCTGTTTGACATAAAAAGGCCTGGATGAGGGAAAAAGGGGCGGCAGAGCAAAGGAAAAAGCCAGCAACCCTGGATAAAGCAGGAGTGGAGGGACATAAAGGGAAAAATCTATCTGGAAAGCATACATCTGTCTACTTCTAATATTAAATGCAAATACACATTTAAACATAAAGGTTACACATCCAAATCTGGAAATATCATATATTTATCCGGTGCCACTTTTTCACTTCCTGATACAAGGACTGTTTAATGGGTTTTAATTGCACTATCATGTCCTCACCTCTCCACAGCACCTCCTTGCAAAGGCAGGTGACAGATGAACTGTGGAGTAGCAGATCCCTCCTGCAGGAACTCTCTTCTCTTTTCTTTGCTTTGGAAGAAGGATTTTAGCTGGGCTTTTTTTAAGGCTGTTACTTCTCCTCAAGAAGTACCCTTGCAGCTGCTCTTGCTGAGCTTTCTGCTCTAACAGGAGTGTAAAAGAACCTATAGAATACCCCCATAATTTTTATTTTGGTGGTCTAACAGCATTTTTCCAATAAATTAAAGGCAAAAGACAACAATTTTTTTAAGAAAAGGGCACAACATTTGATAATGGAAAAGAAAAAATAAAAAAGTACTCTCCTGGCAAACTTTGTCTACTCTTGCACCCAGAATGATGTGACTTTTTACAAACCATGTGCCAGTACTGCAGCTTCCTAAAAGGTTTATCTCTAAGCACAGTCAACATACTCTACAACATAGTCTGGACCTTGCTATGTGTTCTTGGGCCTTATTCCTTTCACAGTCTGGGAAGACCTTTCCATAAACAAAGAAGATGCCCTGTTTTAACAACACAGTGTATCTCCAAAGTCAAAAAAACACTCATGATTAAAGACGCTCACTCATGATTAAAGATAAGGGTCATGACTTTTTAAATGCCTGAGTGACAAAATAATTTAACCCATTAATATTACTACTACAAAATTGAGAGGATTTCAGTAGTTCTCACCAGAAATACTCTTCATGTATATCATGGATCTCAGGTTCTTATTTTCTGATGAATGCCCACATACATGTCAGGTGTAAAGGCATAAGAGAACCACCAGCCACAACATGTTTTGTTAGCATGAGGCAAGATGCTCAACTCAGCCTTTGCCATGATTTTAAGCATTCAATTCTACTTTTATAACTTCTTAAAATTCCCTGCAATATAATTATACTGATGGGAATGCAGAAAGATAATTGCTTTTAGAGAAAAGTTTCTCTTTTGTTTCATATTCATCTGGCTTCCATAAATAGAAAAGGAGACCTTGAACAGCAGCAATACACATCCATGTGTCTCTAGCTATTTATTTACAAAGCTAGACCTTGACAAATCTAATTGGTTCAATAAAATTAAAAACTATGCACAATAATTCATTTAGACAAAAAGGCTTGAAAAGGAATGTCACTGAGAGTGTGTCTCATCACTGGAAGTGATCAGCTGATTCCTGAAGAATTGGCAGGTGCTCTCCTTTTGGAGAGCAGCAGCGAGGTAGTATTTAGGAAAGGAAAAAGTGAGCTAGGAATCAGCGTAGCTCTTTTTTCAGAAAATAATTATACAAATTAGATCCATGAAAGCCAGAGAATGGCTGTGCCTTGAACCCTGTCTGTGTGCATAGAACAATGGAGAAATTAATAATTAAATCTATTACATATGCTCAAAACTCAGCACAAAAGATACCTCACTAGCTCAAACAATTCCACATTTTCATTTGAATAAAGCTTTCACATATTTTTTTTCTCATTATATATGTATTATATTTTAAATTTAACAGCTTATTTTGTTGCCTTTATGCCTTGAATTAATCAGGCCACACTTTAATGCACTAATGTTGAATAGCATTAGCATGCTTTATAGTCATTACTTGGGGGGGGGGCACAAAAAATCCCAAGTTTCCCAGTGGTGAAATCAATTTGCCCACAACTTCCTGTCTCTCATAACCTCTGCTAGCATAGCTTGAAACTTTGTGCTGCTTTTCGTACCAGAAGACTTATTTATATGTTCTGGCTGTGGCTGGGGCAGGATCTGAAGGTAACACTATTCGTTAAGTTTGCACAAACAGTTCAGGAACAGACTGAAATCTTTTCAGCCAGTTAAAGCAATTAGCAGCCAGATACACCGACCTAATGCTATTTCCTTTGTAAGAAATAATTTAGCCTCAGAAACACAGATGGCTCAGTGAGTTCTGACCCAGAATTATTTTCCTTTGGCCGGGCGGGGGACGCAGACACACGGGGGCCCGGTGGCGGCGCAGAGCAGGGCGGCGGCTGGAGGAGCAGCCGACTTCACCCTTCAGCTGCAAAGAAGGACTGGCTGCAGCATCCGAATGCCGAGGGTGGAGGGAAGAGGATATGGGGGAGAGAAACCACTGAGAGACTTCAGATGTAAAAATTACTGAGAGTTCCTCCAAAGTCCTCTTCCTAGATGGAGGCTGACTCCGGGCCCTCACAGCCTACAGCCCACGCAGGCCCTCCGACGGCTGCCAAGTCAAATAACGCTAATTGCATTACAGATTGCAAGCAGAAGTCGCTGTTCTTTTCAACTAAACCCAAGACTTTCCGTTTCCATTTTGTTTGGGGAATTTAAGTGGCGTGCATATTCCTACTGCCAGCCAGGATATGGGGTTAGGAAAGGGGTGGCAATCGCTCACTCAGAGACCAAAAGCAGATCTGTAAACTTGAGAAACCAGAGAGAGTAACTGAAGGAGCAGGCTAGAGACTGACAGCTGTGGGAACAGGAGCCGTGGTAGAGGCTGGCTGCCCCTCTCACGCCCTGGCTAGTGCAGCCCGAAGGGGTGGCTGGACCCTGGTCCAGTGCGGGCAGTGCAGCTGCTGCGGTGCCTCGCCACAGGGGCCCGCAAACTCCCCAGCAAGGGGCACCCACACCCACACCCCTGCGCCGCGATGGGAGGCACCAGGGGGGTCATCCTGCGGGGGACACTGAGCCACAGCATAGCCCTCACCCATCCCCCAGAAACGGGAATGTGGGACAAGCAAGGCTGAGGCTGCTCCCTGAGCACCCGTGGGGAAACAGCCTATCTCAGCGGGCACAACCACACACAGCTAGTGGTGCCTCCAGTGGCAGGACACAGGGGAGTGACTTTCAGCATCACAGCGCAAAATTCCCCCACTTCCCCACAACTTTTGGAGTAAATTTTAAAAGGTTTAAAAACTTCTGTAGGAAAACCAGATGCCCATATTTAACTTAAAAACTTTACGTCATCCTATTATTTCCTCAGAAATCTGTGATACAGAAATGCATGCATGCGTCCTGTCTCTTTTTACTTAGTTGCACATCGCATTTCAAATCCCTAACACTACTCAGTATTAAAGTACTTTGCAATTATTAGGATGGTTCCCATTGTCTGGCAGCCTCCAAGGAGAAATGAACTCCAATTTTTGGAGCGAACAGAAATTCTGACAAGCCCTCCCAGCAGTCATTTAATATGGGAAGACTCCAGTCCTCTTGAAAACCTCCTCAGGATTGCTCACTCCACTCCATCAGCTGCAATGCAATACACATTTCGCACTGCAGCATCCTTTTCAGTGGCATTTCAGCTGAACAGAGATGTTAGACTGTCACGCTTATTTAAGCAGAAGGGTTATCACTGTTCCTTCACACAATACTATATAGCTCAAAGGTGCCGTAATAAGCCCCAGAAATATGCCAAAAAGGTTCGTGAAAATAAACAACGTCGATTTGCTCCTTTAAGTATCATCATGACAAATTTACCGGGAGGCCGGAGAGATAAAATGCAGCACTTTAAATACCTAAACTAATCAATAGAGAGAGCCGAGCATGCAATCCATTTTCTGAGAAGGGCAACCTTTTAAGGTTAATTCTTCATTCATATAAATACAATGCCGGGGTCATTATTTAACTTGAAGCAGCCCTTCATTAAACTGTAATAATTGGGCTCAATTTAGCACCAAAATGAGCCACCCCAAGCAGCCGCCTTCCTGCAAACGCGGGCGGAGCGCGGGAAGGCCGCGGCGGGGGCGGCGCGGCAGGGCCTGCCCGCTCCTCGGGCGCCATCTCGCGGCCGCCGGGCAGAGGCCGCGGAACGGGCCCGGCCGGGCTGTCCGCCCTCGGCGCTTCGGGCCGCCCTCAGGAGACAGCGGGGAAGGGCGCGGCCGAGGGGCGGGAGCAGCCTGCCCGACCGAGCCCCCCGACCCCGCTGCTGCCGTCCGCCAGTGGTCTGCAGAATCACAGAATTTTTAAGGTTGGAAAAGACGTCTAAGGTCACGGAGTCCAACCATTAGCCTAACACTGTCAGGCCCACCATTAAACTATGTGCCACACTTTTACATTTTTTGAACATTTTCAGGTTGGTGATCCTACCACTTCAGCGCCTCATCGAGACTGAATTCAGCAGCTACTAGTTTATCTGTCCTCAGATCCAACTTAAAACATAATCTAATTAAAGACTAGGCTTTTTCATGATAAAAGTGATAAAAAGCACAAATGATCTTTCTGATTACCAGCCATGTCACTGCGACTGCAACCGCCTCCTCCAGACAGGGGCAGGGGACAGCGAGCAGCGTGCACGCACAGCACCCGTGCCCACAGCCGCCTGTCCCCACGCCCGCACGACCCCGCCGCAGCCCGGCACGGACACAGCCGCCGCTGCTGGCCCGGCCTTGGGCGGCCGTGTAAGGCCCGCTCTGCAGAGGGGGTCTGAGCAGGGAGGCTAGCGCCACCTCCCACTCGGACACCGCCCTCCAGGGCTCTCTGGCAGCACAGGACTTCAGTCATTTGTCGGCCAGATCAGTCCGTATGTTAGTGCCAACAAAAAAAATTTCCTGTCTGACCTCGAGGAAGCCACTGGATCTTGCCATGCCTCATTTTCCCCCTTTATAAACCAGAGCAAAATACTTATTTGAACTGTATAATAGGGATGTAAAAATCCAGCGCTGTTTCCATTGTGTTAATCTCTGAATATCCATCCTTTCGTAACACATTATCTAATTTCTGTCCCCTAATTAACTCAACTGCTACTCCATCACCCTCCAAATATTGCTTAGAGAAGGAAACAAAGCGTCTGTGACTAAACAAGTAAGCTTTTCTCAAACCCTTCTCTCAAACATTGTCCACTGAGATCTAAGTGACACTGGGGAGCACTGGTATCGTCACCATCTGCTGAGGTGCAGCACCCAAACAGGGACAGATACAACCATCCCCACAGTCCAGACACGGCTGTGGCAGCCACTGGCCTGCCACACAGTCGGTGTTCATGCACAGTCAACTTCACAAGAAGGAAAAGGATTAGCAGGACTTCTAGTCAAAGCAAAGGAGATAGCACGAGTTCAAAATGACTTCCCCGTGACCACACAGGAAATCTGCAGTGAGATGGAGGGTATGACCGGAGACTTGTGACCACGGCTCACGCTGGGCACGGCAAGGGGCCACCCCTTCAGCAGTGGTGGAAAGGAACATGCACGTGCTTCTGAGATATGGATACAGAGTGAGCTTAATGCCTTTCCTTGGCATAACCCATCTGCAATGTTGCTGCAACTGGCCTAAGAGGTAAATTAAAAGTGAACTCTCTCTCAGCACTTGCATCGGATTTCTTTGCTTTGGACTTAATTTCTCCTAAGCAGAGCATTACTAAATTTCGTGAAATGAATTTTAAAAAGAAAATAAATTATGCGAATTTAAAACAAACAAACAAACTAACTAACTAACTAACCCAAACATGAAACAGGTCTTCTGCCTGTTGTGAGAGTCATCTGCAACACGCAACTATGGAGGGTCTGTCCCCTGTGTGTGCTGGTGGCAACCAGCAGCAGTTCCAGGCTGCAACTGATTTCACTGGTTTCCCAACGCTAAGTGCATTAGCACAGATCTCTGCCCAAGACAACAGGGAAGTCAAGGCAAACACAGGAGACACACTACATCTTCAACAAGAAGGCCAAAGGCAGCAGCAGAGCCGTGGGACTCTGCTGGGTTGGCAGGGTGGGGATTGCTCGGAAGTGGGGGTAATGGCAGCATGTTCTTGGTGAGAACCACAGATGTCACATGCCCTGGACAAAAAGATTCTTCAATCCCCATGAAAATGGAAAAACTTATTTTGAAGGGGAGGGGAGCAGAGAGATGTAGAAACAAATGGGTTCAAACAAAGTTTTATGAGGAGAGTGCACTCAGTCTGTAAAACAGCCCATGGTAGTGTCAGGCCACCACTGGGCAAAGGTACTTCATGATGGTGTATAATCAGGTTTTATGAGAGGGATACCACTGTCAACAGGTGATTGAATAGCTTTTTGCATGATGGACCTTGCCAGGGATCAACAGGGAGAAGGACAGAGACCGCCATTTACCTTGACATGCTTCTTCCACACAAGCCAAACTAATTGCACACGTCAAAAGGAAAAGGCAATGCATGGCTTTCATCCGCTCCTGATAACGATCAGATAGAGCTCTTCCTGTCTTCTCCAGCAGCCCTTCCTCCAGCATAGCATGCAGAGGAGGAACAAAATACAGCTTTGAAGGTCAGGTAATGCCTAATTAAAGCAGAATTCCAACTCCAACGCTGTGGCCCTGCCCTTTTAAAGCACAGCACTGGGTCAGGCTGTCAGATGTGGTTTAGTGCACTGGTGCTGTTAGCACACCCCTAGTAATATGCTCTTTGGCTTAACGTGGGTCATTTGACAAGGAGGTTTCTAAATAATTGCAGCAAGTGCAAAAAGACACATGTTAATTTTAAAACAGTTATTGCCCTGTGAAGGGTGCCTACCCCCAGCCCTGCTGGAGATGGGGAGACCTTTCAGAGGATATGAGAGCAGGCCTCTCCTTCAAAAACCAAAACACAGAGTGGGTAGTCAGGGGTGGGGAGGATGCTACAGAGGCCTTTGCAGCAATAGTCAGGCAGAGTTTAAATGTTACTTGCCCACAGTTCCAAAAAAGTGTGCAGTGGTCCTGCAAGTATGGAGAGTCCTAAGAACACTGCTCTCTAAAACAGATGTGATGTTCTAGCCCTCAGTTTGCACAGGCACATATTTATGGCCCAATGGTATTTCTTTGGAGTGCAGGGGGAGGTAATATTCCTTTTGACAGCGTTACTGCATGGCAAGGGCACAGGTGCTCTTGGGCTTGTTTTTAGTTAGAGATAGGCCTGAATGTGTAGTGAAAAGTGAAAAGGATTTTTTGGCATGATCCCAATCCAATATCCTCATGCTTTCATTCTGTATGACTAGGGCAGGGGAAGATGCTTGCTTCCTTTTTCAAAATGAAGCAAAATAACCTCTTTTTACCCTGTTAAATATTAATGGAGTTTGGGCAACAGGGATGTCAGTCTGGGAACAAAAGGGTGCAAGTTCTAGAATACGGCGCTTTCTGTGTCTCCCCAATTCCTTCCACCAGCTGCATACTTCACCACAAGGCTAGCTCAAGACAGCTCTGAAACACCACTGTTCCCAATAGCTACAGCTGTCCAAAAGGATCAGATCACCTTCTCTGATCTTTTTCTCCTTGTTTTTTACAGTGGTTAATATAGCAGGCAAACAAAGATGGCAATTGTGACATTTCTCTTCTCCAATCACACAAAACTTCAGAAGCAAGAATCAGACCTGGAGGGAGAAAAGCAAGCGCAATTGCTGCTCTGTAATCCGCTAACGCTGCCAGCACAGACAGCTTTTCTTGTTCTGACTCTTTTCCAAATCAGCCAAAGAAGTTAGTTCCAACTTTCAGAATGCAGTTGTATGCTGCTTTATTTCCCACTTCAGGGCCTAGGATTCATTCTAGAGTCCCAAATAACAACATCTTGTTCCCTGATACGGCCAACAACAGCAAGTTTGAGGGATTCATAACTCATGAGCAGTGCTGCAAATACAGCGCTCCCCTGACATCTACACCTGTTCTTTGACCCTTCATGGTGCCTGAAACAGGACAGACAAGTACAAAAATTAAATTCTGTATTAAGACATAAATTATTACTTTATTATATTAAAATGCTAGAGGTTAGTACACATTAATTGGGAACATTAGTCATGCCAAGGTAGAAATTTATATGGGAAGAAGATTAACAAAAAGACAGAGGAGCAGCCTGTGCAGGGCTCAGAGGTCTGAATTCCTGGCTCCTCCACAATGTTCTTGCCTAGCTGTAGGCAATTCACATATACCAACGCCACTGCTAGATTTGCAGACACCACACTCTTGGCTTAGGAGTGCAGTGAAAAGCCCAATCTTGCTGTTATCTGAGCACAGATCAGTATCAAAACAGCTCAGCAGGCAGACCCACCAGGTCTAGGCCTCATTCCTCCAAACTGTTCCAGATTGCTGTACCTGACAGCACATGACTCATTATTGCTTTATAAAATAAAAATAAAAACATTTCTGTGCAATAATACTAACACAGATCTTTATCTAATTGATCTACAAAGAACAAGCATCTATACTGCCCCAAAATAGGTAAAGAAAGCGCTTACCTGATGGAGGGACTTCACTCTGCTGGACAGATATGATGACAACAGGTGCCCAGAGATGAGTAGAAAGATGAGATGTGCCAGATGCAGCAATTCACCTCTGGCACCTGTGCTTGTCTACTTGCTTTGCATGTGCAGGGTGAAGTATCTGTCTCTGATGAGTAACTGTGGAAAAGTTACTTAAACTTCTCAGTTATGCTCTGTGTCATCTATAAGACTGGAAAATCATAATTCCTAAAACCTGACGCCAGTATCCCACAACTAACCTTTCTCCTGCCTTTCAACAGACAAGTCTTCAACCAGCAGTCAGTTTTTACCATCTCTTCAATATTCTTCACAGGAATTTGAGACATCAACAAATGCTAATAAATCTCATTATTTGATGCATTTATTCAGAGTTAATGCATCAGCAGATGAAGCCTAGAAACCAATCTGCAGGACTCTAAGAAACAGTCCTTATCCAAAGGGACCTTCAGAGAGTGGAATCCTATCAATTTTGAAGTGATGTGGGTAAGAATTTGTACCAGCTTTAGGCAGGGTGAAAATTTGGCTTTGTTTTTAATTTACATTGCTTAAATTTAGTTTCTCAAAAATCCTTTAAGATTCTGTTGATGGCCTGGTTTTTGTAGTGGCAACATCACATGAAAACCAGCTATTTATTCCTTGAGGGCTCCCCCTGCCCCCACCTGATATGGGAAGAACAGCAGTATGGGGTTTTTTGATTTATATGGAAAGAGGAAACCACCCTGGGCAAAATAGTCTACAGTCAGCAGAAGTAGCACTTTGTCTTCAAAGACTTAGACACAAGGCTCCCAAATGATTAATGTTTCTAACTCACATTTTTCTTGCAGATGTGATTATAGAAGAGAATATGCAGAGGAAATGATTTAAAGAAAAATTGTTAGAAATGTATATATGTATTTTCATAACAAGGCACGAAACAACAGAAACCAATTTTCTGGGTGGTTTTAAAAGAACAAAGTGAACAATTACAAACTCAGATGCCCAAGTGTTGTGATGTTAATACCTTGTCACAAAACTAGATATTCTGCTTTCCTAGAAAGTTACAATACTTGCTCAACCTGAAAAAAAGCAACCCATGAACAATTTATTATGCAACTACATATTAACATAAATAGCTAAGGTCAGGCTCCACACTTGAAAAATTGACAAATATTGTCAAATATAACAACATTTAGTTTGCATTGCTTTTAGCTATGGAGTATCACAGACTGGAAGAAATCTTAGAACATTGGGTATGGCTGTGTTACCCAGATCCCCATTTCTTAGTTTTCTGCAGTAACTTTGGAACTAGACAGGAAGACTTCTAGTCTTCAATCATTATTTGAATTTGTTTGGATAAACAAAATGAGATTGGCACGGGAGAGGGTCTGTTTTGGATTTTAAACACATCTTTTTCATGCATATGGTAAAGGACAAGAAAGAGTTTAAACTACCACACGCAAGCCAGCCATGAAATGATGAAATTAATTTGAACAATCACCTGTGAACATCTATGATAAACCATGATGACATCAGGGTTTCCCTCCTCTTTCAGTAACAAGGTACACGATTGCCTTGGAAAACACTGTTGTCAAAGGAGCAGCAAGCTTTAACATCAGGATCTTTCATCGCACAAAGCTCTTTTAAACTTGTTTCCTAGGTACTTGAACTGAGTGCAGCTCCAACTGTACTCATATGCTGAGAGACACAAAGAAGCTGGGTTTTGAAAGCACATTCACACATCTGCCTGTGCCTCTGACTGCTTTAAAGGTTTTCAACCCTGTCTTCAAAAGCAGCCTTTGGCCTTGTAATTCACTCTTCATTTCTCTTGAACATTCCTGGTTGGGTGAATCGGGGAGGAGGAAGTATAGAACCAAAGATAGACATAAGCTTACTGCAAAACTTTGCTCAATAAAACCTCTTGATTGCAGCCTGATTCTCATCTTGTCAGGCACTTTTCCTGCACAAAGTTTAAAAAAGAAAAAATATCCTGCCCAAGTTAGATATCCTTGCCAGATCCATGGGGTAAATGTGTCCAAACTGTGGTATGCACACACGAGCTAATGCAGCACAACAGGCGAGTGCTGCCCCCCTCCACAGGATAGGGACCTCCATTGCCACCAGGCTCTCAAAGGTGACCCTGAGTAAACACCAAGTTTGATAAACTCCATACTGGAGCGTGATCTCATGTCCCACAACAATACCTGCAAGATAAGACTTGTCCTTTCGAAGGCTTGTGAAGGAACAAAAACTAGCACACTATCTCACAGAGCCAGCTGAGAAAAGGGAGAGACTGAACACAGATGTCGTACACTCATACATATTTTTCCACACTTTTGGGGGATAAAAAAATAAAAGGACACTGACAAAGTATGCCTGCTGGTGTGGGGAGGGCACCGACATCTTCCTGTTTTGCAGGGCAAACTCCTTGTTTGTCTTACGAAAAAAAAACTCGAAAACCTTGTTGGAAAGTTTTGTGGAAAACATTTACAGCCATTTTTGCTGAAAGTAAAACTCAGGTTTCCAACCATTTCTCTGAAGTAGCGTTTAGTATTAACAGATGTCTTGTTGGAATCTGCCTGAGCCAGTGAACTCTTTGTGAATGGACACAAAAAAGAGTGCAGCATTTTTGCTCCACATCATCTGAACGTTAAGTTGCTTTCTCCCAGACTTTATGGATTTGAATTCTATCATGCAATTATTATTTTATCTTCAAGAAGCAAAGACCTCAAATGCAGAGCACACGAGCCTCCCCGTCAATGTAATTTGCTTTTCCAGCTCTATAGCTTAGCTGTAAGTAGTACTGGAGCAAAGTGCGGGAAGTAGGTATTTGTTCTGGGTTAAAAATAGGAGACATTTCATTTGGTGGTGTACAGGCCTTGCTTATAATAGCAGCAGCCTTGATGTCTGCAGCTCTGAGTTCATGAATTCAGTCAGAAGGCACTGAAGATCCGAAGCAGATAATTAGGCCAGAGATAGCCAGCACAGCTGTTAATTTAAGCAATTACTGCAACATATAGTGGTTTATATTTCTGCCTGTACTCTCCTCTGTTCTTTACAGACTGTCTTCACAGATATAAATACATCCCTCCTTCCATACTGACTACTTTGCATGATGTTTGCCCGTATTTATATCCATTGTTACACACTGCTGTGAGGCAGTCTTGACAAAGCCAGCCTGTAACTGCACAAGTCTCTAGCATTCCTTTTCCTCTTGCCAATTCTCCAAGTCATACAACATTTTTAAAGTTATTAAATTCTAAATAAAGGAGATTAAGGATTCCAAATTCTATTCTGTGCTAAAAACAGCAATCAATAATTGTCAAGACTATAATAGTGCCTTTAGGCCTGCTAGGCCATTATTCTCTACACTAGCTTTTCTCTTTTTTTGGTAAAGAGACAGTTTATAATATTTTTCGGTAACTGCTGCATCAAACTCAGAGTTCTGGTAGAGTTAGAGCACAAAAATTATCTTACCAAATTGGGTATGTTTCTCTTTCAAAACAGAACAAGATTTTTCATTATTAATACTGAAACTATGTTTGAAATAACACATGCATGTATACAGCACAGTAGTGAATCATTTCTCAAAACATCAGAGGAACGCAATACCTGTATACTTGAACTATAACCACAATTACCACGAATCACCATTTTAAACTATTTTGTTCCCAGATTTTATTTTTTTTTCAATAGGAAGATTATTCTCTGTGCAATTATTTTGACAGTCATATTTATTACGAAAGGTTAATGTCTGTGTGTAGCAAATGTGAGAATGGATTCAGGATCAGCCTTGTAAGTGTGCAGAAAATGGGCAGAGAATGTTTATCACAGTATTTTCCATTTTTATGAGGATGCAGTTGGTTATTATGACAAGGTGAAAGGTCTCAAAGCCTTCATTTTTAGGCCACAGGTGTTCTTTGTAGAGGTTTTTTTTTTTTTTTAATAAAGAGTATTATTAGTCCTTTAAATTAGCTCTTATTGAAAGTTACCACATCTGCGTTATGTAGTAATGAAGCTGGGGGAGGAGGTCATAGCAGGGGACTTGTGCTTGAAGAAAACATCTGGGTATTGCTTTGACATTCACTGGCAACTTCTTTTATTTTATTAAAAAGTAAGGAAATTATACTGAAATCAATTGCAAGATGCAAACAATAAATTAAATGAAAATACGGGATCTGAAAAAAAAAAACTGGCTGGAACAAAAACCACCTTTCCCTTCTCTTGCTCCCCTCCCATGAATTCCAACTGCTGAGATTAATTACATGGCAAATGGCAGCATCAGTTAAAGAATGGTTCAACCAATACCTACCACATACACTGCAGTCATTCTGTCTTTCAGAGGAGGAGCTACCATCATTTTAAATAAAGCTTTTTGTTGTATTGCAACTTTTTTTAGCTGTCATTCTATTTGCTACATCATTTCAGAGACAGGTACAGTGACCTTAGGAAGTCCTCTATATAGGCAGTTTTTTCCTTCACTTCCTCTGGCTGATAAAAGCAGAGACACTTTGTTTCCTGTGCACAATTACACCTATCACTTCCATTCACAGGAGCAAGGAAAAGTCTATTTTCAACAAAAGGGGGATTTAAAAGCCATCAAAACCAAGTGGAAGTTGCTGAGTAATTGCATGACGGTTCTTAATCGTCAAAGCTAATAACTACATATTTAGGAACTAGTGCATTAAGAAACTTGGCAGGGTCAGATGCTGTTCAGCTCCATAGCACACGCAGCCAGGGATGTTTATAGGGCAGTGGTTACAGTATGCCTCAGAAATCCTAAACAGCAACATACCCATGTGCACTGTATTTGCTTGTTCTAAGTCCTTGCTTAAAAATGCAAATGACATTTCTAGTCTACTCAAGTTTCAAGTTCTGTTCAAGTTCTCACTGCAGTACTGAGAGTACCCATACCCAGTACTGTTCCGTACCACAGCAATTGGTGAATCATTTGTTTCCTCAGGCAGGGAAGCACAAAGGTATCAATCCACTGTTTTAATGCCAGTTTTCTGTTCTTACAAATCTTGGTTTAATGTTAAGAACTTTTCATTGGCACCTTCAGCACAGTGTACAGCCCCTGCGAACTGCAAACATATCTTCTCACAAAGCCCATGCAAGTTCTAAGGGCCTCTAAATATATTTGGTCATAGCTGTATGAAATTATTACAGACAAGCTACACTCCAGCTTGTCTCTCCCCTCCAGAATCACAATAGCTGCCAACAAAGTTCATAATACTGTATAACGACACGCTCCAGAAAAAAACATTCAATGTGAATGTGACATGCAAATATTAAGACAGGACACCAGACTTCTTTTCTTTCCCCTTCCCAATGGGTGTTTTATTTTATAGTATTTGGATTAGGTAATCAACTGAAACACTTAAACAACAGAAAACTGGCAGCACAGTGAGGAAAAATGGAGATCATTTCTCAAACAGCTGTGACAAAATTGTTTCAAGTTGGAATAGTATTGCACAAATGAATCAATTTACGGAGGGTGAGTGGGAGCAAGCATCTTCAACATGGATTGTGAGGAAAAAAGGCACTATTTAGCTGTGTGTGTGTTTAAAAAGAAAAAGGTCATGAAGCACAATCCATGTTTTTCAAAATTACATTCAGTACTGCTTTAGAAATGCTCACAAACCTGTCTCTTTTGCAGAAGCTATGGAAAGCAGCTGATGTAAGTATCAGACAGTACAAGTGTATGAACATTTATAATTATGCTCCAGAAAAATCTCAGGAAGAGAGGCTCTTTCTATAAATACTGCTGCAAAGGTTACACAGTTGCATAGGCTTACAGTAAAGGAAGCATCCATCCAACTAAGCAGCCTTAAACTTTCTTTAAGTTTAATCTCTAGTAGTCATAAAATATGCTCTAATTTTGAAGAGCTAGATTGGCAGTGCACTTGAATCAGGCTTTTCCATTGACTGCTTAAGCAGCACAGTTCAGACAGCATCATCCACATCTTTTTGTCACATACACCTTTAAGTATACACATACACATTAAGCAGGTAAGCTTAATGGAAAATTTTAACAGAGGTGTAAAAGAAAATAACGGAATTTTTCCCAATATAAGACAGAATTACTCTGAGATCATCAATACGCAAAAGTTTATTCCTGTAATGTAAAAATAGCTAGGTATCTTCAGAAAAACTAAATACCCAGAAAGGCATTTCAAATGACCAGGATGGGCTGGTTCTCCATCTCCTACATTGTATAGCTATAAATTTTAATGTGTTTGAAAATGAAGCCATGATCAGCATACCAATAAAAGAGAGACTGCTAGAAAATCCACCCAAAACAAGCAGGAATGTGCACATAGGACATTCTGCATCTTAGCCTTGGGTCTGCTTATAAATGTACTAACAAAATGAAAGTGAAATTCTTGTTGTGTAGCTGCAGAATTATTAAGGGAAGGAGCCCAAACCACTGCTGCTCTTCTGCCAGCACTGCCCAGAGTATGACAAGTGCCCCGGCTCGCTGGGTATGGCTGTGCAGTCACCAGCACAGCAGGACCTCGCCCCTCGTGCCGACACCAAGAGTTTCAACAGGGCTAGAGTTTTGCACAAAATCTTGGTGGTACTTTTGTACAGAAAGTACAGACCAGTGTAACAAAATCTGCTCCCAACTATATGTAGATATATGAGCATGTCATCACCTTTCAAATGAACTTAGCCCTGCAAAAAGCCAATCTCACTCCTCTACAGAGAGTACAGTAACACCAGTTAAAAGATCTGTGTTCAGGAGGCTGCATAGTAGTTTACTGATCATACAACCTGCAAAAACTAAAATTCACATATTGCTGCTTTCCTCTATGAGTCATTAAGGGAAAATTCATGAGATAAGTCATATTTATATACCGTAAAATATATTTTATGGCAACAACTTGGACTGTTTCTGTTTCCAAACAGAAGACAAATAGAACAGATTATTAAAAATCTGTAAAGCTCTTTTTCCTAAACTGTCTTTTAGGAAATCCAAGTTGATAGTTCTAAATTCAAATTATACTAAGTTCACAGTTGTCTTTAATGGTTGCACTAGATATAAAAGTAGAGTCTTGGTTCTTTCCGTATTCTACGGATGATCACATTTTCTGAGTACATCTGGAATGAGTACCGCTCCAATTGTTGCTAGCATCTCTAAAAAATATTCCTAAAATTCTTGTTTGTCTCAACCTTGACAGTTCACAGCAAAGAACAGGAAGTGATATCTGATTAAATAAAATGTGTTATCTTACATGAATTTGTTACGAAAAATATATTGCTCTTTTAAAAGTAAAAAAAATTGCATTGTTCTATTGGTTTTGTTATTGGAGACTTGTAATTAAGAAATTCTAAATCCTGGAAGGAAAAAAAAAGAAACATAACTTTCAAAACTGCTTACCAAATAAAAGGAGTTTCTGTAGACCCTACTGAAATCAGCAGGAGTTTTGTCTATTGTTTTCTTGTCAATAGAGAAGCATTTGTCTACATACCTATTTAATTACTTAGATGAATATCTTGCATTTTCACAGTAGCAAGCTCTTCAGCTCTCTTAAAGGTGCTCTGCTGAAAATTCTGAAGGAGATTCACGAAGGTAAACTAATCTGAATTATTCTGAAGAAGAACAACATAGTTAAAAAAAATCTAACACAGAATTATCACTGAGTGGAAATCTTTCCTGGGATTATAAGTAATTATTTTACTTGGAAAAAAAAAAAGAGAATGCTTTTCAATTAAAACTTTTAGATCTCCATTAACTACTTTTTGTGTATGACTCCTCAGTTCCTTTCATTAGCTAGGAAACATGTCTTCATGTGTGACCCAACACATCCTATATCCAAACATGTTGGCATTATTATTGATGTCAACAGACAAGAACTAGAACAGGAAGTCTTATGCATGGTTCATGCTATATAAATGGTAACTTATGAGAAGGAACTTCCCTGATTTTTTGGAAGAACAAAGAGATCTATTTTTAAAATCAGAAGGGAAAAATCTAAGTAAACAAAGAAACTGCAAGATGTGCTTGATAGTCTCTCATTATCCTCTCTTTAACTGGGCTGTTGCTTTTGGCTGCAGACATCCAGTTCACAGACCATTTTCCATTTCCTTTGTTTTCATTACAAGAACAAGCTGGTTAAAGAAACTCCACTCAGTAATGTTAAACTAAATCTTCAGCATCATACCTTAAGAATTTAAACCTTTCCCACCATTCCTTTCTTTGCCTCCTCAGTGCCTTCCCAATCAAATCCTGTGAAAAGTACTTTTAAGAAAAGGCAGGTGGAAGTTGTGTAACTACTCCTATCTTTAAGAAAATTCAATAGGAAAAATTCTTGCAGCGCTCCACAGCCATTTGCTATAATGCAGTGGCCCCAAACATCTGTTCTCAAATTCCAATTTACTTCATTTGCCAGGTGTTTCACATTGTTAATAATGGCAAGTCACAAATTTACAACAGTCACGTAAGGCAGTTACATAAATACAATTATGTCAGTCAAGTTCACTGCATCTTTCCCAACCAGACTGCACATGACATTTTTCTTCTCATTCTCTTACCCTTATAAAAGGATGAAGACTACATTTCTGTAAAGAGAATCCCTGGAAAACATTCTGGTATTGAAGTCAGAGAGGTCACTGTAGTGCGTTTCGGCAATGTTCGACAGTTAACTCAACCAGGAAGCAGATGGGATGTTTTTCACTTCACACGTAACAGAACCGGTGCAAAAAACCCCACTTTAAACTAGTTACTTTAAACCTTTTGGTCCAAATACATAAAATAAGCAGTATTTACAGCATTTTACTCCTTTTGTAAATGCAATGCTTTAAAACACGTTATAAAGCACCTCAGTAAAAATATTCTACAGATAAAAGTATTGAAGTAGTAGGAAAACCCTAGCCATACCACAGCTCACTAGTAGAGTCATAATGTGGATTCACCAATACCTCAGTTTACAATTATTACAAAGAATCCATGGAGAAACTTACTGAATTTACAATTTTTATACCACTGTGTAAGGATCAACTAGAACTGCAGACAAGACCAAATTTCTTTGTAGTTTTCCTAACCTCAGTCAGTGGTGATGGTGATTAAAAAAAAAAAACAAAAATAAAATCCCCACTGCTCTGATTTTTTAAAATTTTTACAATATTAATGTGAAAATGACATTTTAACACTAATGAGTAGTTGTAATTTTTTAATAAAACCACATATATAAATATGGGCAGCAGCAGCATTTCTAAGCAGAACATGAGTAACCATCCCAATTAATATCATGTGACATGATTCACAAAAACAAAGCACAGATGTCAACCAGTTATTAGTACTACTCATACTGTATACAACCAAAATTTCCATGTTGAAAGCTGGGGAAAATTATTTCCTCTTCACAGAAGTATAAATGAAAATAAGTTGCTCTGAAAATTAAAAAAAAAAAAAACATCAATAGAAGTGGTTTTTTGATTATTTATATGTTCAAATAGAACTGCCGTGTATTAATTGCTCCGAATTACAGTGTAGATTTCCTCAGGTTAAGGATATTGACTCCCACTGAAAGTATTAGTTAGATGAAATAAATGAAGCCTTTGCTTCTGGATTACCAACACAGCTATATCCAAAGCCCTGGAGGTGATCCACAACCCACTTTTCTCATATAAAGAAATGTCTTGGAGGTCTACAAGCAATCTAGTTTCCATGGCTGAGGACTAAGATGATGATGTGACCAAAGATTTAGGTCCATAAATCTAACAGTATAGCATTCTTAGTTTGATTTAGGGTAAATCTTTTCATAGAAAAAGTTTTGAGCCAGAATATACAATTCTCCATCTTTTTCCCGAACTGCATGTGCTCTGACAAACTGAAATTGCTCCAGTGCAAATTCATAGAACTCATTCTCCATTTTCCAGATTTCAGACTGCTGTAGCTTGGCAATAGTTTCTTTTGTGGGAAGTTTTTTCTCAGTTGTTTTCCTAAGATGCGACTTCTTTCCTAAATGCAAAATGAAAGCAATAACTTCACTTTCAAGTTCACATGCTCAAAACATGTTTACAGTCCTTTGTTATTTACACAGTTTTTATACTCTCATTGTGTTGATAAACTGCATTAGAAGGAGCAGGCTTTAATCCAAAATTTATTAACACAACATACAGAGTTGGAAAACTGCAGTCTCTCTCACTAAATGTTTATGAATTTTGTATCCATTCTTTCAATTCTTCCTGTTTGCTTTAATAAACCCAGAGAATGAACATTCTTTTAAGGAATAAGATTATTCCATATAATCTACCTGGAGCAAAACTGGTCTTTCCAAATTAATTATTTAGATGTTAATCTGGTATCAAACGTTAAGAATTCTAGAAACTGCAGGGAGACTTCTTTCATAGAATTATAGAAACATTTAGGTTGGAAAAGACATTTAAGGTAATCGAGTCCAACCACAAACCTAACACTGCCAAGTCCCAGACAGCCATGTCCCCAAGTGCCACATCTACATGTCTTTTAAATACTCCACCACTTTTACACATCTTTTAAATATCTCCAAGGAAGGTTATATTGAGCTCAGACTACCAAACCCTGCCCTGTTCTGGTGTAGCTCTCTGTAGCTCTCCATAAAAGAGAAAAAAAAAAAATCTTGTTTTCACATGATTTCAACTGACTACTTCTAATCAAAATATAATCTCTACTAATAGCATTTAAACCATTATTCTCCCATCTAAATAGGATACTACAGTCTTATCATAAATGATACATAAGCCACATCCCTGTTGCACAGAGTTTCTGAGACAAAGATGACCAAAATGATGACCAGATTTTCCCCAAGGAGTGCTGTTGCTTTGTAATTAACTTGTTAATACTACATATCTAGGCTCTGTACATCAGATCCTTTCCTCCCTCAATTTGCAGATAGAAGCCCTGCTAAGATAGATCTTTTCTTCATCATAAATTGCATGGCCAGCTCCTAGAAACTGAGCTACTTGTCATAGCTAGGAGCCCAGGAAGATAAACATCTACTTGGGTTTCTGCATCCCTCAGGCTTTACTGCTCAGCCAACCAGGCTGCACTGAGCACAGTTAATTCCAGCAGGGCTTCTGAGGAAATGGAAATCTGCCACATCAGCCACTTTACAAAACTGAACCCACTGCAAAACCTTAAAAAATGTTCTGTTACAAACATATCACATTGTTACACGCAGTATATCTACACACTTCCCTTTACCCCAGCTTTAAATATTTACAAGTTTTGTAAGGCAGAAGGATACCTGGACTAGCATCACCCCTGAAAGAGGGGAAGAAAGAGGGGAAGAAAGAGGGGAAGAAAGAGGGGAAGAAAGAGGGGAAGAAAGAGGGGAAGAAAGAGGGGAAGAAAGAGGGAAAGAAAGAGGGAAAGAAAGAGGGAAAGAAAGAGGGAAAGAAAGAGGGAAAGAAAGAGGGAAAGAAAGAGGGAAAGAAAGAGGGAAAGAAAGAGGGAAAGAAAGAGGGAAAGAAAGAGGGAAAGAAAGAGGGAAAGAAAGAGGGAACTGAGAATCTTCGAAAAGGGAGTTTGTTTTTTCTACAGGAGCATCATCCAGCTGAGAGACGAACCTGGCAGAGACTCAAAACTATTCTTCTAGATCTAAAGAATTCACACTAAAAGAGGCCATAAATGGATGAAAAATCCATGAAAATCAACTACTTAAATACCTGTCCGATACAGTTCTGTAGCACCCCTGAAGAACCGGGGCAAAGCTGCCTCCAATAACATGATAAAGTCTTCAAGCTCTTCAGTAACTCCCACTAGGAAGTATTCATTAATCAGATTGTATTTGGCTTGTTCCAAAGCCCATCTGCTTCCCACATTCCTAAAATGACAGAGAACAATTATAGCAAGTTCTGATGTCAGCCAACAATCCTTGGTCCCTAGATGGAGATTACTTCACAACAGGACATTTGTATAGGAAAGGCAAGTTATTCCAAGTTATAACCATTTCTAACTTAATTTCCCTTTCCAATTTCTCTCATCTGTGTTCTTACCTAAAAATGTGACCCCTCTACTTATAAAAGAGTCTCAACAAAAATACCCAGAGTGGGGTAAATGCTTAATGCCTCTATTCAAGCAATTTTTCGAGGATTTATATTGTCTCAATATCAATACTCTGTCTCCACTTTCACATTAGATACCAGAAATCTGGCAAGAACACACCTGCCCTTTTGCACCTTCTTTCTTTCTCTGCTTCTCTATATGGCCAGACAGCAGATAGGTCTGAACAACAGACACTGAAAGTGGAGCTCCCAAGTGGCCATTTACTTTGCTTGTTTTTGAATGAACAATACCTTTGACAAATAACTGCCCTTGATATCACTCAGAATCTTTCAAATAATCTATGGTGGGTTTTTTTGCTAAAAAGTTTTTTAAGTTCTTTGCCATCATTATAAAATATGTTGCGTTGACAGATGGACACTATTTGCTTTTGTTTCAGTTTCTGCCAAGTATGTGACTACTGGATATGTGGTAAAGCTTTAAAAAGATAAATTTATCCTGATCTCAATTAATGTGTACTCCTCAGGAACTTTAGGAGCTTGAACTAAAATATCTTCATTCCAAAAGAAGGATACGGTAGTCTGACAAAAGAGAAGAATGTCAAGACTCTAAATCTGCAAAAATTATTTTTAAAATTGAAAACTTACGTTTGCCCTCATTGCACTGCTGATACAGTATTGTAACATACTGCTAGTTTAAAGAACTGCAAAACTGTTTCAGGAAATCCATCTTCAACAGAAAACACATTACTCAAGTGTCCACTGCTTCACTCTGTCCAGTCCCTCACACTTTTATCCACTGGACTACATACTGAAATTTGTTAAAGTTTAGATTTCAGCACTGATGTACTTGACAAACAAGCTACATTTATCTCCCTACCAGCATTCTGAGCTGTGGCCACAGAAGAATGGAATTTGAAGCCAAAGTTTCTCTGGAGCACAGTCGGAACCTCCAGCTGCCACACATTCATCAAAGGTCTGGAACAAAGACAAAATTGAGCTGAGCTTTAAAATCTCATATATGTATCAAACATCTCAAACTGGTTAGTTGCTAAATGTAGTGGGGAGAGAAAAAGACATTTATGATATTCTACAAAAAAAAAATTCAAGCCTTGCTTTCAAAATGTTATTATGATGATCTATTGTCTCAACTAAATAGTACATGGACAGTGTTTTATGGTTACAACTAGTGAACAATTGATCTTACCTGATAAAATGATACACCTTTGAAATAACTTTAGCAAAGGCTATTTGTCAAAACTAGCAAAAATAGTCAATAAGTGTTGGTATAATCATTTTCCTCTATAAAAGAAGTCACTAAAGATACAGCATCTAATGCCATCATGAACTGTGTGATCCTGCAACAGCTGGATCTTGATAACACAGAATATTGTGTATTTTGTGTTTTAGATTAAACAAGGTTCTATTACACTTTAATTATGACAAATAACTGCCATTTCAAAGGCTAATTTTGGTTTGGCAATCAGAAGAACTTAAAAGAAGCTGTTCATGGCATAACAGAGTTATCCATACAAGATTGGTCTCTGTGTGGATACACAGCTGTAGTAACAGAGTTTCAACTGCAGTTACACAGTCACAATAGGAATGCCATTAGCACTGGAAGGAACTTGTAAATGCTTTACTGTGCCACCATAAAGGAAGTATTTACAATATTCCTAATCAAGATATAAGGCCTGTATCTAGGATATATTAAAAAAGATAGATCACATACACAACTTATTAGATTGCTTCTTCAGTATAATTACAAATTTCTGTTCAAAGCAACTATGTAAAAACACATTAGTGTAATTATTTGGGGTTAAGAACAAGGACAACATAATTTGCTTCTATTTTGAGGTGAAGTTTATGAGATACTCTGAAAAAATAATTGATACTATGCCAAAGCAGGGAGTAAATTGTGGTGCCTTGGTTCATATTGAACTCTGAGTTTAGAATAGCTTGTACATATCACACACCATAGATAAAAATGCAGCTGAAATAGGAAAACAAGACATTAGTATGCTTTCCCTCGCATAGTTCTCTAGGGAAATTCTGCACTGATCTATTGTTAAATGCACCTCCTAAATTATGAATGTTTATACTAAAAATGAACTGGCATCTGTGCAAAGAAAGACTTCTTTGCTTATACCTGCAGGTTATTTTACAGTTAATAAGGAAAAGGAAGCAAGCCGTTTTCTAAGTAAGCTGAAATAGGACAGACTTCCTTCCACACTTCCTCTTATGCATCTACCTTGGCTGCTCCATCGAGAGATTTTATTATAAGAAACCCTTGGATCTATGGACGCTGCATTTGGAGCCAAGCTATCTGTGACTGAAAGCACAGGGGTACAGAAAACAACCTAGTTAAGAATTCTTCTATATAAATGCTGTGGTATAGACTAGGAGGGGACAAGAGTATAAATACAAAGTACACTGAGATTCCTTTCTACTATTAAAGGAACAACTGTCTTCCACTAGAAGCAATTTCTGACCTTTTCAATTGATGAGCTTTTCATGCATCTACTGTAACATACTAAAATAAAGACACTTCAATTGGCTCAATCCATTTTTGAGCTTACGGAATTTTATAACTAATATATGCACAACCTACATCATCTATACATGGACAGTTCCCCAGGGACACTTTGGAAAAATAGTACAACCTGATTTAAATTAAAGAAGACAGAAGTTTGACATGGTAAATCAATTTTGTTTCAAATGAACTTGAAATGCTTACAGAACATGTTAAAATCAGTGTAACAACAACTAATCTCTCGGACCTAAATAAAGTGGTATCATAGTGACAAAATGCAAAAACCATCTTCAATAGAAAAATGTAAAATTATTAATGCAATGCACTGCAAGCATTATAAAGAGGAATGCATTTGACGTTTTTCCCAGCAAATCAAAGCTTACAGTGCAGTCTACCAAGCAGCAACACTGAGGATTTTTGGCATGTTTCCCAGTGACTACCTAACCAGGTTGTTTGGATTATAATTCAAAATAAAAATAAACACTGTTAAATTTCACTCTTTTTAGTAAGTTTTATGTCCTAGAAACAGCTCAGGCTTGGCAGTATGCTCAGCTTTCCAAGTGACTGATCTCCAGCAGGAAAGAGGAAGACAGGCTACAAAAGATGAGGTCCTATCTCTCTTTTTAAAAATGCCTTTATGATATCATATCACATCACCTATTCATCTGTTTAGCCAGTTCTATAAATACAATTTTTAAGCTGAATTTCAATTAATTCTTGAAGCTTTCCTCTTCCTATGCTGCTGTGCTGCAGGATACTTGGACCAACTGAAATGCAGTAGCTGAAGATGGCGCTAAACCCTAAATAACAGAGGAGCAGGCAGTTGTGAGCTGGAAAGAGGAATGCTTTGCTCCCAATATTTAAAAAGCACTATTTGGATGGGGGCAGCACACAAAATGATTACTCATGTTTAACAGTTCTTATGATATTTATAGACTAAGCTGTATTTAGTGTGACTTTTATTTTTTCAATGTCTCTTGGTACCCACACAGCACTACGCTAAATTGACAACATTATAGAAAAACAGCATCAGCTTAAGAAAATATCATCACTGAAACTGTATAAGGTGTTTGGCTCTGTAAAGTACAAAAAATCATTACATAGTATAGGATTCCACACTGTTCTAACTACACTTTTGTAAACCATACTTATATATTTAATATCCTGCTTTTCTTCCCAGTATAAGAAAAATCCAAACCAACATGCTCAAAAAATGCCATACTGCAAACCACAACAGTGGATGTATAGATTCTTTCTGGAACAAATCCATTATAGAGCCTGAACAATGTTGCCATTCTGAAACTGTATTAGTAGTCAATGTTTGAGTGTGCTAACCTGAACTTGTCTACAGCTACCTAAGACACAAGGAGGAAGTACAGAAATCTATGTATATCATACTCCACAGTTTCCAAAAAGACATTGCAATGTTAACATTTTAAAAACAGATGAAATTGGGTTGCTAATTATATGAAAATAAACAACAAAGCCAAAGCATCAGCAGTTCTACGCCTTTTGCTGAAAAAATGTGTCTCAGTCTTCAACAAGAAGAGATGTAGCCTTCTTACATAGGAGGATAAGCCTAATTTGACAATTATAAATCTGGATACCTAGTAACAATTTAAAAAAAAATTTATTTAATTTTTTTTAACAGATTGCAAGATACAGTGAATTTAGAAGGGTACAAAGAACCTACTAATGTCATGCTTGGCTCCAGTATGGACAGGAAATGGAGACTATAACTTACAAAGCCCCATTATCACCAAGGCTGATAAAAGAATGATTTGGCTTTTATCAGGGCACTTTAAAAATTGTTTTCACATTCATTTTAGTAAGTTCAGCAGATGTTATTGGGTGTACTTTACCTTTTTATCCCCCTGTTTTCGCCTCCGTAGCCCTGGTCTGTAATCATCTCCAAAGCGCAGAAAGTAATAATAAGAAACTAGGCGTTCTATAGGATCTCTTATGACATTTATGTAAATTGGTTTCTTTTTAACACCAAATCTAAAGTAAAAGAGGAAAAAACATCTTTCAAAGGACAAATCAAAGCTTCTCATCTAATATGTAAAAGCCTGTCTTTATTGCTACAACTGAAATCTATACAGAGAATACATGATACTGAGAGGAAGTTTAATGATCACTTCTTTTCATCCTCATATCCAGTGCATTACATGGATGTGAAAGTAAGTCTGCCTAAGATTATTATTTTACAGGTTTATTATTAAAGAAACAAACAAAACAGGCATTGTCACACAAATAGATACTAAAAATGTTTACACAACCATCCTGACTCTAGAAATGCCTTAACTAGTTTAGCAATCCCATACATGTTTATAATAAGTACAAGGAAGTTTGATATTGAGTTCCTGCTCTTGTGAACTGGGCTTTGCAATGCTGTGAGTGGTTTTCCTGGCAGGTATCCAGTTGCCAGAGACATTAAGAGCAGGAAGACAGAGCTCTGTGCCCATCCATTGCCTGGGTTGAATACATACAGCTATGCTTATTAAATATAAGTCTAAGATAGTATCTGTAACCATATTAGCTTCTCTATCTAAAGATATTAAATTTTTCTTAGACATTTACCATAAGCAAATTTTGATGTACTCCAGTACAAACAGAAGCCTGATGAAATGAGGTGGTAAGCTCATATGACACAGGAGAAAAATTTAAACCACCAAACTGTTTTGTGCAAATGCTACCTTTCAGTGATCTATGTTCAAGTCAACTTTTACAATACATTTCTCAGTTTTATTTTCTTTTCTATTTGAGCCATGCTGTGGCAAATAATTATGGTATCCAAATCTTAAAAGAGTTTATATCACAATGGAAATTGCAAGTGTGTCAAGTGCCCTGAAATAAAGCTAGAAGCTGGAAAAAAAAGTTCTGTTCCTATGCAGACTGGGAAAGTGTTCTGCATCGAAAGAGGGCCATTCATGCCTCCTAGCTTGGCTAAAACAGAGCACTCATAGTTTTAAGATGCAGTATCATGATTTTTAAAGGGGTAAATTTTACTACCAGATACTGTGCATATGAGGAATGTTAAGCTGAAAAGCTAAAGAAAGAAATGCAGCAAAAGCAGCAGAAAGGAGGAAGTTAGAAAAAAAACCCCAAAACAATTAACAGGCATTGCTTTTGCCAGAAACCAGCACTACAGACAGAGAAATTGTTAAAGGCTACAGAAAGAGCAATTGATTCTCCACTGCTGCCAGCAGAGTACCAATGAGTCAGACTGGAGCACTCAAAGGCCGAATTGCTGACAGCTGTCTGCATGCCAGCTCTGACTTCCCAGAGCCTGCGGAGTAGAGGGTGTGAATGTTTCAGCCATTCTGATGCAAACTCCAGGCTTTGAACTGTGCCCTCTTGAAGACCCACTGAAGTGCATGAGACATGCACATGTCGCCTTCCACAGACTACTGCAAATGCTGAGGAAGCTGTAACAAACCATTTCCGTACAGCAGCAGACTCAACATACCCCTGGCTTAAAAGAAGATGCCCAAGTCCTTGGAAATGCTTGTGCTGGATTGTACAATCGCCTGCATTTGCACACGAGCTTGCAGAACTAGTTTCAGTTACAGTAACATAAACCTACTAGTAACATAAATTATTACTGTAACTTTATTAATAATTATAATGAATTGGCAATTCCATTGTCAAGGAGCTTTTTTTCCCAACTATTTACCAGAGAAAATAAGGAATAAGAGTGGATAAGAAATTTTAAAAGACAAAAAGAAAAGGGAAAAAATGTAAACTTTTATTCCCATGCTTTCTATATGGATGGATTACAATAACCTGTCCTCAATACTGTGAGTTATCAATGGAATGCAGTACTTTAATTTTCAACATATTTTAAGAGGTACTTCTGATATTTGACAGTGGACCTAAGTCTGATGTCCATGTATAAGGAAGCATTGAGTCTTCTGAAATATTGTACACTTCTTAACTACGAGAATGCTCATTACAAGAACATACCTCACAGCCTTAAAGGTGTGGGCCTTGCCAAGCACAACCAGCGTATTCAAGATATTATTTTAATAATGAAAACCCAAAGTATGAGAAAGCAAGCTGTTGTGGGGAAAAAAAAAATCACTCAGGTGAAAGGATAACACACAACAAAGACAAGGATAACACAGTCCCAGAGGGAAGATGCCGATGAAAGAAATCTCTGAAATTGCTTAGATGCTTTCTAGATGTAAAATACTTTACTTTTAGGGGTACTAGTATCTGAAAATGTTTTCAGCTTTATGTACTAATGTATAAAATAACATTCAGCTTTGCTGCACCAGAAAGCTGTTACTCAGTTCAAGCATTTATTAATGTTGAAGCATTTTAATTTTAAACAGGCAGAAAAGGAACTAATGAATTTTGATATATTTTATTTGATTGACTAATTTGTAAGTAACTTTTTTGCCTGTTACTTTTTGTAAAGTTGGTGCCACGGGTCATTTTCAGCTACTACTCTAGCTTTTAGCATTTTCTGTTAATGTACTGTATTGGGAATTTGCACAGGTCTCACTTCCCCATCTTATTGTTTGTAATAAAAACTTCAAATTAAAAATAACTTTACATGACAGAACGAGTAATTAAAATGAATGATTAAACAAAAGGAATTATTACACACAAAAAAGAATTTACATAAATACTTCAATGCACAAAAACATAAAAACTGAGTGACCATCAGCAAGGGGTAAAAGTCGTGGTTACTATCATTTGTGCAGTCAAATGTAATGAGATCTGAAAATTCCACTTTCAATTTTAAATCATTTTCCACATGCTCCAAGTGCAAGGTAAAGCACTGCCTAGTAAGCATCTTAAGCAAAACTGACTTGTCAGTTCAAGGGGAGGTTTCATAAGTCTGAGAGGATCACAGCTTTAGATCCAGAAGCAAAAATAAGACAAAAAAAGAAACATGAAAGTGGGAATAAAGATATGATCTTGAACCTTTGAAGTCAATGGGAGGATTTTTACAATATTTTATTTAATTTCATTTTAGAAGTAGCAGCATTTAACTCCACAAGAATGATTTCAATGCTTTTTCTAGCAAATCAAACTATTATAGACCAGAAAACTACTTCAAAATATAACTTTACATATTTTGATAAAGTGTAAAGAGATACTAAGGTAGAGAAGAATTATATAACTTAAGAGGCAGGCGGTGTTACTCTTCATATGAAGCATTTTTGAGAACAGGTATGTCAAACTCCCCCAAATGGGAAGCCAATCCTAAAACAGAACTGCCAGTGCTTCAGAGAAAAGCCATGATTTTTAGCAGAACAAGCCTGGAATTTAGACAAGGAGTACTAATCGCAGTTTGGTGTTTTTTTTTTAAAATGAGACCGGGCTACATTTTACGGGGCAAGAAGGCAGGAGAAAGGGGCGCAGCAGCCGCGGGCGGGCCGCGGCCCCGCGGGCAGGCCGGCGCCGAGCGGCAGGTGCGGGCTCCGAGCGCTGGAGGGCGCTGTCCGCCCGGCCGCGGCCCGCCACGGAACCTACTTGGCGAAGTCCAGGTACGAGACGTGGCCGTGGTAAAATCCCGGCTTCATCTCCTTCCAGGAAGTCACGTTCTTCACAAACCGGACCTGCCAAAGTGGGCAACAAAAAGGGTTTCTGTACGGCTCATCACACTTCCCCACACACGGCGCTTCCTGGGTTTTAATCTTATCATGCAATAGATTAAAAAGTCTATTTTGAATATTATAAAAAAAAAATTGTGCCACTTAAAATAGACTTTTCTGCCGCATACGGATGACTGATTTTAGATCAGAGTTTAAAGATCAGAAACTAAATAAAAGCAGAAAACAGCCATAAGAAGGACAGTTCAAGGAAAGCTCCCCCAAAAACATCAGCAAGTCAAATTTTTATATTTTTGTCAGTCCACTTTATTTGTAATTGGAAAGGAATGCAGAATTCTTTCAGTAGAAATGCGAGTACATATTTGATATAATTGTCTGATCTGTAGTCAGTCCCTCAAACAAAAGTGTACCAGATTTACAGCATGTTCTTAGACCTATTTTACTAGGACATAAGAAATGAATCTGATAGCTCATTTGCTCCTCCATCCCAAAATGCAATGCACAAGTAATCCAGAAATGTTATAAATTCATGCAACGCAAACCAGATCTGTAGTTTGCTATTTTGAGTAGTCATCTTAAGCCTAACATTTCATTGAAACTTTCGTGCTAAAGCATGAAGTAGCCCTTGAATGAGGGCTGATAGAGCAGTTATTGGCAAACTTCACAAAAACAGGAATAGCTTTACATTTCAAAGAACAAAATAAGACATATGCCCCAAACCAGAGAGTGTGATCAAATTAAGTGGGACATGCAAATCCTGATAGAGCTTGGCTTTACTACATGAACAGAATATTTTAACATCAAAGCATGTAACTGAAAGTTATTCCAGAACTAGTGAATTGGATAATAAAGAGAGGATGATAAATTTGTACTGCCTGAGCTGTCTGACAAAGATATGCCATTTCTGAGGCTGTGAATTAAGATAGTGTTCTCTGCACATCTGCAATATCGTTTCTGTTATACAGAGAAACAGATAACCATAAAGATTCTGAGGTGAGACAAGAGAGACAAAAAAGGAAAGTTTCAGAGCTCAAGACAACACACTAACAAACATTCTGTAAGGTCAAGTGGATTGAGTGTGTCCTGAAGCATAATAATTACTATTTATCATAACCTACTAGTTGAAGATAGGTGAGACTGGCCTGCTGCTGCTTCTTCAATTGTGAAAAACTCGTGGTCTACAATGTAAGAGGTTGGTAAGCTATACTTATTTCTTTAAACACTGGCTCTTGGACTCTCAGATAACAGAAATTCATATTACTTTTAAGTAACGGGCAACATTAATTTTTTCAGTGTATAAGTTTCACAGTCTGTGGCATTACAAAATTTAAAGCATATATTGCACATTAAAATGGTCGCAAATCTAGCTGAAAAGTACTGCACAATGTTACACAATGGTGTTTCATAAACTGCATTGGCTTTCTGTCCGATTTTGTCCATAGCACAAACTGATAATATGGGACTTTGAATTCAGTTGCACTGCCTTTACTGCTTCTGAAATAAACCACACTTCCATGGACTGTATCTTTCCAAGATTAATGACAAGATATTTTCAGTGGAGAGCCTCAGCTATAAATATTTCTTTACCTGGCAAAGATATTTCCTAAATACAAAATAGAAATCATCTTTCCTTCCTTCACCCACAAACCCCAAAGTGTCATGGCTGGTTGATACAACTCTGCAAGTAAACAAGTTAAGCTATTTAGGCTGTGCAGTGCAGCCCACATATTAACGTGTACATTTATGTTTCCATGAATGAGCTTTTTGAAATCTTACATCATCTAGATTTCAGTTTCTAATAGACTAGGACTAGACACAGGGTAATGTTAAATACAAAATCCCAAGTTTTTTGTTTTAGATCCCCATGCCAGCATCTAGCATCAAACTGTAGATGTTTCAGAAACAGTTACAAAAATCCTTTATTGCCTTTGTCTTACAATGTTATTGTCCGCTATGGGAATAATTTTTATGAACATAGGATGGATAGTCTAGCCTCTAGCACCAGCCAAGTGAAGGGAAGGCTAGGAAGGTTTTATAACACACCTGGGACATTTACATCTGTCTTAAGATTGACCTGCAACATGCTGAGTCCCTGAGAACTATAGTTTTTTAACACCTTTAACTAGCCTGCAGGCAAGAGATTTTTCTTTTTTTTTTCTGCCACAATTTGCAGCATTCCAAAAGCCAGAATTGTTCCAGGTCATGGACAGTCCAATGAGTCTGGATTCATACATTTTAGGTCAGAGATGAATACTGCTCACTGCTTCATACTGTTAAATATGATCAATTTTACCTTTCTTTTCAGGGCTTAGCAGATACTGGAGCTTTCAAAAAACAGAGCAAGCTTCGCCACCTGAGCCCAATTGAATAAAATTTGAGGTGACTTTAAAAGTTCAGATAGACGTGAATGGAATTCTGGTGAAGTTGTTTCATGGTGCTTTTATATAATCAGCTACAAAGCTGCTTCACAGCCTTTAGTAAGTGGGAAATCAGCTGAGGTTCACTGAATTAAAAAGCCAGATCAAACGTACTCTAGGGGCATAAGGTGTCCTGAAAGGTAAGTTAAACACATTCAGTTTCTGGGACAGTAGGAACTTAAAACAAGTCCCAGTGAGCCAAAACCTGACCAGCATGCCTTGTCTGAGAAAAAGCCATATGTGCAAACTAAAGTGATGCTTGAAGTCCTTATTTCTGTCCATTAACTGCAACCATCAGTCCCTCTTCTCTCCAGTCTGGCCAGATGCACTCACATGAACTCCTGCATGCTCACGTGTGTGTCTGAGTGTGCCTGGTGGTGCGTGTGTGTGCCAGTGCTTGTGTCCCAGTGGGAGTGTGCCTGAGTGTGCAAGAGTCTGTGCATGTGCTAGTGTGCAAGAATGTGTCTGAGTGTGCCTGAGTTAGCTCTGAATCAGAGGGTCAGGAATGCTAGAAACAGGCAAGCAGCACACCTTTGGCTGCATGCCATGAACAACCACAAGCAAGCTCAAGGCAAGCACAGCTGAGGATCAATTTTGTGAGATGGTAAAAAGATTGAGCTCACCGGTTCAGCCACAGGACAGCCAGGATACCTGCCTTGCACTAACAGTTCTTTCTCAGAAGGAAAAATACAACTGGTACACATGCAGCACTCATACTCAGTAGACCATCCTACTCCAAAAGAAAAATCCTTAAATGTTCATGAGCACATGACAGTACTTCCACTTCTAACGGAGTTGCTGCAGCCTTTTCACTTGTTCCACTTCTGACAGCCACTGAAACCTGCACTAGCAGAGGAAATAAGTACCACTAAAGCCACTATGACTGTGCTGTCCTCAGAGACAAACTGTTTTAGAATGCACTTGGAAACAAGATAATATATTTTCATGCCGTTCTTTTAAGAAAAATTGAGAGAGAAACTGAAGGAGAAAAAAACCCAAGAAACAGAAAACAGCAAGCTGAGGATTGAAACACTGGATAATTGTAGCATTCATAACAGTATAGAGAATGTTCTCACATCCACTTTTTAGATAGTATATCAAGAATACATGCTGTAATGCAGAACAGTCATTTAATTTTAAGCGTTTTAGATTACAACTTCACCATGTAACAAAACCAATAAAGTTTTTGTGGCTGGTATGCCATCCTGCTAGCTGTAACACAGGCATTCTTGTATGGACACAGTGTCACTGCTGAAACATGCAAGCAGCAAATAAAACTCAACCGAACAACTACTCCCACTTCATTAAAAAAAGCAAGTGTTTCCAGGACAGACCACACAGGTCAGAAATGAATACGGGCAACATGGAGCTCAGCTTGCTGCAAAGAAAAGGCCCAACCTGGAGAAAGAGGGGCAACTCCCAGGATCCTGCTGCCAGAGATGCTGCAAAGGAAAGGAGGGCTGCTGGGACAAGTTACACCTGAAACTAAAATGGGTGTTAGGAACTCTTACCTCAAATCAGATACAGACTATATTTGGAATGGATTTAAAATATCATTTTTTTCATATTGCATTCAAGAAGTAAAGGTTTCACATATGGGCAGAGAACTTAAAATCTGTTACAGAATTACAGTAGTTTGGAAAAAGTACAGCAGAAAAACTGCACAAAAGAATGCTCACTAATTTACAAATTTCTGCCAGGCCAGGGCCATCTTCACCTTGCTTAGGGAGATTTGCTTTAACAAACAGTATCACTAACAGAACAATTTAGTCTCTACGATATGTTTATGTATTTTACTACTGGCACATATACACCTAATGCACCCAAATGACCCGTACTGGTGAAGATGGCATATGAATATGTCATGCTAATCCAAGCCCACACAGAGTAAACATCAGCAGCTACCACCCAGCACCCTGCCATCTCTAGAACTATGCACTCTGACTTACAATGGCAAGTTGTTATCTCCATGTATCAAAGATGAATAATTATTTCTGCATCTTTGAACAACTATACAATATATGAAGTTCTTCATTGTCAGCATGTCCCAGTTAATGGCCACTCCACCAAAGAAGAACAGTATCAAGTGTCTAATTAAGCTATATAATTTACCACCTTGGACAAGAGTATTGTATCAAATGAAGGTAGGACTGACAGTATTTTGTACATGCTCAGCACAGACAGACTTTCAGTTTTCAATAGATTATTATTAGAGGGAAGATGAAGAGTTTCTGTTCTATAAAACTAAGCCAGCAAAGAACAAGTTTTATTTGAATTAAGTTCAAACTGAAGTAGAAATTTAAGGTAGCCTGTGTTTAATTTATACCTACTCAATGACTAGCTCTCCTATCCTTTAGGGCAGACCTCCATTTTAAGAGACACCTTGACAGAAACAGATTTTGGTGGGAAGTGGAGCACTAGATTGACTTGAGCATGATTTTTCATTAACAGACACAGGCTTATTAAATCTTTTGAAAAATCACTCTGCCCTTAGTGCACAGGTTTTTAGTACTTGTTTTACACAGTGGACAGGACTACAGTGATGTCTACCAGACTTCATAATCACCATAATCATGTGTGACAGTATGACCTGGAAACAATTTTGCAGGAGGAAATACTCAACAGTAACACAACCCTACTATCACAAAACAGATTCCAGTATCACCCAAGTCCATTATTTCCTCCGCACAGAGACCTCTACCCCAACCTTTCTCCCCCATCCAGAACTGGAAGTGGAGAGCCTTGAGCATCTGCCTCCCCCTGCCCCAGTCCAGCTGTGCTGAGCTGCTTTGGCCCACAGAGGTGCACTTAGAGGAGCTGGAAGGCTCAGTGCTGACATGCTGCAATGCAGAGCAGCTCCTGCCTCCGTTGCATATCAACTGAAGTGATCGGCATACAACCGGCAGCAGAGAGTTTGGAAACATTTGTTTTACAGGCAGGGATGATGACAGAGACGTTTCTGATCTTTAACCTGGATTCTCTGCAAGTGCACTCATGACAGTCAATGAAATATTAAACAAAATAAACCAATAAACCTACTTCCTCACTCCAGTCTAACAAAAACACGGCATTGAACCCTCATCATCTTTTTAAAATATTCTTTTTTAAATATAGTAGCCATGATAATTTCTAGTCTGGTACTACAGTGACTTTAGTGAGAACTTTTAATGGACGCAAAGTGACCCGTCCTTCACAGTGCAAGCTGTTTACAAGCACTTTTCTGTATGTTTTTTATCACCTGTGAGACCTGGCCAGCCCCAGTACCAGACACAAGTCTAGCCCTGACAGCACAGCACAGTGCCTGCACTGCTCAGAGAGCAAATTGCCTAAAACTGCATTCACTGCAGATGGAGATGACAGGCAAGTTGTATTACACAGCCAAAACAGTTATAACAACAAAGGTCATTTCTACCCCAGTCATGCCCCTTTTTAGATTTGTTTTTGTCCAATAAACAGACACCACCTCCAGTAGCCAAGAAAAAAACCTAAACCTATTAAGAAATAATATTATTCTCTACAAAGAAAATATGGAAACATTAGGTTTCACTTATATTGGAAAGTATGACAAAAAAGCCAAATACATGACATCACCCAAGTTTACAATAGCAAACTCTTTTTCCTGTGCTCTTCCCTTGTTTCATAAAGACATCTCAAATTCAGCAGCTTACCTGATCTTGCAGAGACATAACAGGATTATTTTTGGTTGTGTTGATATGTAGAACGTGGTATTTGTTCTTCGCACAGAGATCATAGGCAATATTTGTGAAGGATGTGCTGGCAGTCTTGGGTACTCTGTTGTAAATGATCACCACATCATCCTCTTCATCCAGCGTCACATCTTGCCGGGGACCATCTACTGTATGACGTTGCTCTATTTCTCTGACTTCATGCCTTGCAATAGCCCTTTCTGTTAAGGAAGAAAAAGATAACATTTTGATGTAAGTGTCACCAATTCTGAAGTTCACACCTTGGAACACAATCTGGCGAAAAGCAGTAACTCCTCAGCAATAAAGGAAACACTTGCTACAGTGTGTATTTGCGACATATCTGAACAAAACTTAATCAATAAAAATGAATGAAAGACAGTCCAACACAGAACACAAAGCCTAGAAAACAATATGCTTAGGGAACACAGACCATACTCTGCGACTCACACTGATGTCACTTTCTTTAGAATCATCATCTCTAAAGGGAAGTCTATAAAGCACTAAGAAAATGGTGAAATCCCTGAAATATCCCACATAATTTCTACAATAACCCTAGTTAAAATTATAATGGAAGAAATAAATCAAACTATTTTAAGAATATGAGTCTTTGTGAAACAGCAGAAATACTAACACCAGAGACCATAGTCAGCTGACTGTGTAAAGCACTGTCATTCATGAAACCATTGGGTTTTTATTTCAATTGATACGAGCCCCAAGAGTAAAGCATTACAATAAATGAGATTGCAAAAATTCATTTAGTTTTATTAATTTGAAGTTTGACAAGAATAGAACCAAGTGGTGCTTACAAAACAGGTAACATTTAGGTGAGTGATCTTGAGTACTGGAATACATCAAATAGAAAGAAACATTGAAAGGCAACTTATGAACAACACATTTTAGCAGAGTGAATACTTTGCAAATAACCCATCTTTCCTTTTCTAGAAAGGACAATACTCAGAATAATTGAACATTGCTTCAAGTGCTAAACGCTTATTTGAAAAACAAAACTCACAGTATTACAGCTTTTTCTTTTTTATGTTGTGGAATATCAAATACTCTGTGCTGATTGAGACTCAGGGTTTTTTTCTGTTTCAGGTAAGTATGTACTTTAATACAATTTGCAATACAGATGTCAAAGCACTTTTTCTCATTCATTTATGGTGATACTGCCTTTAATAATGTATTCAAAGTAATTTGCATTTGTCAACAGTATAAGCTGAAAGCTGAAGTTGATATCACAAGAGTAACCTGTAATTCTCTGTATTATGTTCTTTTACAGGGTGTAGCTCCTTATGGGTGACACCCTTTTAACAGCAGCACCAGCTCTTGACCTTTACTTCCCTTGACTCTCTAGCCCAGCTCCTTCTATTCTCTTTCACAGATCTCCTCAATTATAACACAAATTCAATTTTAAAGCAGAATCATCAAGCTGTGAATAGCCTACCCTGTAATTCCATGTAAACTGTCTTAAACCACAAACTTCCATCTGTCTGAAATGCTTCAAAGCTTAAACTCACTCACTCTCTCATATGCTCATCTCTCACACCCCATAACTAAGTTACATCAGTATGAAAATGTTTGTAGGAAACGCTTATTGAGTATATCTCAATTTTCCACATGACATCTGTTGCTCCCCTCTACATCAGCAACAGTTTTTGCTCCTTCCTTTCTCATTTGCTACCCCTCCCATCAATGCTGGCAAACGTCCTATTTTGGAAAGAGATGAGGCAACAGACTCAGATTCCATCTCTGAAGATGGCGACAACAAAATGGGGCTGGCAACTCTCCCCTTCCTGCCAGTGACAGATTAGAGGAAGCATTTGGTAGGGAACACAGTTACCATGTGGCTGCCCAAGGCTACACTGATGCTGAATACCACCTAGAGAGGCTGAAATGAAACAAATTTAATTGGTATTTCTACATCAGAGTAGTAGATCTAAGCTAGATTTGAATCATAGATGCACAGAACCCCAGGGCTGATGAGGCTGGCTGGCACAGAGCTTCCTCTTTTACATGGAAGAGGGAAACATTTGTGAGAAAGAGACATGATTTGCAAGAGGATTGATGAGAAGTTTTCCTCTAATGAAGTATTTTAAACCTTGATGATTCAAGAATTAGTGTGGTAAGTGCACTTTAAAGACCATGTATAAGATATAAAAGCTGCATGATTGGATGCAATTAGTAGAAAGGCTCTTGCATCCAACCACCTTCTGCTTCCCATGGCGAGGGGGAAAGCAAGAGCTCAGGTAAGGAGCAGAACCTTCACAAGCCTGAAGTATACAGATAGTCCTATTAAGAAAAAAAAAAAAGGCTTTAAATTTCAAACTAAAACAAAAACTGATCTTAAAGATGAAGCACTGAAACCACCTTTTTGAAATAAGTGGAATAGTTAAAAAACAAAAGCTGAAATGAAGTGAAGGATATAAACTGCTAAAGTGCAAGGGAAGTTGAAGTGAGAAGCAGAGGAGGCACCTGAAGTGTCTAACCTGGTCAGCCATCCTAAGGGCCTATTTCATTCTAGTCTATGAGTAATAAGGGAACAAAAATTGCAAGTTCTGTAAAAGTGCACATTTTTTGCCAGTCCCAAGTAGTTGGCAGTTTTTCCTGTGAAGTCACGAAGCTCTTCTGATACTTCCTGAAAAGTCAGTTTAACTCTTAAAATTATGCATATCAATTTTATTTATTGATAAGGTTAGTTAATTTATTATTTGGAGAGGGGAAGAGGTCCAGTAATGGTAACATGCAACTGAGAATAGACTTTGGGACACCTGTGTGATCAGAAGTTAGAGAATTTGAGGAGTTAACAGGGATTTGATTAATTACTTCATTTGCCCCTCCAAAAAATTTAAATAATCTTGGAAGTAGAAGCCCTGTAATGGCTGAAAAATGAACGATACTTATATGCTTTTAGAAATACGGTAGAAAATGCAATATATGCTTTAAAGACATTTTACATGTGGAAGATAGGGAGGGGTATTTACTAACTATATCGTGTTTACCAAAAAACTCCTTAGATGACAGCCCTGCAAATATAACTTTGATTGCAAGAACCTGTCTGCATAAGGTTGGACTGGTTTCACTGAAAACAATTTAAAAAAATTTTAAAAATCAGGATGGGTGATTTCTTTCCTCTCAGAGATCCAGTGGACAAAATGTCCTACAGTCTCATTGCTTTCACCGCATTCTATTTAAACTTTGTGTTGTAGGAAAAAGACCTATGCAAAATTATTAAGAACCAAATGCTTAAACAGGGTTAAGATCATATACTCTAATTTTCACATTACATAACTACACCCATTAAAAAAGATATGCAGCATTTAAATAAGTGATACCTTTGAATACAAGACAGGTTTTCATAGAACGGTAATAAAGGATAATTTTAAGGCATAAGATAGTCTGTCTCACACTTTTTTATTACTGCTTGTTTAATTTCACTGTAATACACAGTATAATTGCTATACTCTTGTGATAAATTCTGTTATGTCATCTGCAGTTGTCCTGCAAGCAAACTTTCATCAACTGCAAGGACAGTTTTCACATGGGCAGTACCAATATGACCAGTGTAATAACAGTTGCTGAACTGATTATTTACCAGCAGATGAATTACTTACAGAAAGTCCTTAGCTGGCTGAAGTAGCTACTTTGTAAACAGTACAACAAGTTTGTTTTCTCACCTATTTGTCCATATGTTCTACATCTGCCTTCATCCTATTTCTTTAGCTCAACCTCTTGGCATGACTTGTATTTCTTGAGCCATCCTCTTGTAGCAATAAACCACAAAATATCATGGCTAGCAACAAATTGGTTCACCAGTCACATGCTACCAGAAAATAACATATATAATGGGCAAGTTATGTCTTCTCCTTCAGCAGAAGCACTAATAGCAACATTTCATCTGTACACCATCACTTCAAGGTCACTGCCCTTTTGAGTCAAAGCAGTTTCTCAACAAGCTCAAAAGTTACTAACAAGAAACACTTGGAGGGAAATGGACAGGCCAAGGATCTGTACTAAGAAAATCACCTGTGAAAATGCTGTGGCCCCATACATACTTCTAAAAATATTTGAAAATCCAGCTTTACATAAACTATAAACCATATTTACATAATTACAGAAACAAATCACCCAAATGAAAAATATTTAAATAATTATAGAAACAAATGACTGGGATCATAAGCAGTTATTAGTCTACATTCCTTGCACATTCTAACAGATAAATGTCTTAGGTAAAACAAGCTTATTAGCATTTATTTCAAATCCAAGTGCTAACTGCATAACTGCATATAAAATCTTCCCAAAGAAAACAGTGTGTCATGGATTTTAACAACTTAAAGATTAACAAAACCAAACATTTCAAATTCCTCACATTTTTCACAGAAGCATAAGAACCTCCTGGGATTTCTTAACAAAGAAATCTATCAAAATCAGAAACTCTTCTTCACCCTCCAACTTAGCACTTATCACTCTTGATGAAAGACATATTTAGAGCCTTGCAGGCTGTCAAAATTAAGTTCAAGTAACTGGAAGAATAATTCAGAGCACACTGCTCTACCTTCCCAAACTATGTTCTTTGTCCTCTACATCTATTTTCCTTCTGTATCTATCTACAGATGTTATTTAGGCTCTCTTCAATGTGTCTTATGTGCCTGCCATGCTTCACTGTGAAAGCTCCCACTCAGATGAGGTAAGACTCAGTCTTAAGATAAATTTTAACTCAGCAGCCTTCAAGTGTTGCCCAACAAAAGAAAAAGATGTGGATTCAAACTTCAGTCACACTGGCCCGATGTGAAGGAACTGGACAGCTAGTCTCGATAACACCACCCCTGAGCAGACTACTGCTGTGTACCTACACTACTGGATGCCACGTTAAACCAATAAGCAGGTTTCTCCCAGTTGAGAGCTGACTGGTGTCTGAGCTTTCCTTCCACTGGGCTCCCAGGCAATTAGGCAAGCAGCTGGTAGCCTGAGGCACTGAGCAGCTCTCAAGCTGTTTTCAGTGCCCAAAAGCTGCCTTAAACGCGACTGGCCTAAATACTGAACCCCAGCAGGGCTGCAAACCCACTCACTATGGGCTCCCTTCTCCTCTGTAGAAGAATGAAAACTGAACAACAGCTTCAAACCGAATCACAATTCTGTAGCCAAAGTTAATGTTCTGAATCCTTTTCAACACCCACCATATTCACACAGCCTTCATCCCTCATTGAAATGTGGCCTCCTCTGGGAGCTGTTTAGCAGCACACGACTTACAAACCAGAGTGCAGCTGTATGTAGACAGCATACTTCAGGGATGCAGAGAAGAAGAGAAAAAAATCAATGGTCCTATGATAATTTATGGCCATGGAGGACTTGTGTCACTATACCAAATTAAATATGAAGGAAAAATATAGATTGAATTAATAAAAAGTGCATAAAAGTGAAATTTGTGTAAGGTAACAGTACTAACATACCAACTTTTTCAAAGATCTCTATAAATAACAACTCTATTCTGCTTGAGTTTTAAGTCCTACTAAGAGCAGAACCACCACGGGTTCTCTAGAAGCTTCATGAATTAAAGACCAACATGTATTTGTGGGAAAAAATAATAAAAGATATTTCTAAGAAGCAGAACTGCAATTTAATTTAATTTTTTCAGTCACACACAAGAACACTGGTACCCAAGCAGCACTCCACTGCCCTTAGACAGAGGGTAGATGGTCCTATTGCATTCCCAGCTCCTCACAGGCACTACTACCAATTCACAGCTTCAGCTCTAAGTGCTGCTGTGACTCCTGGATACTGCACATAATGCTAACTATAAACTTAGGTAAAAATCTACAGAAGCAAAATGCTGAGGCACCATGACGTAGCAGTATATTTCAAAACAAGCAGCTCCATAAGCTTTCCAACTTCAGAGTTATCTGTTTTCCTTGACCCAAGTGTTGACTTCAAATTGATGAATTAGCATGAGAAAAACACATTCATCTTTGTTTTCTCCCAGTCACTTGCAACTCCTTGTTTTGTTAGGACAAGTAAACAGATAGCTGTAAAAAGAAGGATGTAATCACACAAGGAAAAGGTTTGTGGCTTTTCAGAATGCCAAAACTGTCAGTAAACTGTTATGAAGCACTGTGACTATGATAAGAGCAAAGAAAAATAAGTTGCAAACCAGGGATTTGTCCTCTAAATAATAAACCTCAGCTGAGTATACAACAGCAGGGTTTGCTCTTTTTTATAGTGCCTTATTATCTTAATGGAGGTCTCCATTGTTAGCAAGAAAAGTTAATGGAACTGTTTTCTACACACACACATACAGCTGTCACAAGCATTCCACTATACAAATATGCATGTCACTCCTTCAAGAAAATTCCAATTCAAATAGTGGAAAAAAGCAAGATTAATATAGAGTGTCTGACCCTGTTTAGCCAGGCAGCCTGGAGACTGGTGCTTATTTATATATATTTGTTGTTTATACTATTACATGAGCTTTCTGCAGCCATATAATAATTTACTTTTTTAAAAGGGTGTTGACTAGCAAAGAAGCAAAAAGAATCACTAAACTATCTGTTAAAATCATTGAAAGACCTGCATGCAAGGGCAATGCTGTATTCTAGAAAATCACCATCAGGTTTAATAAAACCAATTGCTAAGATACACTGTTATTTGCAACATATTGCACTTATACCCCTGCTTGTCTTCACACATCTTGGCTAAACTAACCTAATCTGCAAAACAAGCTATTGCCATCTGCTCTAACAGCCAAAAAAAGGAAGACAGCAAACAGCACTGCCTTCTGATCAGAACGGCAGCTGACGTGCTTAAGGTAGAAGAGCTGAACATTTTACCAGGAATCTTAGGAAGTTAGAGTAGCAAGAATAACCCTACAAGAACTCTGTGTAGCATCAACAGATAGAGCGTGATATTTGCTGAATTGACACTGGCTATGTATAGATTAAGCATTTACAGTGACAAACACGATTTCTAACCTTAATGTTGTTTATAGGAGTTTGTGTAAAACAGAAGTTATGAAAGAAGTTTTTAAAAAACAGAAATGAGCCTGCATGCTGCATGAGCCCCACAGTTATTACAGCATTAATTTTAATTCCATTTTAAAAATACTGATAAGATAAGCTCTTAATTATATTTTTTGTTTTCTTTATATAAACCATTTATCTTGGTCTTAGCTTCATTTAAGAACTTTAATTTAATTCTATACCATGGTTGCTTTATACATAAATCAGAAGTAAATTTTATTTTTCCCTCAAAAATGTGAATTGTTAATCAAGATATTTGCTACTTCATGTAGCTAAAATATCAACATAGATAAATACTGCTTTATCTTTTTTTCCAGTCTAAGGTTTGCAGCCTAAAGACCTCATCTGCAATGGAGATCAAAAAGATAAGCATGAATAAAGATAAGCTCTAACAACATATAGAGCACTTAAAAATTACATTTCAGGAACATCAAAGCCATTTTAAGTAAATGAAAGTACAAAAGCAAGCCCCCCTATTTTTAATTAAATGCTAGAATTACAACAAACACTAAATTAAAAGTTTTTAATTATCTCAGGAAAACTCTTCTTGCTGTATCCCTCCCCTCTTCACACCGAAGTCCAAGCTATTTGCAGGCAGAACTAGGAATAAAAATACAGGCAGTATCAACCTGGTTCCTTTGCAAATAAAACAATCATCTGCTTTAAGGGGAGCCCTTCCCCTTTGACTTTCAGAGGATTCAAAGGAGCAGAGGCCCTGTGGACTCAAGGAGTCCACAGAGGGAACGTTTCAAAGAAGTCCTCTCAACGCGTACCCTCCCTGGCCCCACTCGGGAAGTTTGGCTGGACTTTCCTGAGAGAAGCCCACCTGAAATCCTCAATACAGGCTGGAAACCATGCATTATAGAACATCTGTGACACAACCAGCAGCTAATGCCAACCTTCCACAACCATCCTCTCCATGCTAAGAATCAGTGGCAGTCATATTTCAAATACTTGCATATCAGCATCATTACTATAAATCTCTTTGCAAGAGACATTGATCAGCAAAATCAAAATTATACAAGCAAGAACTTGACCTCCTCTCATGTCAGTGTGATATGGAGCTCCTTGTGCTTGGTAAAAACAGAAACAGTCCAGGCTAGTGATGTGTACAGTAAGGTGGTTTTGTACAAAAAACTTCCCTCTGGCAGGAGAGCCAGCTGGCTCATTGAAAGCCTCTTGGTGTTAATCCTGATTTAGATTGGATTAAGCTTTTTAATTAAAAAGAATTCTTTTCCTACATGCGTGAGAAATATTCTGGTCTTCTCCCAAATCTTTTTCTGAACAAGATTTGATGACAAATTTGTCCAGAACAAAAGGGCAAACAATTCCTTTAACTGCATCTCAGGTAGCTGTTACAAAAAGCTGAAAACATTTCCAGCCCCTTGCTCAGTACTTTGGTCCCACAGTAGTAAGGGATACAATAGATTTGTATTCATCAATCTCTCCAATGCTTCCTGACCACAATACAGCATAATCATTCATTATGAGAAGATATACCATCACTGAACTTACTAAAAGTCAGAACTGCAGAATGTTACGCTGGGTAAGGCAATGCCACTGAAATAAAAGTCAAAAATAATGCCCCCAATGAGTCCAGAGAAAAAGAGGAATCAAGATTCTCTTTTGGTATTTCAGACTCATTAAAATACTCATTTTATGACAAGGAAATTGATTTAGCTTCACATACTGTTTTGTTAGCAGTCAGAACTGCACAGTATGCAAAGAGTTGACTGGTCTTGAGAAAAACCCAAACCACCCCAAATAAAACACTAGGAACACTCACATATTTGGTCAGATTATCTTTTGCAGACATTAGGACTTTCAGTTGTCAGATTGTATTTTATACAAGCAAAGTAATCTGCTTCCAGCAATAGTCAATAGGCTAAAATCTAGCATTAACCCACTTCTAATAAGGCTGAAACCTGCAGAGCTCTATAAGGCAATAATCCTTTTGCTACCATTGAGAGCGGAAGTGTTTTGAACTGTCAATACCAAGGCACTGATGATATTTTAACTTGATTTAAAGAAATATTACACAGTCAGCATGGCTACAAATAGCAATGCTAAAACTCTGTTTTAAAGAAAAGGTTTGTGGAAACTTCATGGCCCAAGCTCCCAAAGACTCAGTGACATTGAGAAGTCTGTGCCCTCACCAGCAGCACAGGTACTTGTCTGAACTCAGCTTTCCCCAGAGAAGCTGTGCAGCCACAACACTTCCTTCCTATGCCAGTATGAAAACTACTGAATTAATCTAAAACATTTCCTCTCTGTTCTTCACACCTCCACTCAGGAACCTGAATTCTCCTGAAGTGCTTTTGGTTTAAGTCTCCAGTGACCATCCATGGTTTCCATATATACAATTTATACTTCCCTTGCTGTTGCATTAAGTCTCCATCCTCAAATTCCATAAGCCTCAATTACTATTTTTGCACATATGAATAGTAAGGTTCAAAAGTTCATTTTTATGTTAACAAGCTACAACCATGTAAGTGTATACATATATATTAATATTTGTTGGTAATTCAAATAGAGCACGTACAAAAAAAACACACAAGTCTTCCCTTCTGCTTTATGAAATGCAAGTTATTACTTCAGAATTTTAAATCAAAAGATATTTTAATCCAAGCCATTACAAAGGGGAGGGGCTACAAAAGCACTACTATAAACTTCTGTGGGAGGATATACTAATTTATACAGTTTTTTATAAGAAATGCATTCTTTATTGGGATACTTCAGAGCAAAAAATATACCACTGGTGAATTCCAGTGGCTCATCACCTTCCATATACATGTTAAATAGTGAAGTTGCTCTTCAGACTGAGTGAACAGAGGGAAACTTGAAAAGGACTTCTTTGTTATGATACAGACTCTCTGACAACATTGTTACATAAGGAATAAAACAACATAAAATAAAGTTTAAAGTAAATAAAGGGAAGTAAAATAAATTGAACTTCAACTCATGTGACAGTTCATGAATACAACTTTGCACTGGCTAAAGAGGGAATTACTCATGTGACAGTTCATGAATACAACTTTGCACTGGCTAAAGAGGGAATTACTCATGTGACAAGAGTGCTCAAAAGACATCATATTACGGTAGGAACAATTCATACACAAGTTTGGGCAGAAAAGATGGAGGGAAAGTCAAGAGACAACAGGCCTCTATAAGTATGACATGGTGCAAAGGAAGCTCCATGATGAGTCAACACTGAAAATGTGCATACTCTCATCCTTCAACTCCTCAGTTACTGTTCTATATCTACTTCATCATTTTTATCTTTTTTTCCAATTCACAGTTTATCCTTAAAAAGACAGAAACATTATGGCTGTATGTAAGTTGTAAACACCAACCTCCTTTGCTCATATTAAAATAATTTCTGAAGTCTTATTACTTCTACATTCCTAGACTAAAGTAACTTCTCTTAGTTTCCAAACAGCCACCTCAAAATATATTCACACCTCTTCTGACACCTAGTTCATACCAACTTGTCTTCTTCTCAGGAAGGCAAGGATATGTTGGGCTGACATCAATATGCAAAATTAAAATTGACTCAGGGTAAAAATTCTCACTACGTTTCATACATCACACTATCAATGACAAAATGGGTCACTTTTCATCAAAAAGAAATTCTGTATCTAAATTGTTGTAGATCAGGACTTCACATCTCTGTACACTACTAGCCTATGACCAACTGAGAACTCTCAAACAAGATACAGGGCTATACCACAGTACATATATATATAGCTATTTTTCAGCAAAACTATGTCGAGTTTAAAAGAGTTTATTCTGTCCAAGTGGCCTCCCCTCTGCATTCCCAAATGAGAACATATTATCCCAATGGTAATTTGGTTAAAGTAGCAGCCATTTATTACAGAGGCTATGGAAAAGGCCCCTCTCTGCAGTCAATGTCACAAGACTCCAACAGGTAGGAGAAATTTCACTTGACTTTACATTTGCCACTTAAAAAGTATATGGAACTTCAGTAATTTTGTATGCCCCATGAACTATTTTAACCTATTCATCAGCTGAGGTACAACTTCTGTAATACACTGACTTCTAAAAACTGTATCTACAATTGCACAGAGTAAGTTTTATTTCAAAATACAACATTTCCTGCTGAACGAAAAAGCACCACAGCTCTGTTCTGCTTTTGTGCCTTGCAGCTGCTCAGAGGGGAAAAAGAGCTGGTTTAGGTATTGTGAGGTTTTGTTTTTAAGTCACGCCTCTCAACACCTCAGAAGCAAGGGAGTTCCGCGCTGCTCCAGCCCGGAGGAGGCGGTGCCTGCGCACCGAACCCGGCGGCGCCTCCCGACGCGGCAGGGAGGCTGCGGAGCGCGGCGCGGTGCCCGCCCCGGCTGACTGACCCGGGGAACTGACCCGGGGAACTGCCCCGGCTGACTGACCCGGGGAACTGCCCCGGGGAACTGCCCCGGCTGACTGACCCGGGTGACTGACCCGGGGAACTGCCCCGGCTGACTGACCCGGGGAACTG